>JAHLJT010000631.1:123692517-124138654 GCA_031308135.1 Acheta domesticus | reverse complement strand
AACGTTTTCGATCGTCCCGTGCATCCAATAAAAGACTTTTGCTTTCGGATCCAGGTCACCGATGACTCACCCTTTAAAGTGAAAAATTACCCTATTCCGCCAGTCCATTAGGGGGGAGTCGATGAAAACGATCAAAAAAAACCAGATTAGGAAGGCATTATTGAGAGGTCAGTCACGCCTACTTAACCGATTGTTGTGGTCAGAAGAAGACGGGAGAAAGTTAGAAATTTGTTTAGATTGCACGACGAATCAACGAAGTTACAGTCCAGAAAAACGAGGCACCTCAAAAACATAGACGAAATTCTTTGGAAATCACAAAAACTAAAAAATTTTCGGCTTTAGATTTTTCGAGTTTTATTGGCAGAGTTTCCATCCACCCCGACGACTAGGAAGTTCAACGGGATTCTTATACAACGGCATACTAACCTACGTCTGGAAACGGAATGCCTTTCGGCTTAAAGAAAAGCGCGCTGCGTTCATTCGTTGTCTGATGAGGAAGCAGGGCGACGACACAAGCATTTGTGACGCCCTGTTACGTCTGGGACGACATCGTAGTGTTTGTCAAAATTTCCAGGAGCATTTAGATCATGTATAGAGCAAAATGCTTGATGCCTGTCTAAAAATCAACATGGAAGTTAAATTTGAACAAGTCGCGTTTTATCACTACAGAAATTTCATTTTTAGGCTATCTGGTAAACACCGACCGGTGTGCGATCGATCAAGCCGAAGGGTTCAGGCGACGGACGAAATCTCGCGCCCACAAAATCCCAAACAATTAAAAGGTTCTTGGGAATGTGCGTGTACCAATCAAGAGTTCATCCCGGGCTACGGAATCCTTACGGCCCCCTTAATCAATTTACTAAGAAAGGAACGAAATGGCTTTGGGACCGCTGAACATGAGGAGGCTTCAATAAGATAAAAGCGGCTTTGCGCAATGCTATCATGGTAAAACCATCCCCAGTTTTCTAAGCCTTTTTCCTTCAGACCGACAGTTCAAACGTAGGAATAGGATGCAGTGCTGTCGCCAAACAGGTGATGATGAGTCAGAAACTAAAATTGTTGCCGTAGCTAGTCGTGTAATGAGGCCAAATGAATACCAGTTTTCAGTTACTGAGAAAAGAAGCGCTTTCAATAATTGGGCCTCTCCAAAAAATGCCTCGGGTACTTAGCAGGGAGAAATTCTACATTGTTACGGACCACAGGCCATCATCTTTTTAAAGCGCTGTCACTGCACGAAAATGCTCGATTATTGCGATGGGTTCTTTGGCTGCACCAATTTGATTTTGAAATTCGCCATTGTTCAGAATTAAAACCCCATTGCTGATTCTTAAGCGACGCCTTACTCCTCAAATCCACAAAATTGGAATGAGACTGTTGTATTACATGAACGCCATGATCTCAATGTCACTCCCATCCCTGAGATGCAGCCCAGCAATTTAGGAACGCTTCAGGAACAAGATGCGTTAATTGGCAAGGTTCAAATTATTTTACAAGGCTTCTCTAGATCAGAATGACCCACTTTTTTGAAAAATTTAGCCAAAATCCCGACTTGGTCAAAGTTTCAAACAACCTTGTAATGTTTAGAACTAAGGAGCAGCCAAGTGAATACCGGATTTGGATCCCGCCGGTATTACTGACAAATTAATTATCCACCTGCATCAGAAGCACGGACATTTCGGAGGGAAGCAAAACCTTAAAAGTCCTGCTCACTTTCGCATATTGGAAAGGCATGGCCAGGCAGACTAGGGCTACTGTTTCCAAGTGTATCACATGCAAAAGACTAAATTCCCAAACCGGCATTATGACGGCCCGATGAGACATATATTCCTCGGCCCAAATGAGCTTGCTTGTCTCGACTTGTTATGGTCCGTACCCACTGCAAGGTACGGGTACAAGCAATCCTGGTTGTAATCGATTCATTCTCAAAATTTACTCAACTTTATCCCATTACTCGGCCTACCGCACAAAATTGCTGAAGCGGCTTATTCGCGAATTTTTTCAGACAGCAGGAACCTACAAAAAAGTTTTAAGTGACCACGCGTCTCAGTTTACCAGCACGCTGTGAAACAAACACTAGAAAACGAAGGAGAGTCGGCCATTTTCTCATCAATCCGACATCTCAGTCGAATCCGAGCGAGAGGGTTATGAAGGAGATCTCGCGCCTATTCCGAGCATACATCTCAAATAATCACAAAGAGTGGCCCTTGCTTCTAAAAAACATGAATTAATGGCTAAACATTATTGAACACGACTCCATCGGTATGACTCCGTTTGAGGCACACTTTGGGAGAAAACCGAAGCATGCTTCCCTCTGCTAGCACGATTGTCAGGACAATCGGTCCCCAAATTATGAAAACCGTTGCAGAATCATCTTGGAAAATCTAAACAAGAATGCCCGAAAGGAAGTAACTGGTAAAAAGGCCTTTTCATTTTAATGTAAGGACAAGGTGTTTTTTAGTTGGAACTCCACGAGTGAGTTAGTGACCAGCCTGCGGGCCTATTTCATAAATTCTTTCCTTTATTCAGCGGACCATTTATCGTCGAAGCCATTCCACATCCGAACGTATGCCTCCTGCGGACGAAAACGCCTTCCAGCGGAAAATTCAATTTTCAACCTCCGTCCGTTTAAAGAGTAGAAGTCACTGACAACCTCTGCACACGATTCGGAGTACCTTGGGCTCGCGGTACAGTTCATGTTCTTCTTTGTTAAAGTTCGTAGGGTAATTAGAATTAAGATCTAGTAGTAGTGGCAATTTTCTTAGTGACTGTAGAATGATTTTAATGTTAGGCATCGCCATGTATTTTTTTGAATTTCATCACGACGAGAAAAAAATTCTCATTTTCAATCTCAATTTTTCAATAGCCCAATTTTTTTTCTCTATTCCGGAGGGAGGGCCAATGTAGCGGTACGCGTATTTTTAATATTTTTTAAATTTCACAAATAACTGTCGATGGAGGCGTCCACCTCCGCCGCGCCCAGCCGGGTCGGCGCGCCCCCTCCGCTAATGGAAGGGATGACAGCACGCGCCCCTCTAAAAGTTTATGGCCATCGTCCGCGAGTCGACCCCTCATCCCGTCACGCACCCGGGCGCGAAGAAGAGATTAGAGACGTGTGCTGATCCCGCCGTTCCGGGTATCATGCGCACTAAGTACCCAGGCAGTCCTTCGCAGCTTTCTCCAGGGGTCCCAACGGACATTCCGCGTACCCTTTACTGACCTACTTCGAAGTCAGACGGAGAGCGTTTTCCAGACAGAGATAGGGCTACGGAAAATTCCTAGAATCACCGGACCTGATTGGCCGAGGACAAAATTACGGCGTAGTAGCACTTAGCCAATCAGGGGCAAAATTCCGTGGGGTGGGAGCGATTTTGGGGCACTTTTGAATTTTCGGGGTGGCGGAACGAGGAGACCTCCACGCTAGCGGCCGTAGGGAGAAGATCACTTCTTCTTGTTCGATTGAGCTGGGGGGGGCGAGCGCCGCGGAGCGAGTAACAGCTCCGGCGCCGCGTTCGAGGGAGAATTATTATTTTGGGGACTTAGTTCGTGGACACTGAGCTCTGCGTGGGCAGTGACGGTGACTAGTTTTCTCCGAGATTCGTGATCGTGAAAACTCAGAGAACTTTCCGTAAGAACTGCTAATTTGTGTGAACGGAATTCGCGATCATTCACGATCCGGGCCAGCTAACCGTCGCCGCCGCCGCCGTCACCGCCGCAGCCGCTGTCGCGCCGCCGCTCTTTGGTAGCTATTGTGGAAGGACGTTTCTCGGCCTGGCAGGGCCATCTCAGCCGCCGACCCAGACGGAGAGAAGCCGCGACCCCGCCGCCGCCGCGAGGGCCGCCTACACGCCGCCCCATTCAGCATAAACTTCGGTCAACGACCGCCAAAGAACTATTGTGCATTGCTGTGCCGCGCTTAGGCACTGTTTCCTCATTATTGTCAGCCAGAAGGCGAATGGCCTAGAGTTTGTTGGGCCTGTAAAGGAATTTGATTGTAATTCTCGTTCTTTATTTTTTTTTAGATTAAGTTTTATCTCATTTTTTCTTTCATTTCTAACTGAGCTCATCAGGTAGGGCCTTTCTTAACTCTTTGAATCACTGTAACTTCCCCGGCCTATTATTAGGCGGGAATAAACCTTTTTATTTGCTTACCAACCACTGAATTGTTTCTGTAGTTAGCAAACGCCTTACGACTCCTTCCTTCCGAGTTAGATTCTAAGCAGGTGACAAGTTGGCCGACTGAGCTAGGCCCGGGCCGCCCTCGTTGACTTCGGCGCACACCCACGCCGCCGGAGCTCGACGCTGTGGTTGACAATCGACGCCACCGTGTGGCTCGATAACGAACCTAAGGGTGTGACAATATGTAAGTTTTTATATATATTTGAGAGACTTGTGAAATAAATATCCCTGATATTTCTCCTGTTTTTTCTCTTTTTAAAATAGAATATGTTTCAAAAGTTCCTTAAATGCAAACTAATGACAATAATTAAACAAAGTAAGAGGAAATATTAATGTTGGAGGAAGCCTAAAATAGTAATCACGACCAATGTTTCTTCGTCAGTTGTTTTTTGGTAAATGGTTTAAACTTAAGTTACATGTCTCTCTTCAATTAGTTATACTCTATTTCAAATTCAAGAAATCTTTTTTACCTAGCAACCCTATCTTATTACTGTTTAAAGCCTGAATTTACTTAAGTCAATTTCATGGTCATTTTGTAATTACAAAATGGCATCAGATTTCAATTTGATTCTAAGTTATCAATCTTCGTAATTATAGATTTTCCCTTTGGTCATACCGCTACATTTTTCAAAGAAAATCTATTTCTTTCATTGCAGTGGAAGAGGTATAAATGTGTAATATGGGCACAAATGTGCAATACCCATGATCTGGCTTTGCAGGGGCTGCTCTGTGGCGAACAGCACTCGAAACGGTGCACCGTCGTGCATTTTATCATTTTTTTGTCTGTTGATACAGAAATCCGTGATTTTACAAGCGGTAGCAATTTTACGTTTCGTGAGGTGTAATTGGCACAAACTATTCTGTAATATACACATTACTATCTTTAAGAATGTGAATTATATATTTTGCCATTGGGGTTAGCAAGCATTGATATTGCCATTGCCATTGCCATTGGGGTTAGCATTGGGTTTATTGTGTGGTTGTAGCATGCGTTCTGACAATGTTCCCAGTGTCAAAATGGAGGTGTCACAAATATTGTCTACATCGATATTCCAGAAAAGACTGGACGTTGCAATAAAGATGCAGTGTGCCTGTTCTGCTCTGGAAAGTTTTCAGCAAACACAGGGAACAATGGATTATGTATGAAATGTGCGAGGTGTGGTCACATACTGACTGCGCCGGTTATGACAAAGGGCATTACATTTGTGATTATTGCAAATGCAATCTGTTGTACAGTATTATGACAATTGTTTCATTGTCATCAAATGCAAATAGAACATGTCGGTTTGTAATTTGGAAATAATTATTTATCGTTTATTGCATATTATCGTTGTATTCTATATTTGCGCCCTATTTTCTAAACAAGAAAGAAAGCACTTTCGCGTTTTTTAAGCAAAGCACTGCGAGTTGTATTGGACAGTCGGCACGTCATTTCACAATCATTTCTTTCTTTATGGAGTTGTAAGCAATAGAAAACAAAATGATATTCCATATTTGTAACCCTTCATTACATTACTATCTGAAAATACTCGTACAAAACTTTATCTTAAAAAAGTGTGCGAATTCTCATAGTAATAAAAAGATGTGATCAAAAAGATGTCAATTTATGGTAGAGACAGAGTGCAACTGTCTTGTTTCCAAATTAATTCAAATAATCGAGACAATAAAGGTAACTAGTGGTCGTAACATGATAATTTAATAATACATTTTTAGAGCACGCTATGGGCATAGTTTACGAGCTTCTTGTAGATATTTGTATTTAATCTATATTCTTTAGCAACATTCTAAGGGCTAAACAGTATCAGTTCTAATATGGTTTCCAATGGAGCAATAGTTTTGATTCGCGGTAGAGACATCGATTTATGAGGTTGGCCCCAACACTGTAGTGGCGGCAGGGGAGCTATTCGAATTTAATGACAGGGCAATTTCGCCCAAAGAAACCAAGTAACGAGGTGACGGGCTGACCACATGTCGCCCAGAAACAGAGATAGACCAGCTATATCTCGTGAAGGCTGTAACACTGAACCTAAACCTGTTTCATTACACGGATCGTAATTACATAACATTTCTTAAATGTGAGGAGAAGTCCAACTATGGCACAGCAAAGCTAGTACAAACTTGTATTTGTACAAACCGTATATGAAATGTAATGTATTATACTAGTATTTTAATATTATACTATGTTTGAAAAGTATTCTCCGTTGATACAACTCACTTCAGAGAAGTATGGACAGCTCTAGCCTAATCGAATATATAGAGTTATGTTTTGCATGAAAATAAAACTATACTAGTAAAATTAGGGAAAAAATAAACTCTTTATTCAATTTAAGTTTTAGATATTAATATAACATTTCAATGAATATACACGTCTGTTGTATAGCTTATCGCTTTCCCGTATACGTACGGGAGTAAAGGAGTAATATACGTAGTATACGGACAGTATACGTTCAGGACGGTTATACGGTAGTATAATGGTAGCATTTTAATACAAAATTGTCACTATGGTACCTCTTTTTTATGCTGCGGGAAAATTGCCCGTGGCGCTGTGTGTTTTCCAAGAAACTTAAAAAACTTGTCACTTCGTAAAATTTACCAGTTGTCCGGACGAACTTTACGAAGTGACAAGTTTCTTATACCATAGTGACAATTTTTTATTAAAATGCTACCATTTTATCTATTATGTCAACAAATTCTGATTTACATTTTGATTTGAGAAAGACTCCAAACATGGTCGAAACGTTATGATATGTATAACAATAAATAAATTGTTATAAAATTACATCTGTTTAAGGTCCTAAACCGTTACAAAAAAATAATATAACGTAATATTGTGTCCTCGGTGGCTCGTTGGTTAAAGTACTCACTTTCCACGGCGCAACCCCGAGTTCGATTCCCGGTCGGGGCGAGAATTAATTCTACGCTTTCCTTGCAATTTTCCAATATCTGTTGCTGTGTGACGAAGAGAAAGCTCACCTCTCAGGTTGAGATAACCAGAGATTCGGCGTAGGGATGGCTATGTGCTAACCACACGTACCCCTTAATCCATGGCCGCAAGGCCGGGACGTCGCTGGTAGGCTTTAGCTCGTAAAGAGCTGTTGTGCCAAAGTACATATTATAACATAGTAATAATAATAATAACACTAAGAATATAACAATATAACAACAAATCACCTCTTACCTAAACAAGAGAGGTATATATAAAAAAACCCTAGTTAAAATCCCAGTAGATATAGCAATTACCTTCTAAAGGAAGTTAATAAAGTAGCCCGTGATTAAAACATTCCAAGCCTACTTTGCGCGCTCCTGTTAACCCGCCTGCCTGGGGCGCCGCTGGTCGGGCGTGGCGGGGGCGGAGCGTGGGGGCGTGCTGGCCTGGCGGTGAGTGACGCGGAGCGGCCGCCCCGGCGACCCGCGACAGCCGGCGGCGGGGGCGGCGGCGATGGAGGCGGGGGCGGTGCCGCGGGGGCCGTCACGACCAGCGCCCTCTGCCCTCCGCCCACGCCTGACCCTCGCGTCACGCGCACGCCCTCCCCCGCCCCCACCCCCCTCCGCCGCCCGTCACTGCACCTGGGCGGGCGTGAGATCGCATCAGAAGCAGCCGCTCGCGCCCGCCGCTGTCGCTGCCAGCGCCCGGCCGCTGCGGTTCCTTTGCAGGAGCAGCCTCCGGGATTGTGTCGCTCCTTTGGTGCAGTCGCCCAGAATTAACCACTTTTTTATACTTCGGGAAAATTGCCTGTGGCGGTGTGTGTTTTCCAAGAAACTTAATTCCATGAAACGCTACATGTCGGAAAGCGACAATTGGAATGCGGTTTAAAATTATAAATCACATGACCTTGGATGTGCTGTAAAGAAGAATCTTCAGTTGCTGAATTGCCATGCGGAAAAGTTGCCAGATGCAAATTTTAATACAGAACGAACAGTGAATTGACAGGAATATAACCAGAAAGAAAAAAAAATCAGTTCAATATTATTGTCCATATCAAAGTCCCAAAAAATGTCACAACAGATTTCGTAGATTATAGTACTTCTAATCAACCCAACAGCCCACCTGCAGTACAGACATACATACGGTTCGAATAGTTAATTCAATGCTGAGTTTAAAACGATATCATTTATAACGTATTTTTTAACCTTTATATTAGCCATCTGAATCCTATGTGTGCTTCTTTGTCAATAGCAAACTTAATACGTGTTCATCATTCATCAGAAAAATCTGTACAATACGTTTTATGATTATTAGCATTCTTAGCAATCATTAATCTTTCAGAGATAAGTAGAAACATTAACCTCGAATGATCGGCTTTCTACAGTGACTTGTTAACACTAATTCTTATAACTTCATACTCGCATTCCAACTATCAACCACATTTCTCAATTATCATCTCCATCAGTCATCTACCGCAACGCTGCGTCGTCTCCAATCACGGCCCCACCTCCATCTCTCGCATCCCCGCCCCCTCCCCCCACGAGGGAGCAGGCAGGGCGCGCCCTCCCACCCCGGGCTCTCCGATCCGCCAGCACGCCGCAGACTGACGGGCGCATAATTACCCTCCGCGGCGCGGCGCGGCGTGGGCGGGGCGCGCGGAGGGTTGGGGGAGGCGGCGACGGGGGCGGCCTGCGGCGGCGAGAGCCCCCCGTGAATGCGGGGGCCTGAGCAGACGCCGTTTTATTTCGGCTCACGCTTCGTCTGCGCGTCGTGATTAGGGCGCGCAGGTTCGCGGCGACGACAATGCACGCTCGCGTGCGCTGACAGATGACACATTGGTTTGGCGTCGGGGCAGGCCGGTTTCCGCCCTGCCGGGTCGCCTCTCTGGGAGGCGGATTGCGGGCGTTTTCTCCGGTTATTCGGAGGTGAAACGCACACGTTGTGCAAACGCAATGGCGTGAATGTCACGCATAAAATTATATCTGGATTCAAATTTGTAGCAAATGTCATTTCATCCAATTATATTATACGTATTTGCTACAATAATATAGCAAAATGAAAGGTATGCAATGCTCCAAAATTCGATTAACCTTATGTAAATATCCCGAGAAAACATTTCTCCACAATTCTATTAATTTCAGTAGAAGATGCACATGAAATTTATACGGGAAACTTTTCAATCCATAAATCACCGACAGCTGTATCATACCATATTGGTCAGGCAAGAGTCATTCCCTTCACATAGTAGATGATGTATACGTTTTCTTACCATGAAGGTGAATAATGGCAACTGAGGTCGTGTAACGAGGGCATCACATTAATATTCATACATCTGACACAAATTCAACAATGCATATAGTCATATACAAGGCTGTCAACATCAAATCTCAATTTTTGAATGTCACCTGGGACAAAACAATGCTTCTGCTCATTACACACCAAAATATCTGTATTACATTATCAATCCTTCAAGGAGTAAATGTTTATCAACATCAAGAGCTAGACACGTTTAATGTCAGGATGTAACATCGCAAATGATCTCCCATAAAATCATGTAACATCAAGTGCAAAGAGGGAACTTCGCAAAGAAGATATTGATTGAATTACGCTAATCAGATTGTTACAACAAAAACAAAAGAAAATTACTTTAAAATTTCATAACTTTAATCTCCATTTTTTCCTATCAATGTTGTCTCAATACATTGAGTGCACTAAGCACACAAGCACTTACGAGTCCCGACGAACCAAAAAAAAATCAAAAGGCGCCCGAAACTCGAATACGTTGCGAAAGTAAGCGAGCGGAAGGCGGTGTCCTGCGTATAAGTTTGGGAGAAGTTGGGCAAAGTGAGAAAGCGTTGGGCCCCAGGTGGCGGCGGTGTTGCGGCGGGGAGGTGGGGGTGGTGGGTGGCTGGGAACGTGGGGCGAAGGTGGTGTGGGCAGGGACGAGGGTCCGCGGCGGCGGGGGTGGGACTCCGCGACGGGGTAGCGGCGGTGGCAGCGGGGCTTTGTGGTTGGTGGTAGAGTGGTGGGGGTTGCGGTGGGGCCGGCTTCGTTGGACGCGGGGAGGTGGCATTGTCTGCGGGGTGGCGGGGAGGAGGGGTGGAGGCAGCCGGGAGTCGGGGGTGCTGGTGGCGGGGAGGCGGGGTGGGTGGTGGCGGTGGTGGGGAGACGGCGGGGAGGAGCATGGGGTGGCGATGGTGGCGGGAAAGCGGCGTGGCGGAGGGGTTGCGGTGGTGGCAGGGCGGCGGGGTTGATGGTTGCGGTGGTAGCGGGGCGGTGGTGGCGCGGGCGGCGGCGGGGCGGAGAGACAGCGGGGGTGTTGGTGCGTTGGGCGGCGTGTGGTGGGGCGGCGCGGAGGTGATTGTGGCGGGGCGGCGCGGAGGTGGTGGTGGTGGTGGGGCGGCGCGGAGGTGTTGGTGGCGGGGTGGCGAGGAAGTGGTGGTGACGGAGCGTCGGCGAGGCGGACGGAGATGGCGGAGATCGCGGAGATGGCGATGGTGACGGCGGTGGCTTTCTCCGAGCGAGCGATCTGCGCCTGCGTCGCGAGGCAGTAATGAAAACATGAATGTTTGAGCAGAAGCGTGTAATCGCGATCTCGCAAGACGGCGTCCTGGTCGCGGCCTCCCCCCTCCCCGCCCGCGTGCAACGCTGGGTTTCTTACAGCTGCAGCTCCTTCCGCCTTCTTCTTTCGCGTTCTCACACTCGGACGTTGCCTCAGTAGGGTGAGGACTGGAGCAAAAATTGTTTTTATCGTCACGGAGAGAAGGAAATGTTGACGATAAATGCATAATATTTTATCATTACCATCATGATAATAAGAAAAATGAAAACAAAATATAAATTAAAAGGTAAATAATCCAAAAACAAGACTTGCCTTCACTTGTAGATTTTGTAAAAGCACGGGTCGCACAGGTAATTATCAGACCTCTGGAATTTGTTCTGCAAAATTTATTTAAGAACTTGTCCACTCTCCTAAGTCGTTCAAATGGCTGAGAATCGCTTCTCTGGGATGAGTTTATATTTTACGAAAAATATTTGTGGAGGCACACTGTTACTGGATTTGCTTCTCAGGATCCTGGAAGCATTATGGTGGATGTTGATTACGGAGTAGATTTTATATTTAAACGACTTAAAACATTTTCAGTCGTGGATGTATTACATATGGATGGTTAACAATTCACAAAAATCATCTACGTCTCTTCGTACATACTTTGACTATCTAGTGATAATTATAATATAATCAAATAATTTTTGCACTTTATACTTTTCAGAAAAATCCTGTGACAAAATCAGTACAGAAACGTAGACAACTTTAGCAACGAAGAAATGAATGTGGCTGTCGTGAGTTCTATACTAGTCTTGTAAATTGCATAGCATTATGCCATAAATAGTGTGTTATCACACACGTCCGTTTCACGGGATTTACATTTGAAGAACGCGAATTAGAAATCCTGAACATACTCGTTTCGCCTCACATTGGCCCCTATTTGCATAAAGGTCCAATCGGAGGGAACCCTGCAAAGGGAAACTGTTCCACCTCTCGGAGAGGCGTCCCTCTCCAAAGGGAGTGAGACGGAGGAAACAAGGATGTAATAATGACAATTTGACTTGAGGGCAATCCCAGACGCCGAAATGCGCGACGGCAGTATTATTCCAACACGAACGCACACGTCCAACTCCGACGATAAATTATAATTGCAACACCGGCCGCCTGTTCGTCGAGGCTAAGTGGCTCGCTTTGTGTTGTCGCAAGGAGGGGGAGCGGAGAGAGAGAGAGAGAAGACTGAGGTGTACAGGTGGCGCTCCCGGTGCCGTCACAGCAAATTAGCCGGTTAAACAAGCTCGCATCGCGAACCACATCGCCGCCGCCGCGCCGCCGTCGGTGCAAAAGAAGGGCAAAGATCCGAAAGAGGAGGCAAAACGAGAGAAGACGGGGGAAGAAATAAAGGAAAGACGAAACGTAAATTGGGAACCTAGTCATTTTCGAGTGAGAAGGTTAAGAGAAAGCTGCCGACTGAGAGACCCAACGGCCATAACGGTTTGAAGAGATGCGAGCGCGAAGACCCTTGTTTAAGCTGCTTAACGCGCGACTCCAAGAGTTTCCAAATTAAATAAGAAATTCACCTTTGAGTTGAAATATAATAAAGAGATGCTCACCTTAAAGAACATACGATGCCTTGAGAAAAGAACCGAAAAGTAAGCAAATACTCAAAGTAACGTTTCCAAAACACCGGACGATTCTGAGTCAACGTAAGGAACGAGAAGTGCGTGATGCAGAAGATATATTATGGAGAAATGGACGATTTGTTTCTTGTCAGTATTCGAATGATACTTCCATCTGAAATTCACAGTTGCCCATACTGCATTACGAGTCAGATAAAAGAAAAATGCCTCCTCTTTCAAACAGAATCAATGAAGGAATCAAAAATGCGACTTCGAAGAACAAGCTACGGAAATAGAAGAAAGATGGCAGCGTCCGCTCCTGCCCTGATTCTTCTGCTCTGTTTCCCCGAATCCTCTCTTCTTTCCGGTTGGAACAGGTTCCCTCCTAAACAGCCCAATTTCCAGAAGGGAAGGGTGGGATGAGAAGCGGCAGAGATGCCCACGGTGGAATACACGGCGTGGGGAACGCGACAGCCGTCTAGTGTCTGCACAAAAAAGGGACGATTTATTGTTTCATTTCCCTGTTTTGCATACGGTACCGGTGTCAGAGCAGGGGACAGTACCCCCGTCCGGTTGCTGGAGAGGCGACAGTGGAGAGAGAAAAGGAAAGAGAGCGGGAGAAAAAGGTTGAAAGTGAATATAAAAGACACAAAAGGAGGCAACGTTAACTGTAACTTCCAACGTGAAGCGAAGGCATCGATGCTCAAACTATCAAAACCAAATAAATTAATAAATTGATATAACTATTAATGTATAAATGTATATTAAGTTATTTAATAAGCTGAAAATAATTTCTATTACTGATGACGTGTTTTCGTACAAAATATATTAATACAACAAACATTATTCAATATAAGTCCCTGCACATTAAACAATATGACTTTCTTGCATTAAAATTACAAAATGCATCACATTTTCTAGCAAACAAAGACTAACAGATCTTTGTATCATTAAACTATATTATTTGAAGGCTTAAAACACCACAAATGTCTCAAAAGTGTATTCCGTATGTTCAGTTTTTGAGTGAAAACTCCTGACTTTTTCCCCCGCAACCAACGACGTTGAAATAACTCAATTTACAACAAAAACTTGGGATAAATTCCATTATATTTTGCACAAAAAACGATAAGCAATACAAATTATTTTCGGCTTCCTAAATAACTGTAACATATAAAAATCGATGAAACTTTTCGCCCCTCTCTATGCTAGAGCTAAGATTAACCTATGAAAGAGATCTTCTTGGGCATTCTTTTACTTTTTGAAGAGTCCTATCGCGCCGTAGCTCCGAGTTTCAGAATCGTTCGAAGCTGAATTCCAGGATGAAGTTATTTTCACTTTTAAAACAATGAAACACAAAGTGCGGAATGTTTCTACAGATCCAACTATTGCTAATTAGTAGGGCCCGGATAATTATGTAATTACATATTTCCGTATGTTAACTTTATCAAGTCAAAACCACAATATATTTACGTTTCATGTCGATTAGGGTCTAAAACCGATGACTTTTTATTACATATATTTACATATTTTACCCGAAAGTACATATATTTACATATTTTTCACAAAAGTACATATTTTTAAATATTTCTTAATATTTTCGTTTTTCTGCATTCTTTTTGTATAATTCTTCATTTATCCTACATGTTTTTGATAAGGAATAACCAAGAAAAACAATTCAGCATTGTCAAACAATTTTTCGGCAGCCTCCTCTCCAAATTGGCGCAATTGCATTGCGTAAAAATGTTGATATTGCAGCACGCAGAACCCTACAAAAGGGCAAGGTGTTGCACTCCAAAGCTTCCAGTGTGTAGATTTCAGCGCGAGTAAAGCAGAGAACAAAATACTACTCAGAAATAAATTTTGTGTATGAAAATTGTACGTCTAGCAAGCGATAACTCGCGCCCAAAACGTATTTTTCAGAGGTCTGTTTTGACCTTAATGCCCTTCGCCAAAAATTACACGCACCAACGCAGCTCAGAAAGCGCCATTGACAGTTTTCTTTCCCCGTTTGTTGCACTGGAGCCTAAACCCTTGTTTGTAAAGTATCTCTGTGAGGTGAAAACCTAAAGAAAAATCATGATGTGGCACTACAGCTTTTGGATAAGAAAAGGATAGAAAATAATTCACGGCGATTGGCTTAAACCTTGTGGTAACGCAGACTGGGAATTTTCCATAGACAAAGTTTGGTTTATCTTTTCAAAGAAGTCAAGCAATAGCGTCATGGGTGAGAACATTATTAAAGAAAGCTGAATTTGTGCTAAGAGTCAATTGATTAAATATCAACCAGCATTGTTTTTATTCCCTAATCCGTGAATAGCATTGAACAGTGACATGTTGGGACAAAGTTTGAATATACACCAGTAACGTCATTCGATGTGGAACACTTGGTCGGTACAAGACCTTCGGACAGATAATAGGAAAAATTTCATCCCTATAGAGTATTTGAGTAAACTCTTCGTGTGCATGCTTGCGGATGAGCCGTTCCGTCTCTCACGGGTCTCTCTGATTACTTCCCGTGCACTAGTGGAGACAAACGAGGTGTCATTCGACGCGTCTCGGCGTCCTAATGGGGTATTGATAATTTGTTTCCAGAAATGGCTATAAAATCCTAAGAAACTTCCAAAAACGTGTTTTTTCGTGTTTTGGCGCTGTGATCTTGGTAAATATGCCGGGAACTAAATCAACGCCACCTAACTAGATGTAGGTGGTGTTGATTAAATTCCAGTACAATACCGACGAAGAGAAAGACAGAGAAACGAGAACAACGAAGAAGAAGAAGACGACGAAGACGAAGAAAACGATGACGAAGGAGACGACGTAGAAGGAGGAGACGACGAAGAAGAAGAAGAAGGAGGAGGAGACGACGAAGAAGAAGAAGGAGGAGACGATGAAGATGAAGAAGGAGGAGACGACGAAGAAGAAGGAGAAGAAGAAGGAGGAGACGACGAAGAAGAAGAAGGAGGAGACGACGAAGAAGAAGGAGGAGACGACGACGACGACGACGACGAAGAAGAAGAAGAAAAAGAAGGAGGAAGAGGAGACGACAAAGAAGGAAACGACGACGAAGAAGAAGATGACAAAGAAGATGAAGACGAGGAAGACGAAAAAAGACGTAGAAAAAAAGTCACAACCGAAAGTAATTTAAAGCGTCGGTGACGTCACATTCAGATATTTTCTAAGTATTTGAAACAAATATTTGTTTCTCTTTTTTTAGGAGACCATTGTAAATAACAGAATTGTGAGTAGAATAATGTTTTAATTTTGTTCTTTACGAGTATATTAAGTCTACACAGATCAACATTTAAGCAAAAGTATTTTATTAAAACGAATTGATATAATAATTAAAGTGTTACATATTTCTTACTTTTTAGTACATATTTCTATACATTTTAATACATATATATGTACATATTTTCCTAATTTTTAGTACATAATTATCCGGGCCCTACTAATTAGATTAATTAAAACTCACTTTCTCAGCAGATTGCTCAAAAGTACAACTGAAAACACCATTCCGTTCACGGCCGGTCTCTATGAAACAATCAAGGCGTCAAGATCAAGGAGGAGACTCAACTCTCTCTTTCTTAAGCAGCTCATTCGCTGGCAAGCGCTGCTCGCAAGCCTGTCTCGCACTGGTCCTCAAGCTGTCACCGCAGCTACTTCATCCTTTGTTGGAACAATGCAGCTAGAAGCGGTGGTCACGTGATTGTCACGAGCTGCGCTGGCGAGCCGCGCTCTCTCATGTATGGCCGGTCATCTTTAATGCTGCAGAACGGCCACCAAGTCCCAGCGCCTCACCTGAATGTCTCGCGCTCGCTAGAGCCTTACAGTGGTTGGTTTGTAATGGGTCGAACGGAGCTTAAGACAAACAGTTCAAACTGCTTTTCAGACGATTGTGTAACTATTTTGTAAATTTGTCATTATTTAAGTGCACGGGAAAATGTTTATGATAAAAAAACTTGTATTATGGAAAAATATTATAAAACGAGATTTCATTCGCGAGCGAGTTGTTTATATAAAAAGGGATTTTAAAGAAGCGTGATTATATCCTTTCATTTAAAGAACTATTTTTAGTTGTTGGTACTTTTGTGAAAATAGAGAAGACACAAGCGATTTTCTACGACATACATTTTGATCTTCCTTCCGATGTTTAAAAAAATAAGCAAATTTTGCAGAATAAAAAGCGTTGTCTGTAAACTGAAGGATGTTAGGACCAAAATAGTACTTTCGGAGAAGTTTATTCGCATTTTTTGATAGTACATAAAATTATACGACTTGGTCATTTTCGTAATACAATGAAATGTTATGGACGTACTTATAATTAGTGAAGAAATAATATAATTATTGTTGAACAAATATTGGCATGATAACTTAGTATGACATTTTAAACCTATATTAGAAAATAAAATCGTTGCTTATGCTGTCAAAAATCATGAAATAAATTATTCTAATATTTACATTGCAGTATTTATCTAAATGTTAATTTACATTCTTTATATCCTGCAATTCTTTATCACGCAAAAACCTCATTCACCTTATTTCACATAAATACTAACATGTTCCGTAATACTTCCATGTTTCTATTATTTTAAATTTAACATTTATTTTAAAATTACAGAAAATATATGGGTATATAAGCATTCTGGGCCACTGTGCGTCGTTTCCTTTAAGAAAACGGTCCTGGAGACGCGGAAGGCAGACCAAGGACTAGCCCACACCACAGACCAAGGCGATGGGGGAGGGGGAGTAAAAGCTGTTGGGATATTTTTGGAGTAAATGCATAGGAACTGCTTTCTGCCGGCAAAGCTCGGGGGCTATGCGGACTCGTCGAGATTTAATTTTAGTCTGGGAAAGTCTCCCGAAGCTCAGAAAATAACCGAGGAACAGAGGAAAAATGGAAGACTACGTTTACGCTCTTGAGATGTAGACACTGCGCTCGCTAATAGAGATTTAAATAATTTATAGAATTTTTTTCTTTGTGTGTGTGTGCGTGTAGTGGTTAGTACTACTGCAATAAGATTCTCAGAAAATGGTTGCAATAAAAGTTAATTCAGACCATTAATACTCAGAAAGAAAAATGCAGTGTAATATTCAGTAGTGCAGTGTAATTTCTTTAAATTAATTTCCTTTTGTATTTAATTTCACTGTTCTTCAATTTTCCTTTAAAAATATGAGGCGTTTTTAAGTATAATTCATTGACTTGGTCATGTTTATGCATGAATGAAATGTCTAGACTTCTGAGGTCTAACAAAATTACTACGACAAACCACCGTCTTGGAAATTAGAAAAATTAGCAAAAAGCTACAATAATCCATGGCCAATAACATCCTCTATAATAAAATTGAACTGACTACATACCGACAGATTTTTTTAGAACTTAACAGTATCTTTTTGATGAGAGCTATTACATATTGGCAAAGTGAAGCAACCCTAATAAGAACCACGCTTTCAAGAGAAAATTTGGTAATTCATAAATTCAAGCTGTATTAAAGTTGCTTTTTAAGAGAAAATTTGGAATCTTGTATTTTTTGAATAGGGTTGGTGTAGTTGGCGTAGTTTGGCGTAGTTACCGATAACGAACACAGACCTGTCCCCAAGAGGGTTGTAAGTCAAGTCATCTGGACAATTCCATTACATGCAATTGTGCCTTATTTGGTAAAAATAATTTTGTATTTTTATTTATCGGTTATAATAAAGTTATGAAAACACCCTCTTGTAGATTTTCGGGATTTCCCAAATTGAAAATCAAAAACCTTAAACCATTAAAATTAACCAAACCACAGTGAAACGGAAAATGTAAAACCATTGCTACAGCACTTGAGGGCATCCGATATTGATCTCTTCTCCGAGTCACGTGCTGTACAATACGCGTCCCCAAGACAGATGTACCAAGACGCCAATTACTTCCCCTCTACAGAACCCACAGGCGAAGTTGGCCCACAATTCCAACAGTGGCCCATCTTCCCCTTCCGTGCCTGCCCCCGCCGGCCGCCGCGCGCTGGAGCTGCTGAGGCGGCGCAAGTCGCAAGTAGCCGGCCGCGGCAGGGCGGAGGCAAGTTGCCGACCGCACCGCGCCACCTCTGGAAGCTACGCTATGGCCGAAGGCAGCGGCGGAGGGAGGTGGATTGTAACTGCTAACTCTGCCCGCCGCGGTGTGCGCTCCGCCGGCACCTGCTCTCCGCCCCGCACCCCGCACCCCGCACCTCGGGCCTTGAAGGCCCCGTTCACCGCACAGCGACCCTCGCGCCCCAGCCCACACCTCGCCTTGCGCCTAAGCACTGCGTAATCCCGAGTTTCAGTTCTCGATACACTTGCTTTCAATAACACACTGGAAACTGCGAGTATTTAAGAGAGTCATTTTCTCCCTTTGCAAACTCTTCTCCGTAATCACCACTTCTTATTTCCCTCACAATAAGCAGGAGTGAACATTAATTGCTAATAGTGTGCGGAAAAGGGGAACGGACAGACGGCGACTCGAGCCTTACTAGTAAGAAGAACTGGAAAATGCCGACTTAAATTTGTTTCTAGTTGACTATTTATTGTATAAAAATGGTCAATACTAACTGTGAAAGTATTTGGTTCAGTTGCAGCTTTGAACAAACGATGGTTTATCTCTTCCACTAGGTTTTCAAAATCATTTATAAGTTATTTTACACCGTGATAGTGAAATACTTTATTGTCCAATTGTTTTATGAACAATGATTCTTTCGAAGATTGTAGCTCTTTCGCCCCGGTGGGAGATTTTGCAGTTATGTCTGCATATCGAGCTGTCAAAATCGAGAGTAGAGTTTGTCCCGGCTGGAGAAGTGTCCCGCTTGTAGAAGATATCTCGTAGTTGGCGATAACCCCACAAGCCGACGCGTAGCTCCGCACCAGATCTCGCCATCAAACGGGGGAGATCACCGCCATCTTCCATGATAAAAAAACGTGACTACACTTAGGTACTAATGAACATAGCAACTAAGCGCCAGCAATTAATCGATTGCTCATTCACTTTTCGTGCGCGGCATCGACCGTGTCTCGAGAAGGGTTGCGGTATGACCAATACGGTTTGCAATGCACCAGAAAACTTTATTCCGGCCAATCAATGAGTAAGCGTGTGTGCGCAAATGTGTAGAATAATAATTAATATTTATCCAGCTACTCTTTCCGTCGCGTGCACCGGGCACTTGTACGAGCTGAGTCGAGCTCTCCAGCTGCGGGAACGATCTCTCCAGATGCGGGAGATCACAAAAGGGAAGGAGAAAGGGGTAGGAAGCCGAAAGAGTGAATTTGTTGTATTAAAAATAAAAGTGAGAACAGATAAATTAAAGCAGCTTTAAGGGTAAATGGCCTCAAATACAAAGATCCTGCTCTTACGACTTTCTAAGGACGGCTTCGTCGTATCTTGGCATGGAACGTGCGCGTGTAAGGGCGCTGATGTGCGCGCCGGGTCACCGCGCTCCAATTGCCACAGCGAGCTGCGCCCGCACCCTGCTTCCCAATGCAGCGCTCTTGCCGCCGCTCGAGTCCCTAGATACAGAAAGCAGCGCATTCCATTGTTCCGTCGATCTCGCCATTTTATATCCACCGAGAATTGGAACTGTATGGTATACTCTGTGTGTTGAGAACCATGAATCTGTCCAAAACCAATATTAATATTCTTGAAAATCTCCATAACGTCACCAATTGTAATAATGCCCCTGATTGCTACCTAGCGGGGCTATCGGGTGAAAGGATATTAAATGGCGGCGGTTGCGCTACTCTCTGTATCTAGGGACTCTATCGCTCGAGTGCTGATGAGAGCTCGCCACGGCCCTCGCTGAACTGGGCAAATCTCTTCTGCTCATTATATTTCAGAATGAAATAAACGATGAATTAATTCATAAATGAAATGAATGAATAAGTATCCCATATCCATTGACCCATTTGCTGCTCATTAACGTTCTCTCATGTATCACTATTTTAAAGAAAAATAGAAACTATATTCCTAATTTTGTTTTATTTCTGCGGTTTAAATTATATTAGTTGATAACAGGTTTCATTGGCGTCATTTGCATTTCATTCGTATTTCATGGCGTCAATTGCAAATAACATACTTGCACCTAACTATAAATTGTACCACAACCTACCACCTACTAGTGACCCGATATATTTTTACACAAATTTAAGTATTCATAAACCCATAAGCTTTTTAATACTTTATTAAAAATATATCTGTAGTATGTTCAGTAAAAAAAGTGCGCAAATAAGAGTTAGATCCAATATTTCTCAAAGTTGCAAAACTTATGTACTTTTTGTGAGTGTGTTTTCGTAAGGAAAGGGTTTCCCAAAAAGCAGCGCGCACACTGACGAAAAGTAACCAATAAAATACTCTGGTAATATCACTGCAGCAAATTAAATATTTTAATAAAACAGTCTTCACGAATTCTGCAATAACTTGTCATTTTATTCCAACAGTTTTTTACATATACATGTACTGTGGCACAACAGCTTTGTACGAGCTAAGGCCTACCAGTGGCATCCCGGCTCTGCGGCCATGGGTTAAGGGGTAGGTGTGGCTAGCACGTAGCCATTCTTACGCCGTATTTCGGGTATTGTCAACCTGAACAGCTATTTACATACCAAGAATATAAAAAAGTTGCTGATCCGAAACGCATCACGTAAATAACAGTAATATAAAATGTTATTTACGTAACAACGTAAATAACAATTTAATGACTGGAATCTGTTAGGTCCAAGCTTGGTTACGGGCTTTTGCGCTGAAAGACAATGACTGGCAGCCTTGCAGTCTCATGACGTCAGCTGTGACGTAAGCAGTGGCGCTCTGAGTATGATAATTCAATTGGTACACGCAGTACGATAATAGGCGGATTAACATAATCAAATAGTTACTTTTTATGTACAAAAAAAAGAATGTTTCATTGTTTTTTTGATTCTTGAGTACCTAACAACAACATCGATACTCCAAGTAATTGAGTACCTAACAGAACCATCGATATACTTTCACACGATCCGGGGCTGAATACTTTACTTTCAATTTCTGCGCGCATTGGAATCTAGTAATATAGACTGTAGCATAAGTATAAGAATATATTTTCGACAATAACACACAACAAAAAACTTAAGCATGAACATGAGGCCGACTTCCCGAGGGCCTCAGGTCCGAGAGGTTGGAAGTCGCCCTCGGGGCAAAACATCTACTTAACGCCCTAAATTCATAAATAACTATTAGGCAATAATAAACAACAAATAACATAAGCATGCATTACAAGTCGACGCAAGCAAGTTTACCGACCATTTTATTTCCTCATGTGAATCCGCGCGAGAAGATGAGATTCCTTGCATTATTTCACTTACTCCTGCACATTTGCGTCGTAAGACGCGAGCAGAGCAAGACCCACGCAGAGGGCTTCAAGGAGGCCGTGAAGTTACCCGACAGTGACAGAGGAGTAGCGGAGCACCGGAGACCGGCCGCGTGGGAGGGGAGCGGAGGGGAGGGCGCCACATTTTACGATCCCGGGGAGCGCGTCTCAGCTGCGGCCGGGGGCGGCGCAGCCCGCGGCGGGAAGAACGTAATAAGAGGCGGAATAAAACAAGTGCCCGGAGATTGCCGTATGAACATTAGATGAGACGAGGGGGCGGGGCGGAGGCGGCCGCGCCGCGGGACCGGGTTATACAAGATGGATCGCCCGCGCGACGCCCCGCCCCCCGCCCACGCCCCCAGGGGGCAGTTCGCCAGCGCCGGCGGAGGGGTCTAGCCAGCGCGTTTTCTGCCCTGCGCTGGATTCAAGGCCGCCCCTCGCGGGCGAACCAGCTGTGCGCAAAAAGCGAGGGTGCGGTGCGTTGAGCCTTCCAAACAACACATTTCATGGGTATTACATACATTGTTATTCCTTGGCTGCCAGCTACTGTATCATTATAATGCGCACTGTGTTTGGCGTATAAGCTCATTATAACTCCATTATAAAGTAGACCAATAAAGAATAAATACAATTTGTAACGCCATCAATATACCTCTGGACGTTTAATTCAAATGTAAACATGACAATTGTCCTTATATTTTTAATATATTACTAGTGTAAGACGATTACAATTTATACGGTTGTATTTTTCTACTGATGTTGTGCATTTGTAACAGAAATTGTCGCCAATAACCAAGTTGTTGATGCGATTAAAAATTAACAAAAAATTTAAGCCTATTTTGGAGTGTACACTGGTTATTCACGCAGAATTAAGGAAAATAGATTTTATCGACAGTATCGACTCCATGGAAAAAAAAAACATTTAGATCGCCTATCATTTGCAACTCTTATCAACAATATCAAATTAAAAATTCCTAACATAAATAAAAATATTTTAACAGCCCGAAAATAGGTTTTATTATTTATCTATGTCAATACAAGAAAACTGCTTAGAAAACTTTTTTTCCAAAAGCAGTTTTGAAGATCTTATCTGTTTCATAAATAACCGGTGATTAAGTTTATATTTTCTCGTTTTCTCAGCTCGCACTATTTATATTATTAAAAATCCTCGCTTTGGAAAACAAAGGAAAATAGTATAAAGAAATACTATGGATTTATAAGTGATATTATAATATCCTAAAACAGATTATTAAAGGAAAGTAGTCTAAATAAACTTCAGTAAGTAGCATGTACAAATTTTTTACTACATAAAAGAGATAATGAGTAACCCTTTACATTGTTGCTTCATAAAACAGATGCTACATAAGGACAGCCTTGTTCCATTCTCCACGGCTGTTACAGAACGTAACGTACTGTGAAGCGGGTCAGACGAGAAATTAACACAGTTCACTTCCTTTCTTCTGTTTCCCACATGGGAATCATTTCCTCGGAAACCAACAACTGCAAATACTAAATGAGCAGAGACTGTTGTTGCGACGAGCTCATGGTCGGGGCAACCATCTGTTCTCTGATAATGAGGTTATCCCCGCCAAAGTGAACCACCAGAGCGTTCTTGAATACTAATGCGCCAGTACACCCCGTACACTTTGTTCGCCGTATTCAACAGTTTTCAAGCGATTTTCGAATATGTGCTAACAGGACACTCTCACTGTTTAGTAAGTCATTATTTTACCGGTATTGGTGGTGAAAAAATGTTTGGGGTGCAAATTTTTGAGATTCATTTTAGCATATTCAATAATGGGTAACACATCTCCTGTTTTAAAAGAGGAAACACAGTATTGAAATATGGTGTTAATTGTAATTTAGTTAGTTTTTTATCATGAATGTGCGTACGTACATGAACTCTTTCCGGCTATTAAAGACTTAATTATCAGAGTTTTTCCAATTCGTGAATTTGAAAGACGTAATACGACAACTCTGGGGAGCATTGTACTGCGCATGCGCCGGCATCCAATGATAGGCTTTCAATTGACGGGTTCCGTCATTCACCGTGTTTTGTCGTCTACGACAAATATGTGCATAACTTCCACTCAACGTAGTTTTCGCCGCCACCACTACACACGAATTCGACACTAATACACAATAAGAATGGAAATAATGAAAATTAAAATATTCTCAGTACCAATATAATACGTCAGGAACTTCATGGTTAATTTTTACTCAAGTTAATTCATATACGTCAGGGAATAAACTACCTTATTAGTTTAGAATTCGGAGCTTATGTATACATTGAGGCTACACTGATTGCCACGAAACCATAGTTGTGTATCTACAGGACGATGTAATTGCAATAATTTCCCGTTATTAATAAAAACAATATAAGTATTATTTATATTTATTATTATTTTATTGATTTTATTGTAATACAATATTATATTATTATATTTTTATTATATTATTATATTATAATTATAAATATTTTTTATATCAAATTGCGGGTTTAGGAAGCTATACTTTAGACCTATTCGTACTTTAGAGATAACTTATACGTATACGTATTTTACATATTCGTATGACACAATCATTTTCGTGTATTATACATATTTCTATCTGGTAATCCTCATAAAAACATAAATAGAGTCAGAAGATTCACAGATGTTAAGAAAAAGCTTTTAGGTACTGTTAGAGGTTTTTCAATTCCAACTAGTTCCTAGTTTTACGAATGTTTTCGATTGTACGACTTGCAAAAACTTGTTTTTCTGGAGATACGTTATTTCTGATTGACTATGATTACGAACCACGGCCTTGGATTTCCCATGTTGCAAAAACTCTCTATCAAGATACATCAGTTCATATAAAATGTTCAGAGTATATTCCTGACCATCGTCAGCGTCAATTTTACAAACAACAATAAATAGCACATGAAATCCCGCACGTGTTGTTAAACAAATTACTAATTGATCTGATTAATTATAAAGCTGAAAAATTAAAAATTAGTTTATATATTATTCTTCCAAGCGTGCATGATTTTATAAAGAACTACGAGATAAAACATTATTGTATTTCTAATTGTAGATTGTAGTTTATATATTATTCTTCCAAGCGTGCATGAATTTATAAAGAACTACGAGATAAAACATTATTGTATTTCTAATTGTAGAAAAGGTTTGTTATAAGAGCTTAGAGCTTCAACGTATGACAGCTTGAAGTATTAGGAAAAAATGTGCATTTTTCTGCAAATACATTTTTTTTCGTTACCCTTACAATCTCTTCAAGTACAACATGAAATTTAAATATAAAATTAATTTTCAAAACATGAATTACGGGTTAAGAAATAATGGTGAAAAGAAAAAATAAATTAAGAAAAAATGAACATTTCTCTTATAGGTAACACAAAATTGATTATCTTATATTCTATTGATCTGGAAATTAATGTTAAGTAAAATGTCCTAAACTATTCTACAAGTAGTCAGAAAGTGAGATTATGATTTCCCATGCCTAAAACGTAAGTGCACCAAAAGTAATCCAGAAAGTACGTTTTAGCATCGAATATCCGAAGGAGGTTTTCCATGAGAATAGATGGACACATGTAAATAATATTAATATTTGTATATTTAATTGAGAACCAACAATATTTGGTGAGCTCCTGTCATTTCTTGACCTCTTTCAACTATATTTTGTAGGCTTCTGAAGCTAAATATTTCAATCGTCAGAAAATATTACGTAAGTTTGCGAAGATTTTGCGTCACAAAATACTTTATGTCATATCGAATGTTGTAATTTAGAAAACAATATTGTTCTGCTGTGTGAGGTGCAAATTTTGCATAATGTGCACTTAATAAAAACAATTTTGCTACTCTACGTATGAATGGAGGCCAATTTCACAATCCATTTTCAACTACTGTATCCGTTCTATTAATATTTTATAATGTTTTACTAGTTTTATTCATTGAAAAATATAGTTAATAACAAAAAATTAATAAAACATTGAATTTTTCTTTTCTACGTGGCTACACGAAAATCGAAGTGTGACTCAAAATTGGCATGAAGATTTCAATTCAGCGCACGAAAATGAGATTAAGAAAAAGGTGTTCAAGAAAAAAATCTTAATTCTCGGGCTTGTGTTATGTATGATTTTCTTATTTGCAAAATCATTACCAAGGCCTCCAATAAAAAAATAAATAAGAGGGCGAAATATCGAAACTTTGGCAACACAGGTTCAAATTAAAATAACAGACATTTCAAGTTAAAACCTGGAAATTTAAAATGTTAGAAAATATTAACGCAATGCCGAAACAGACAATTACTATTACCTGGAATTTAAAAAAATTGATTCTAAAAATATACGACAAAAGCGCCCGAAAAAGAAAAACAATGTTCAGGAGGTCAAAACTACAAAGAGACGACAATGAGTAACATCTGTCCACTATACATTACCGTATGATGCGAATGAACTGGGTACGTATTGCGTACACCTACCTGTAACAGAAAAAAGACAAGCTTGATTAGAACCTGAGAACTGATAAATTCTTAATATGGTAAATACTAATAAATTATGGGGATTATTAGAAACATGTATTGCAACAATAAACTCCAGACAAAAAAATCATAATTGCATGTACTATTGTGAAAAATGACAAGTTTACATTGTTTACCGTCAATAAAAGCTTTCACGTACACTGGTGATTGAGAAATTGCAACATCCAGAAATAATGGTCGGAATTACTTAAAAATCGGTGGGTGTGTAGAACAGTGTATCCATAAGAAGTGACTGAATTAGCGTAGAGATGGAGTACACGTTGGCGTAGCAGCGCCCTCCTCTGTGTGACAGGGCAGGTCAGTGTTACGCCACACTCAGTCGGTGTAGAGCCGTCAAACAACATGAAAACGTGCAAGCAAGTGCGGGTATGCCTCGCCGACGCCAAAGGATACAATATCAGTAACTGAGTTCGAACAAGGCAGAATGTGCAAATCTCCGGGAAATGGTTTTGTCATACCGTGACATTGCGGCTGGAACCGGGAGATTGTACGACAGTGATGCGTGTGAGGAACCAGTGGATAGAGGGGGGTCGTGACAAGCGGGTACAGGACCATACAATGTGACCACAGCGTGAGATGCCCGCCCTCGTGTCCGCATGGCCTTAAGCGACACAACAGCGTCGTCCACAGTGTTGGTTCGACTTTGGAGCACTGCAATGGGTGTGATCATGTCAGCATCGACGGTTCGACGCCGTCTGCTGAGGATTGGACTGGCGGCACGCACACCATTGCGTTACATTCCTTTGACTAGAAAACATCTCAGACAATGAACATCACGCGTGAACGTGTTCACTGGTGTGCTGAGTGGCAAAATGTAATGTTTACGGATGAGTCCCGCATCAATTTGAGCTGCAGCGATGGCCTCGTACGTGTTCGACGCTACCGAGGTGATCGCTTCTGCCAGCCTGCATTGTTCCGCGCAATAGCGGACAAACGCCAAGTGTAATGGTTTGGAGCGCTATGGCTAAAATATGTGATCTCGCCTCATATGTATCGAGGGTAATCTGTACAGCAACTGCTACATCAGGGAGGTTTCACAGCCCGAGGTACTGTCTCTCCTGCAAGCAGCTCCACATGCCATAATTCAGCAGGACAATGCTCGACCCATGTGGTGAGGAATTTGCAAGCTTTCTGCGGAGAACGACGGGTATACCACTGCTTCCCCAGCCTGCATGTTCGCCTGATATGTCACCCATCGAACATGTCTGGGATCAGTCGGCAACCTCTTCGTTCAGGTCCTCATGCAGCCACTGTCGATTCTCTGTGGTCACGTATAGAAACCGCGTGGCAGTATGTTCCCCAGCAGCATATTCAGGCTCTCTTTGAATCCATGCCACGACGTCTAGAGGCTCTGATGGTAGCGCATGGCGGCTTCGCACCGTACTAAATACTCTAGGTCAAAAAGGAGGAATAATTCTGTAATACAACTCATTGGTTTACTGTGATATTCCTAATATGTGGAATAAATTTCATTGTAATAGTATGTCTCCTCGGTATTTCAATTTTCACAAACACCAGTGTACAAGAAAATTCGCGTGTTTACCTACTTCTCTCATGATACACGATTTGCATACGAATGAATTACTTTTCACCCGCTAATATTTCCACCACAACGAATCTATCAACCTAATAAAAATCGCAGTTAATTTATTTTGGGTTGGAAAATAAACATATTCTCTTAGAGATCAATTTGTAAAAAAACATTCGTGTTCCAGATGTAGAAATAAAACGTTTAAACATTTATTTATAAACGAACATGAAGACATTTACTTACATGTATACAAAACAAGAGAATAATATTCTTCAAATAATTCATTTGGAAAAAAATGTAGAAGATATCTCATATTTTCACTGATATATGACCTACTGATCTTCGCAGAATTACAACATATAATGATTAATTTTTCAAACCATTTTGCAAAGGAGATAAGGTACGGTCCATGGTTTATTTTGAATTTAATAAAATGTTTGCGAAGTCAGCGGATATAAAAACTTTATAAAAGTGTGGACGCTGTTAAAAGTTCATGTATTCAGTAGCCAAATTCCATACCAACCAGAGTGTTTCATTATAGGTTACATTTCTGCAGCCATAAATGATAACATCTAGACATTACTTTTGCATTTTAAGAGGTGGTCCCAGTATCGCAATATTTCAGAAAAGTGTTCAAATATAAATGATTTAGTATACTGTTATTCTCAATGTCAAAAAATACAATGTACTATATGTTCATGATTCCTAAAAACTTTGTTTCAGATTATTGAAAATACACAATTTATATTCCCCATTAAAATTTGCAAAGTGTTTCGTGTCGCTATCACATTCCACACACAAGGTTCACCTCGCGACGTAAATGTCGCTAAAAAGGGCCGAAAACGCCCCAAGATACGAAGAAGCGTCATGAATTATTGAGCGAACAAACGAGCGAATTCTATTGAGAGAACATCTTGAGCCCTGGGAGTATCGCTCCGATCCTGAATAAGTTTCGCCTCGCAAAGAATGCCGTCCACGTTCCTCGCTGCAAAAAGTCTTCCGCGCGTCGCCGACCGTACCGCCTTCCCCGTGCGACAGTGCGCAGGGGCTACCGACGAAGAGAGTGGTGGAAGCGAGGGGTGGTCGAGCGCGACGACGATCCGGAGAGGTGGGGATGAAAGCGTGCGGTGGGAGCGGGGGAAGGGGGAATAGCGTGGGGGCTAGGGGCAAGGGCATGGGGTAGGGCGGGACATGGTGCGGGGGCTTTGAGCAAGGGTGAGGCGGGGCGTAGGGGCATGGGGCTATGAGGCGGCGCCATGGGGCAAGGAGCCATCATGGAGCGAGGCCATGGGGCGGGGCCATGGGTCGGTGGCATTGGACGAGGGCGGGGCGTGAGGCGGGGGCATGGGGCGGGGGCGTGGGAGCGCAGCATCGGGCGGGAGCGTGGGGCGGAGGCAAGGGGCTTGGCCACGTGGCGGGGCCATGGGACGGAGTCATGGGCCGGTGACGTGGAGCAAGGGCGGGAGGTAGGGCGAGGGCGGGGGCGCGCGCTGGCGGCATGGGTTGGGAGCGTGGTCATGGGGGCCTGGAGACGAAGGCGAGAAGAGGGGGAGTGATGGCGGGGGGCATGGGCGGGGCGGGAGCAGACAGGGGCGAAGACAAGTGATGGAGGGGTGAGGCGGGAAATAGGAGCGGGACATCGCGGACAGGGTGCAGGCGTAAAGACGTATATCCTTAGTCTATGGGGCAGGTACGTCAGTAAGCAGGGACTGCGCGGGAGGGCGAGCAGGGTGCGGAAAGGGGCGCCACCGGGCGGCCGGAAGGGCAGAAAAAAGTGAAAGGGAAGCCGGGGGACGCCGGGCGGGCCGGGCCGGGGAGGGCAGGGTCGCGCCGCCGTGAAACATTCACGCTTCCATTAGGCCTCCGCCTGTGACGCGGCGTCCGCGGGGAGCGGCTCGAGCGACGGCGGCGGTGGCGGTGGCGGGATGGAAGTGGCGGTGACGGCTGAGGCGGCGGGGGTGACTGCAGTCGTCGTATAGAGTAGGTGGAGGCGGAAATGACGGCGGCAGTTCTGTGATGGACGTTTGAAGCATAAGATTGTTTGAGAGAGCTTCAAACTGCAAAAGCGGGATGGTAGGAAGCCATTTGCATCGACTTCTCCGAAAGGGAGGAAAGGAAAAGGAGACTCGGTAACAAGGGGGAATCAAGAGATTACGAGAGAAATGTAGAAGAGTAGAAGAGGAAGGACGGAGATGTTAAGAGTGTAGTGAGGAGATACTCGGCCATAATATCAAGAAATGGCATTGTCACGCCTTGCGAGGATTGTGTAACTTGAGCAGGAAGGTAGTGTTGATAAACTGCAGAAAAGGGATGCCGAAAACTGTTTGAACGTGCGTGCGTGTGTGTGTGTGTGTAACGAAAAATGGTACTGGTTTAGGTGGATCTTTGTTGATCTAGATTCGAGGAAGAAAACAACGAAGCGTAACAATTTATAATGACAGTGCACATCATTTGCGTTCTGAAAGCAGTATTGAACCGCGCGTCTTTAAGCCCAGCAGCGGGGAAAGGTGGTCGGTAGGGTAGGTCGGAGGGCATCTCCGCGAGGTGAAACTTCGCAGCGAAAGAGAAGAAGACGGCAGGAAGAAAACTAGGTGGGACTAGAAGGGACATGAAGAGACGAGGGTTCTGGTAGGAACGAGAAAAGAAGCCTAGGGTGACTCCGACGATGAACTCCGTAAATAAACGAACAGCGAAGGCGCGACGCAATGTCTACTTCTTCATCGAGAGTGACAGTGCTACATGCAAGCGACTCAGAAGAAGTAGGCTAGAAGGGGACGCAATGCCGCAGTGTTTGTGGATAATACAGTGCTCAAGGGAGCGCCGTAGAGGTCTGTCATAAATCTGAAGTAGGCTAGGATCACAAAAGGAAGAAGGAAGTGAAAAAGTGGTTTTAAAAGTCAGACAATACGTTCGAGTATGAATGCGTAGATTGGCTGTGATGACAGATATTTATAGGCCGAGGTGAGAGAGTGGGATATTGAAGAATCCTAGTTCCAGGTATTACAATGTGTAGAAGAGAAAGAATTTACTTTTCCGCCTACTACTTAAGTAGTAAAGAGAAATTATTAAAATGTGACAAAAAACCGGCTCGAGTGAAGCAAAGTAAGCTTGCAAATGTATGCGTCCGATTATTATTATAAGTAATATCACAGCACTTCGAGTGATATTTAGTGTAGTTAAATATTACATGAAACGAATGGAGGATTACAATCCCAAGAATTACGAAAACGAGAAATATTACTCAAAATTGCTACCGAAATATATGAAACTTTCATTCAGCTCCGAGTTGTCACTGCGTCTTGGAATAACTTATAATCAAGTAACATTTGAATAACAGTTTAATGCAGAAAATAATTTCAAATGTTTCGATTTTATGGTAATAAAACTTTCAAAAAACAATTATAACAAAGCTACTTACAAAAACATTTATTAAAAACACAATTATTAATGTTGTAGGAAGTTGAGTTTTCCAAGTCTTGGTCTTCCGTGTAAGTATTTGAAATGGAAGTTGTACAAGCTGTATTAGCAGCGGAATACGTCGATTTCGAATGGGTTGAATTGTGTACTCATTAAAGCATTTTTCTGAATAATTTTGGTCGTAATGTTCCACATAGTTTTGATAGCATATTCTTTGTACTCTTTGCCATCTAATCTTCGCATATTAATTGCCTAAAATGAAGATAATTTCTTCATTTGTAATTTGTGCTGTCCATTTGTATTTTATTTCTTCACAAAATTCTTGAAATTGCATCCACACGCTTTCTCTGTTCTTTTCGTTGTTTTCCGGCAATGAATCTTTAATAATAGATTCAATTTCAGAGATTTAAACATTACTAAAACGGCACATTTTATTAAAACATTAATGCGCGCAAGTTACGAGGATTAGTCAAATGAAAACCGTAATTATTTTTTTAAATATTATTTATTGTACACATATATTCCCAAAACTGGATCACTTTTCGACATCGTCACCCCCACGCTCAATCCATGTCTGTCAGCGCTTCCAAAGTGCCTCAATTCCTGTAGAAAAAAGTGTTTCTGGGAGACGGCGCAACCATTCGTGCACCACGTGGCGTACCTCATCATCCGAATGGAACTTCTTGCCGCCCATTGATTCTTTGAGTGGCCCAAACATGTGGAAATCGCTCGGAGCAAGATCGGGCGAGTATGGTCGATGTGGGAGGTATTCAAATCTCGTCAGGTCAATTCGTCCCCGGTGACGATTCGTCCAAAGAAGGCATCACCATCACGTTCAACGTTCTTCACACGCATAGACACGTCGCTGTTCCAGTTCCGAGGTCAGTTATCGGGGCACCCACCTTGCAGACATGACATTGGAGCACATCATGCACAATGCTATGTGCAGAACCATGACTAATGTACACAGCTTTTGCAGTGTCGTCTAATGTCACTTGGCGGTTGTCCATTACGGTTGCTTCAACGGCTGCAATGGTCTCTGGAATCACAACGCGATGTGCCTGGCCTGGGCGCGAAGCATTGGCCACGGATGTCAGACCATTTGCGAACTTACGAAACCATTCGTACTTGCTGCTGTGACAAACAGGCGTCACCATACAGAACCTTCATCCGTCGAAGAATGTCAATAACTTTCACACCTTCACTTCGCAAAAACCGAACCACAGAACGCTGTTCCTCTCTAGTGCACGTTGCTAGTTGGACAGCACCTAGGAAACACCAGCCACACTATTGCAAACATGCGTATCAACTTACAGGACGCTAGCGCCGCATTTGGATTTTTTATTATACTTTTACGGTTTTCACTTGACTCACCCTCGCATTATGGAACTAAAACAATTGCTATCGTTATCTTAAATGGGTAAACAAAATGATTACAGCGGAGTGCAAAGGTAAACAAAGTGATTATCATACATGGCGATAGACATCTAGGATTGGTTTAATTTGAATATATCCCTGCTTAGCATTGATTAATTACGACATAGGCAGACATGAGTGAAATAGAAATTAAAACCTGTGAACTTTCGAAAATTGCTTGTATTTGAAAAATTGAAATTCGAAATTTCTGTGCTTCTTTTTACTGAAAAGAGGTTCAAGATAGAGATAATTTGTAATACTATCATACGAATATTATGCATCCGTTACAAATAAAACAACGAAGTATGTGCTGTAGCTTTTTTGAAAAAAGGTCTATTAGTAGTTTTCTTGTAATATGCCCCGCGATTGAGCTCGTATCGTTTTGAAATACGAGTATACCAAGACCACGAACGACAGATTGGAATTATTAGAATTGATTTTTCATTGTTTCTCGCTGTATTGAACACAGGTTTGGATTGTTGAAACTATGTTAATGTAGTAACCAATTTCGCTGACAAGTGGACAGGGAATGGCGGAATTGGCGGCGCAAAGTAATGCACCACTCTCTGTATCTACGGGCTATAAACGTTATTAGTTTGACTTGCTTCTGGCAAAGTAAGAGTGAATACCAAAAGTAAAAAGAGAGATAACAACGGCGCGCGATCAACCCAACAGGATTGTCTGCTCGTAAAATCCTGCAGACTCCCCCCCCCCCAAGAGTGATGGGCTTCAAAGTAAGACGGTCAAACAACTGACGTGGAACGTGGCCAAACTACAAGAATGCCGAATGCAAAGCAAATAAGAACTGCGCCTTCTTTTGATCTTCTTCCAACACACACTTGAATGTTGAATAAAGAGAGGTGTGTCCCAAGGAACTGAGATCGATGTGGCAAGAATGTGCAATTCAGGGTCTGCTACAGGCAACTACGTCCGGTAGGACGGATGCGGGCACGGAGCTGAGAGGAAAAGACACGAGGACGAGGGAGTGACGAGGATGAGGCGGGGTCGAGGTGGGGCAGTGACGAGGAGAGAACGGGGCTGAGGTGGGGACGGGGACTAGGCGGGGATGGGGACGATGCGAAGTGGGGACAATGCGGGAATGGCTACGAGGCAGGAACGGGGACGAAGAGGGGGCAGAAACGAAGCGGGGACGAGGACGATGCGGGGTCGGGGACGAGGCAGAGACGGAGAGGATAACGGGACGGGGAAAAGGCAGGGACAGGGATAGGTCGGGAAGTGAACGTGGCGGGACGGGGGACGAGGAGGGGACGAGGCGAGGCGGGGACAGTGCATGGAAGGGGACGAGGCGAGGTTGATGATGAGGCAGGAAGGAAAACGAGGTGGACTGGGACGAAGCGGGTACGGGGACGAGGCGGGGACGTGGGGACTGGCACGAGGCGTGGATGGGGACGAAGTTGGGAGGGGGACGAGGCGGGGATGTGGACGAGGTGGGAATGGGGGACGAGGCGGGGATGAGGAAATGGTGGGGACGGGAACGAGACGGGGTCGGGGCGAGGCACGGACAAGGCGGGGACGGGGAATCCCGAGGCGGAGGCGCAAGCGAGGAGTCGCCCCAGCGGCCGGGCGCGCGTCCTCTCTCGCCGGCTCAAAGAGAATACACGCGAGCCGCTTAAATTTGGATGAAGGGTCGCGCGCGCGGCGTCGGCGGACAATGCAGGGGCCGCGCCTTCGGGACGCGGCGACGCACGGCACGGCGCGGTGCGTGCATAAGTCACGCCCGGCGGCGACAAGGCGCTAAGACACACGCGCACGGAAGACCGAATGTCTCAAGGAGCAGAGAAATGCGAGGGAGATGAAGCGCAGATGGGGACGTGATGGCGATGCAAGGTGGAAACGAGTATAGAGATCTTGCAGATGACCATTCTAAATTCCATGTAGTCCAAATGAAGAATTTATTAGTGGGGAAAAGGAAATGTTATTTGTGAGGGTATATAAGAATAAATTGATAGTAGTAGAAACAGAAGATACGGAGACCATACCGTCATACATACCGTCATACATACAATATCGTCAAACATTCTAACAAAGGATTTCAGCATTAGAGATGGAATGGAAAAAGAATGGAAAATATAAATTTGAAAGAATACGTTCATTATTTGTTGAAGAGTAGTGAAAAATGATATAGGCAACCTTTAGGTACTTATATAATATTATTATTCTATTTTTTTTTGAAAGATGAAATATTCTAATTTTTAGTTCATAGAAAACGTCATGTCAGTAATTAGATAGATATATTTATTTAAACTGCAATTGAGTATAACCCGGTGGCAGCTATGGTTCCGTTCACTTAAATAAAATGTTTCCACTGTCCTCAGTGTCGTTTCAAACAACGAGGGAAATGTTCTATTAAATAACGATTAAAAGTCTCACTATATTCCAGGTTGTAATGAATTTTACACGAATAGAATAAAAAAAGGAACGGTAAGTTGCGAAATTGAATTAACAAACAAGAATAAATGTAAATGGGTGTCACGTCATGGGTCGGAAAAATCAAGGAACAGTACAAATTTATAGCGATGTTTCAACACGTAAATGCCCATTGCAGACGAATGAAATAAAGAAATTTTACACTACTGAATTCGGAAGCACACGTTTCACAATGCACGGAATGCCCCGATGAGCGTTCTGATTCGAGTTCTCTTTGCCGCAGGGCATCGGAAACGTAATTATGAAATGCAAGTAACCGAAAAGAAGAGCAAACTATTGTGAGGAAACAGTGGTGCAGGGAAGAACAAAACGAAGATGATCCTTGAAATTAAAACTTAGAGAAGAAAGTATCTGTGCGGAAATAGCACCATAAAAATTGAGCCCCAAACTTCGAGAAAGTATTCTCCCATTCTCTAGTATGCAACTTCTTAACTGTGCTTCATGAAGTGAGGGACATTGACCTAAATGGCTTTTATACCTTCCTCTATTTTCTGATGCAAAGAAGTACAACATCTAATTATTGCTCAAAAAATAATAAAAAGTGCTTTTAAAATTGATCAAAGTAAAAAAATATTTTACACCAACGAAAAACTGTGTTTCCAGAATTCAATTTTTGAAGAGCCAGACGTTGCATGCATTCACTATTGCCCGATTAACATTTGCTTCCTTTCCTTTCTTTTGAATTCTTTAAAGCTTCCTTGAGAATGTAGAGCAAGCTAGTCATACCACCAACCTTAAGGCGGGAAGGGAGCTGGTGCGGCGCGGGGACCAAGGCTTGGGGTCTGAGCGGGGCGCGAGCGGAGGCGGTGCGGGGCCTGCTAGGGGATGAAACGGGGCAGCGACTGGAGGCGCAGGAGTTGAGCGGGGGCTGCTCGGTTGCGAGGGAGGGAGCGGAGCAGGTGTGGGGGTTATGGGAAGGGCGGTGTCAAGGGGCTGTGCGGAAGCCGGCGCAGGGGCGGGAGCAGCGCGGATTGATTGATTGATGTTTCCGGGCGCGTCAACTACTTAGGTCATTAGCCCCGGAAGAGTAGTACGTGTTTTTCTAGGGAGATCTGGCGCTACCTACCTACCTACCGTCGACTAGCGGGGTTTTCCCGTCAACCAGGTATCTCCCACCAGCGGGGCACCGACCCAGCCGGGACAAGCTGTAAGCTCCCGACCGGTCTCCCGACATGTGTGGTAGTGCAGTGCATGTTAGTGTAAGTGTGTGTGTAAGAGGAGAGGATAAGACAAGGAAGAGGAAGGAAAGATCGCGCGCGGTCCGTTTGTTAGGGTACTGCTGCGGCATTCGCCTGGTCCTGGTTTTGAAAACTACCGATCAGAGCAGCCAGCCGCTAGAATTCTCCTCCCGACAGCGAGGAATTGCCCTAGCTGATAAGCTAGTTTCGAAACTCCTGCCGCCGTCGTGACTCGAACCTAGGACCTCCTGGTCAGAGGGACTGCAGTGACATCAGGTTGATGCACTGAGCCATCTCTCCCGGTGGAGCGGCGCGGAGGTGGCGGGGACTGACTGCAGGGGTGGCGGGAGCGGCTCGAGTTGGCGGGATGGGCCAGCGAGTGTAGAGCTAGCTAGGAGGGTGAACGGAAGGTGCGGGGTTGAGCGGGGTCCCAGCGAGGAGGGCGGCGCGAAGGAGAGGTAGAAGTAGGGGGGCGGCGGTGCGAGGTAGCGCGGGGTCGTCGAAAGACGGGACGGGAGCGGCGCGGAGGCGGGGGCGGACCGGTGGTTGCGGTGACTGACGTCGGGGGTGGCGGGGACGGCGTCAGTATGTGGAGCTAGGGGGAGAGTGTGTGGAGTGGGGTAGGGGGAAGGGGGTCATAGGGGCGCGCGGCGAGACGGGTGCGGGACAGCGCGGAGTAGACGAGAAGTGTGGCGGGAGGGGAGCTGGGGTGGAGGGGACGGCGTGAGTATGTGGAGCTAGGTCGCTGAGCGGGTTGCGAGGATGGAGCGAGGTCATAGCGAGGCGTGGCGGGCAGTATTGCGGGGCGGCACGGAATCAACGAGTGGCGGTGTGGGGGCGGTGCGAGGGCGGTGTGGGGGCGGTGCGGGGCGGTGTGGGGGCGGTGCGGGGGCGGTGTGGGGGCGGTGCGGGGCATGGGTGGCACGGGGTCGACGAGGGGCGGGGATGGTGGGGCGGGGATGGTGGGGAGGGGAGAGGAGTGAGGAGGGAGGGGAGGGGAGGGAGAGAGGGAGGGGAGGGGCAGGAGCGGGTCTGGGCGTGGACGGCTCGGGGCCGACGAGGGGCGCGGCGGGGGGCGGCGTAAGTGCGACGCGGGGCCGCCGGCGGCGGCGCGAAAGCGAGAAGAGTCTCTGCAGAGTTCCTTTGACTGTGAAAACAGAGGCGCAAAGGACTCGCGAGCGCCTCGCCACGCGTGTTGCGTCGCCGGCAGCTCTTCGCTTTTCAGCGAAGACTCCTGGGACCCTTCAGAATAAACGCGCCCTCCCCGCCACCCAGGGCGTGCAGGGCCCCCGCATAGGCGATGTTAATGGTTTCCTGGAGGCACACTGCAATGCAGACACATGCCTCTTGGGGTACTTTCTTATCGTATGAGTTTGATGCATGATACAGCTTCCATTATATCGGTTTCGTTTGCCTTATTTCTCAGTTCTGCAACTATAGACGCGGGAATGAAGACAATGATGCTCGGTAGTTGAAGTGAGAGGCGTAAAGAATGTGAGTTGAGGAAACCAACTGTGCGTAAGAAATTCAAGAATTACGAGCCTGGCCATCTTTAAGGTAGAGAGCGGCGGTATCTTTAAGGTATAAGCGTAGAGAAACGGGTAAGATTTTTGATTGTATGACCCTAAATATATCATTCTTGAAATTAGGGATGCAACATCGATGTCGATGTTTTCGATATATCGCTGATTTTTAAAAGAAACATTGATGTTTTAAACATCGATTCATTAGAGCAAAATATTTTTAACATCTATATTTTCATCTCGATGTTTTTACGGTTTCATGTTAGGGAAATGAAAAGTACTATTATCACAATTTTGTGTGATAAAAGGAAAAATCTGTTGCCAATTCATGTGCCCGATCGAAGCGAATGCTGTTTGTAAAACCTTCGCCGAGAATACCATTTCTCGCCCGAAGACTCCGAAGTTTCGGCATTTCGCACGCGGAGAGACAGTCAACGCTAGCGCGGTCCACGACAGAACCTACCTCTTCTTCCCGTACCACTGTATATGGAGTGAGGAGGCTCTTCTCGCCTTGAGAAGTCTTGAGTGACCAGGACACACCCTGAATTTTGTTAATTCTTTTGTTTTTATTATTATTATTATTATTATTATAGTCGGTTACATCTTAATTATCAATTAATAAACACGGTCACTGTCAAATTAAATTCTTTGCTACGCTGTTGGCGGTAACTAAACCAATTTTAAGGCCGATATACAGGGTACAGTTTTCGTGCAGATTCTTCATGTTGTCCAGACTTTACGCTTTCTGCATGAAAAAATTATGAACATGTTTATAATTTTTCATGTATAAAGAATACAGTTTGACTCTAGCGCCTCTAGAGGCGGAATCGTTCACTAACGGTAATCGGCCAGGTCGATTTTGTCGTTAGGTGCGTCAAAGTGCGATTGTATGAAGTTATATATTGCGATAAATTACCTCTTTCCTTATCCCTGCCTTCCTATTTTTATTCCCTGTGCTTCTCATGGTTGGGGAGCAGAAATCAAGATGACAGCCAGAAAGCACGCACAGAAATACCACCACTGAAAATACTCGGACGGTGATGTTTTGTTTCCCGGTAGCCCCCACCCCCTAGCGGCGGCTCGTGGCGATTAATGCAGAAAGGGTAAAGTCTGGTATAGACCGCGTATGCGCGTCCTTTTGGCTTTTATACGTTCATTTTGAGATCTTGACGTTTCTGTACAGAAAATGTACGAGAATCTGCATGAAAACTGTACCGTGTATATCGGCCTTTAAAAACACTTATGTTGAATCGATATTTTTCGGGCGATTAACATCTATGTTTTAATTTTGAACAGCAATGATTTGTTATCGATGTCGTATCCCTAATTGAAACATCAAGCCATTTGTAGAAGGTCCTAGGATCTTGATACTTTTGATACGTTATTTGATTACTTTGTGTTTTCGGGCGCGTCAACTAGTCCCGCACGTGTGATGTATGTTACATCCCGGGAGAAATCGGTTTGTTAATACAAGTTTCCGATTTTCATGAAACACTTCAGAGCGAATGAATGCAAAAAACAAATCATTTTAAACTTACGGTTTTGCATAATAGCATTCTTCGAGTAAAAATAGGAAAATGAGATCGAAGTTATGCTTTTATCAGGGTTTTTTACATTCTTTAAATTAGTTCCTGCAATAAAAAATTTCATGGAATGTATAAACATAAAGAGTAACGGTCAATCAAATACAAACAGACCCCAGACTTAAAAAACAAAAGTCTCAAAAATGACCTGAATTTAACTTAGTTAAGATTTCTAAAGGACTTCAACTTTATTATTTCAATTAAAGAAAAAATAAAATCATTAGCTACGACTGATGATATCTAGCGATGCGCGTTAGAAACTGAATGAAATGATTAACAACACTATTATCCACTTTAATTATAACAGAGCATTCGTAAAAGAGGTACAATAAAAACAGACCGTTAATTCTGCCATTGAAATGTAGAACCGCGCGAAGCAGCGTAGAAGGAAATTCATCAGAGAAACCTCGCAAGAGCACTTAAAGTCAAGCACGCATTCGAACTCAAACCCGATTAATTGAAAACGCCGACTTTTGTGGCACTGAAACCGGCAGAAAACTCGGCCGACGCGCTCAGAAAACAGAACAAAAGACGACGCGCTAAAGGCTCGACAAATCACGGCCCCCTTGAATGCGGAGGCGTCGCCACCCGCGCCTCGCGGTCTCGTGCCGGCCGCGACACCAGCGCCTCCCCCGCCCCTGCCCAACAATCTCCACGCCCCTCGACCACGAGTTAAGAAAAATAGTAAACTTCCTCCTAACTGGCAACTTCTCATTTGTTCGCCGGCCAAGTTTCCGCACTCAGTCCCTCCTCCCGCGTCTTGTTTTTATTACGCAATTTTTACGCAGGAGGCGGGGAAGGCAGAGAAGGAAGAAGACAAAGAGGTGGAGAAGTCGAAATGAGGACGCCGGAAGCGCGGAGAAGAGAGAGTAGGCAGGGTGGAGGGGAGTGGTGAAGGCTGAGGGGACACGGCATGTGGCGTTATTGAAATTCTTGTCCCCGCGATGGCAGCGCCTCGTGTGTGCCGCCCGGGAACTTCGTCCTCTGCTCCTGAGCGCTATTTGTTTCAGCCTCCGCCTCCGCGCCCCTCGGCTCAGCAGCGCTTCGTCCAGGCGATGTGCACGTGGCATGTGGCCTGAGGTACAGTCCAGTGCACGTGCCCTAACTTACTGACGATTCATTTAGGATTCTTTGCAGATGAGATGTTCGTTTTCTTTGACAGTCACATCTAATCATCATGCTTTGAAACAAAAAAGTGTGGTACTTTCACAAATACTGTCACCAAGATAGAACTCACTTAAAAGTGAAATCACTTCTTGTAAATGCAAGAAAACACTTAAAATGACTCCTTACAATTTATAAGGACTTCTGTTATAAATGTACAAAAAATAAATTTCTAAACACGTATGTAGTACACAGATCGTTAGTGAACAATATAAATTAAAAATAAAAATTTCACAAATTTTCATTTTATTTCATGCGTTCCAAGTATTTTCGTGCAAATCTGAACTACAAATTAACAACAACAAACCATTAAATTACATTAGTTCTGAATTTTTGCAAAAACAATTTTTGCAAAAACAATGAGAAAGCTGAACTCACGAGTCTGTTTTAGAAAGACAATCAAAGGCTAAGTCGTGTTCTGGAAACTACAATTTTGTCCATGTTTCTAAGTTGGGGCTCGTCTGAACGTATCCATATGATAGTACCGTTAGGGAGAGATTTAAGCCTCCCATTACGGAAGCCCATTCAGGCGCTCGTGTTCTCATTAGTTTCAGAGGTAGAGATAATACAGTTTCCCTTGTTTTGAAGCTCACGAGTATTCCGCGTTGGAAGCAACCTAGCTAAACAGGCAGCGTTTCCAGGAAGCAAGTGAGAGGCTATATGCACCTCTCTTGGGATCAATTTTCAGGAAAACTGAAGATGAAACTACTCCAAAGAAACTCCATCGGATTTTCAATGCATTTTGACACAGATGTTCCTCAAAAATGTGTTCATTGGGTTAAACTTGCTCTTAAAGATGCTTTTCTAAAAAGATATGTCTCTCAAAGAATGTCAAAGAAATCTACACTGTCATTCTTGAACTGAAGGGATGCTCTCGTCTCATTTCCGTTAAAGTTAGCTCATTAAAGTTAGACCTCACTGATTTTTGTGTCCATAAGTGTACATTAACAGTTTTCTTTTTCTATGGGGACTTTTTTCGTTCGATGTTACTCTCCACCCATCAAAGATATACATACTAATTCGAACACTAGTGGCTAAAACTTTATAATGACATTTATTTTTATTATGTTTACAGTTATGTGGGTGGGGACTCTAGCCTAGATATTAAACCTAATCTTATACTTACCTTACGAACTACTTTTTACATTTTACGCTACTTGTTTACATTATTGCACTTATAATCTAAAATTACATACAAACTAAACTTACATTAGACGCTAAAAATTAAAAAAATTAATAAAAAATAAAAAATTGAAATAAAAAAGAAGAAAAATAAATAAATACTCGAATCTGATACTGAGGCCAACACCCCACCACGACATGAAAGAGGGAACAAACCATTCATACCACGGAGAAGATTCGACCTTCTCGCTGAGGTCAGAAGTGCTATATAGTCATCCAGGTGCCTAGGTCATCCAGGTGGGAGTATATTAAAGGTTCGTTAATTACCGGGAAATGAGGAATGGTCTTATAAAAGAGCGCATGAAAAATCACACTCGTTCGGCTACTGCCTCATCGCGTATTGGCTGGCGGAGAGTGTTGTAGCTCTTTGCAAGAGTGTTGCTGTTAATCGAGTGCCCGACTCAGAGTTGTGAGGCGTTGGTGAGTTAGTTTCATCTTCCCATATGCATTCGTCCAAGCTTACAAAATCCACAGTTACGTTACAGAGTTACGTTACGTTACACAGTTTCGTTTCCATGGTTTCCCTGTTGTTTCTTCTCACGTTACTCACTTATTGTTAGGGCGTCACTGGTGTTACACCGGCTGAGGTGTCTCAGAGCATCAAGCGACGTCACTGCAGTGCCTCTAATCCGGAAGTCCTTGAATACCGACGCGACGGTGGCACTATTTTCAACTCTAGCTAGAGCGGAAGGTCGAATTTAGCCATCTGAAATAGAATTCTAGAGATCGGCTGCTTTGATCCGCAGTTTTTGTGTTTTCTTCTATCAACACAACACGAATGCTGAAGCAATACCCTAACAAACGGGCCATTGATTGCGCTACCTATCCTTCCTCTTTCTTGTCCTATCTTCAGCTCTTACACACTTACTTTACGTACTACCATAGATGTCGGGAGACCGGGAGTCGGGCGCTTAGAGTTTGTCCCGGCTGGGTCGGTACCCCGTTGGTGGGAGGTACCTGGATGGGGAAAGACCTGCAAGCCGATGTGTAGGTCGTCGCCGGATTGCATTATCCAGCGGCGGAAGAAAACAGCACATCACGTGATAAACATGCACTATTCTTACGGGACTAAAGAAAGACACTTGTTGCGCTTAGAAATTTAAAATAATCTGTGAATCAACAAGTATTACAGGGAAAAAAGAAATCCGGGAATATTTTTAAAATTCCTCCTCTCGGAAGCAGTGCATTGAAGCTGAGCCACTACTATTTGTTAAAGAAATGCGTCGCTAGGTTATTTCCTTAAGATAATTCCTTGACATATACATTTACTGCTGAGAATCACTATTTTGACTCGGCTCCGCCACAATGCACTTGTGTGCACAATGTTATGTATAAAAATGATGCCTTTTGTAGTAAAAATGTGGGCCTGTTTACAAACAACCATACATATAATAAATCCATAGATTCACAAAAAACTAAATACCCCTATGTTTATTACATGATCATCAACCACTATGAAACAGATAAGCATTTTTTTAACTACCTTCGATTGATCACATTTAAAACCTATTAGACTGACCGATGCAAGTTGCACAGTTCATGTACCTATTGGTTCACACGATATTTGTTTCAGCCTTTGTGCTGTACTTTAGTTTGAACAACCATTGTTTGAACTCAATTTGTTGTTAGAGTCCAGAATATTCTAAATATAAATTCCACTCAACAATGAGATTGAAAAGACTTCTGTGATTGCGTTTACATTAGGTAATTATGGCAATATCTTGCCTATACTACCCATTCAACTTCATAAAGGCAATGGGAAATAATTGTAATTTCATTCGTATGGAATAAGTTTTAAGGAAAATAATGTGAGAGGGACATTGAAGCATAGCCTACCGAAACTCCAGAAAAAAATATACCTTTTTCATATGGATCTTGAAGTCTTTTGCGTCATTAAGATACATTATAACAGGGCGTCGACAACTGCGGTGGAACAGTGTTTAAAGAACAAGCAAGAATGAAAACATCTTCGCAATTATCACCTCGAGCATAAATATTCATGTCGGAGAGCCTCTTCCCACTGCCCTGCTTCTCCTTGCCGCCGCAGCACCGGCGCGGCGCTGCGCGCAGTGAAGGACGGCCGGGCCGCCAGGCGACGAAAGCAGGGGAAAGAGACGACGTGTCGCACTGTGCTCCGGATTGGGAAGAAAGAGGGCAAAACTCCTCCTCGCAAGGTTGTCATCATCTTCAGCGGGAATTGGGTCTTCTGGTCCGTACAGTCTATTAATCTATTCTTAGGTCTCCCCAATACTTTTCTTCCTTTCAGAGCTTTATTGTTTTAGTCATTCTTGCAACAGGCTTACACTTACTATGTTTCTTCCATCTCACGTTGTATAGTTTTATTTTTTCTAATATATTTGGTATCTTGAATTCTGATCGAATATCGCCACTTCTTTTTATGCCTATTCAAGTGTAAACGACTATGTACTTTAAAAATCTCATTTCACGTGGTTCATTTCTTTTATTACGTAGTTTTCTTAAGTCCCAACTTTCCCTGCTATAAAGCAAGGCAGATATTACCGTTACTTCATAGAATTTCAAGAAGGTATCTTTAAGTCCTTTTTTTCACACTCGGCGGATGGTTCCACAGACGTTTTCTTCAGGTTGTCTCAGTACACATCTTACAAACGTCTAGAGCATATACTGGGGTCAAAGACGATCCACGTTTGCCAGTTAGCATTCGGTGGGAATCCTTAAATACGTTATAGACGTGACAGTTGCCCCTAACTGGTAGGCAACTCATTGTGATTTGGCAGGTACTCGTTCCGACACCGACAAAAAGATTTCATGTTTCATGATCGCGTTTTCGAACTCTACGGTCACAGCCTTTGCAATGATCTGAATCTAATCGAATCTTAAATCCTAGAGGTGTAATTCAATTTTGGGAAGAAGAAAGAATCCGGAGCTTACAAATCGTGGATAAGACAGATGGTGCAACGTTGAATTGCATTTAAGCTCAGAACTAGTGATTCATTGCTGCAGAATGAACTTGGGTTGTCGCGCAACGGGAAAAACAAAGCGGCGATATGGTTCTGAATCAGTTCAAATTTAATTGCCACTAATAAATCTGTTTCTCAAAAAATTTTTTTTAAAAAAATGCGTAACGTAATTATACAGTCGTCCTGTTAATGGGGTTAATCTGAAGTCTACAAAAAGATTCGAAAAGTTATGGATCGTAATGTGCATAATATTTCTTTACAAATAATAATAGTAGATACAACACTTCTGTCAGACTTGCTTTAAACATTATTTTCAACATGAAATAGAAATACTTTCGAGAGGAATTTAGCTAGTACATAAAGACGAGTAACGTGTAAAAAATACAATTTTTTAACATTCACAATTACTGACAAATATGGATTCCAAAATCGGAAAAAATCTTTGTCCATTGGGTATAAAATTAAATTTTGCACGTTTGAGAGTCTTGAACTGACTAGAGGCCAAAAAGTATAAACGATAACACAAAACGTTGAACAGTTTCCTGAAATATGTAAATTTGGCAGAGAATTTTGTCCGCCTTATGCGTCTTTCCAACCACTGTGCGGCGCGCGGACGGGCGCATTTAGCGTCAGCGGCCACCCGGCCGACAGCGGGCGCGTCGTGTGGCGGAATGGGACAGGGCCGAGAGCGGCCGTGCGGGGCGACGCGGGGAGTGACGCGCCGGGACGGGACGCAGTGGGGTGGCACGAGGCGGGTAGGGCTGTGCGGGCCAACGCGACCAGCGCGGGCGCGCGGGGGGGGCGAGGTGGAGAGGACAGAGGAGAGAAGCGACTATTACGCGGAGTGCGACGCGGAACAGCACTCTCCCCGAGGGCGCGCGCCCATCCCCGCCCCGTTGCGCCCACCGACGCTACCCTTCTGCCGCCGCGCCGCGCAGCTGTCTCCGTAGATTCGCTGCCCTGCCTGCTACGGGTCCGCTCGCCTTCATCCGCGCTGGGGCAGCGCTTTACCTTAAACGCTTTGCGATAATTCACTACGAGATTGTTACTGGGAGATATTTTAGAATCATGGCAATTTCCGTATTTTTTTCTAATAGCATTATTTGTCTCTAGGTAGGGTCATTTTCAACACTGTTTTGAGGTCACTTGATATGTGGTTATATCCATTCTGTCTCTTTCCCTTCTCCGAACGCCACATTCTTCAGTGTCTCTTTCCCTTTCAGGACTCTTCAACGGCATCAGTGTCCACACATTCTGTCCGGGAGGCCTTGGGTGCGAGTTCCGAATATGGCGGATTTTCGACACTTGCTAGAAAGCTGGATCGAGCTGAGCCGCTGCGTGGAGAAGAATCCTTGCAACCGTCTGCTCTGATCGGTAGTTTTCTGTTGATTATCCAATCAATATCGGGTTAATGCCGGCAGTACCATTACAAGTGTACTGGCTAAGCAACGCGCACGTCCTTTCCTTTCTGTTCTTTGTCTTATCCTCTCTTCTTACATCAACACATACGTACGTGTACAACACTACCACATATGTCAGGAGCTTAGAACATGTTCCGGTTGGGTCAGTGCCCCGCTGGACTAGATACCTGGAGGAAATGTCCCGCAAGATGCTGAATTGCAGAATAGATCGAGAATGAACATTATTTCCAAAAAGACCATGATTTATTAACTACTGATTGAATTACTCAAGAAATACTTACATTGTTTATAAAATACAAAAAGGACTATTAATACTACCATTCTTAATCTTACCATTTATGTAATTAAGTTCTTAAAAATCTTAGGGAACCAAGATTCTGTCCTCGCCCTCTTTCTCCCATGACGGCCTCCCGTTTTTTGAAGATACTACATAGTTGTCGATCGAAATAATCGAAGTTTATTTCCAGAGAGAGAGCGAGTTGTGACGTTGACGAATTTATTTTAAAACATTGTTTAAAGCTTTGTACACATATGAAAATTTTCCTTTAGCGATCTAAGACAACTTTCAATAATTTAACAAATACGGAAATTATTTTTAATTTTACAATAAACGTATTTGTGTGTGTACTTAAAAATTATTAATTGTTATCGTCTACAATATAGAGATATTTTTATTTTCGTTTTATTTAAGCTTCATGTAGTTCCAAGTACGTGGAGTGCCACCACGTCATTGGAACCTAACAGTTGTTATAACACATAATTTAACATTATTCGGCGTTTCCTTTCATTGTTTGTAGAAAAAGTCATCACGTCAATGTCAACCATCTCCACTTCAAAATTCATACTCAGCCTCACAGTTGAATGGCTCTCGTACCATACGCTATTGTTTCCATATTGTTTTTGTCAACAACGATTTGCGTGAAGTTCAACAGTTTCACAAAAACTTCGAATAAAACTAGTGATAAAACAGCTTGTACTTTCTCGCCCGTATTTTTACGCAAAATTATGCGAGAAGTACTCAAATTTTCGCAAATTGTAGATGACCATATTTCAAAATCTATCTTTAAGGAACAGTTTTCAGCAAGAGAAAAATCTCTATCTTCATAATTGTAGTTGTAGCCGAAAAAAATTGAGTTTTTGCAATTTTCGAAAAATCCGTTTTCAACGAAAATGAGACCTGCACTATTATCTTAAATGTCTTTTACTCTATCCAACTACAAAATTTAATCAAAAACGGTGGAGCTTTTTAATTTTGGAAATGTACCAGGGCTTCGTGTAAAGTACCCCTCAAAATTAAAATATCGGTTTCAAATTGAAAAATCGGCGACATCAGCCAGATCGATTGGGAAATATGAATTTTGGAGAAAATCGGCTGAATAGTTTAGCCACTAGCGTTGTCATTGACAAACGGGCAAACGGACACACAACATACATTTTGCCGTCATTCTATTTTCGATATCAATGACCCACAAAGCACGTATTCTGGCAATACCACGTGTTAGAGGATTTTTTTCCTAAATTTAAAAACTGGATTTTTTCACTTTTTCTTGACCAGAGCTCTGTAATAAGTGTTTTTCTGCCAAAAAGTTGCCGTTTTTTCGCGCAGCATTACATAACTTTCTCTCTACTACTTAAGCAGTAGCGAGTACTTCTGTCGTTCTTATCATTTAGGATATTTGGATCTATCGTGTTTTTGTATCGTATTTGTGTTGTATTCATGTAATTTTCGCGAGAAGTGACAAGCATCAAGCGTCCTAAATCTCCTCGGGGGTCCCTTCTGCGCTGCGCCGTCGTCGCCGCACTGCTATCTCTTTAGTCCTCGCCACTTCCTGGCCCTCCCTCGTCTCATCTTCGTTGCTGTCGCGTCTTCTCCGCCATCGTCCAACTAGTTTGCCTTGGTAATTTGCCGCTGAATTTGCTTCCACGGCCACTATCGCATTCATTTACGTTATCTCGTGGACCAGGAGTCCCTTGTCGACACATTTTTATGAGAGGCGTCTGTCCTAGAGGATGTCGGCCTTCTAGAAGTCTCCTTTTCAAGGGATTCAGGCCGCTGTAAGTTACAGTCGTTCGTTAGAAATATAGCTCATCACACGTGGTAATATACTTCCCTATTCATAAATATCCTTTGACAATGAAAAAAATGATACGTATAAGGTAATGTAGGTCTAATATGATACAATAATAAAATAATAAAATAATTCCAATTTTTGTTACTGTTTCTAAAGGCAATGTAACTTTGATTGATTGATGTAGCTTTGTTTCCTGGCACATCAACTGCTGTGATCAAAAGCCCCGTAAGTGTAATGCAGATCTTCGTCACGGAAAATGGCGGTGTTCTCCTCCAATTGGATGGTGAGATTTGGCTCCGACCTACACGTCGCCTTGCTGGTCTTCCCATCCAGGTATCTCTCACCAACAGGGCACCTCTCCAGTAGGTAGGACCTCCACGGTCTAGGATTGCGGTCTGAGGCAGTGTAGTGGTATCAGTTGATGCCCTGAGCCATCTCAGCCGATAAGTTAGCTTTGAGATGCGTGAAATCGTCGTTAAAAGCTAATAACTGGGTCATTTTTGCCGAGTGATTCAGAATCACTCCTTTTCTGTGACCACCTGCGCCGTATTGTTATGGACTCCTATCCCCTCAGTTCGTCTGTGGACAGCATTTGTTGCTACGCACCCTCAGTGGCGTTGTTCTCTCTCAGTTCTCTCCTCTCAGAGCTGTGATTCCCGCGGTTCTAGTGAACCATTTACGCGTGTCTTCTTACTCTGCTCCCTAGTGATTCCGTATCATCAACCCTACTACCCTTCACCTTCGCCACCAATCCCCTTGAACCTTCTTGAGATATTTACAGCCATGCCTACGTAAGTTCACGTTTCCCTCAGGAGTTTAAAAGCGTTTGTTTCTCGTTCCAGATTATTTTGATTATAATTAAGATTTGTGGTTCTAGGATTTGAATCACATAGCTAGAATTTTCAAGGGACTCTTTATTTCCTCCTTCTGCCTCTTACACTCAAATGCTTTATTTGTGACTGTTTTCTGAATTTTTTCAACGCGAATGTTTACCATGACAGTTATAATTTAGAAATTTGTTAACAAACCCACCTAAAATTGTGACATACAAGACGGTTTCTGAACATGGTTCTTATAAAATCTTAGAACAAAATAAAATGTAAGACACGAAACATCTTTGCGTCTTTCTCCAAAATCTTTGGTACTAACCCACTTTAGGCTCCACTAATTCCATAATTCAGAATGATCGTCACATCCCACCATTCTTTTCCATTCCCTTCATTCCCAAGATGTTTCTGTTCCATTTGGTCCCAAATCGTCATTAGGATTATTCCACTTCACCCGCAACGTAGCGTCACTGAGCATCTCTAACTATCCTCCGTGCTGCCTCGAGCTGTGCCGCAGCCGCCGCCTCCGCGTCCTCCACTGCATCCGCCGCCTCCGCTGCCGGCGTCGCCTCGGACTCCGCTGCCGCTTCCGGAGCCTCCTCCGCCGCCGGCATCGCCATTTCCGCTCTTGAGCACCATGGCGTCCTGCTGCAGCGGAGAGGGACGGACTGTGTGAATCGCGGCAGAGCGAAGCGTAAGGTTGGGTCTGGAGGAGTGGAGCGGGAAGGGGCAGGCAGGATAAATAGAGCGGAGCGAGGAAGGAAGGGCCGGGTGGAGAGGGGCGAGACGGAGACAAGCGGAGCAGGATGGAGCGAGTCGGCTGGAGCGGGGAGAGGAAGATGGATGGAGCGGAGCGGGGAAGGAAGGGCCGGATGGAGAGAGGTGAGAGGAGTAGCCAAGCGGAGCGGGGCGGGGTGAGCCGGCTGGAGCGGGGGAGAGGGAAGCGGGCAGAGGCGGAGTGGATGGAGCGGAGCGGGGAATTGCTGGGCCGAGTGGAGCAGGGAGAGAGGAAGCCAGTGTAGCGAGGAGGGGAGGGCCATACCGAAGCGGGGAGGAAGGGGAAAGAGCTGAGGGGCTGGGTGGAGCGGGGAGGGGGCTGGGAGAAGTGGGGAGGGATGGAAAGGCGCGGGGTGAGGGCGGGGAGGAGCGGGCCGCCCCGAGCGCTTCCCCTGCAAACGGGCGTCCGCGCGCCCCAAGACGCCGCGCGCGCGGCCCGAGGCCTAATTGTAATAATACAGGCGCCCTCGCAGGCTTTGTTCGTGGCAGGCAGGCGTCGAGATGCGCCGGGACGCCCGCTGGCGGAGACCAAGCGCCGAGGAAGCGCGAAGAAGGCTGTCGCAAGAGGGCGACTCACGGGGGAGACGTCGACGCCGAGGGACGAAGATGCGGACCGCGGAAGGAAGATGGCGTTGATTGTTCGATTATTCCGTGTTTACGAGCGCGTCAGCTGCTATGGTCATTAGTCGGTTAGTGTTGGGCATGTTTTTATCACGGGAGGTGGCGGTGTTCCACCGGCCCCTGAGGAGGTGGGAACAGGCACCGACCTGGCGTGGAGCACCGTCCCAGCCGGGAGACTCTCTAGCTTCTGACTGGTCTCCTTGCATGCGTGGTAGTGTATACAGGTGTGTGTGTGTGTGTGTGTGTGTGTGTAAGAAAGGAAGAGGAAGGAAAGATCGTACGTGACCAATGGTCCATTTGTTAGGGTAATGCTCCGGCATTCGCCTGGTGTTGATCAGAGAACCCTTGTGGAAAAATGGTTTTGGATGATGAGGCATGGAGTGGGTAATGAATGCAATGGAGGAGGTGATGCAACGTCTGCTGACGATGGAAACAAAGGCCCTGGAGGTTTGCTCTTTCGTGATTAAGACAGAAGCGGTGTGTTGTGACTAAAAATTGTAGTGGACGCACACAGACAACTTCAGAACATAAAAGTCCAAGTGTCCACGGAATAACAAAGGAAATGTTAATTGTCGCGAATGGCAAGGGGGTTAGAAGTGTTCTTCGTGAGGCTTCCCCGTTCAAAGCAGCGTCTTCCAACCTTTTACTCACGTAATGGCAAGGTTGTCTACTGGTGCCAGTAGCACGCCTCACGCCACCTTGGCATTTCACGAGTTTATCAACGCACATCGTCAAAGGAAACTGTCTGTCAAAAACGAGCTCAGATATCCTAAAGTTATGGCGCTGTAAAAAACCTGCAGCAGCGTGTGCTTCAAATGATATACTTGAATCTTGTAAAAAAAACATGTGCAATAAAATGAAGGCAAATGTTAAAATACATAACATCTAATTAATTTAATTTATTTTTCTAGCTCTCCCCTCATGTATTTCCCCTGAAAGTTTCAAATTTGCTTCTACTTCTCTCTTACGGCTAGGTTTAAAACTGCGGGGATAAGAAACTTCATTGTGCCGCCCGTGTCACCATGTCTCACTGCGGAAACTACACTTACTTTTTTCACTGTGATCTCGTTCTTCATTTCTCACGAGTAATGCCCACGTTTCTTACGAATACAAGAACGTTCTCATACATTTTAAAAAGGAAGGAACCGTTTAAAGATTATTATGTGCAACGCCCTCGGCAATTTGCATCCAAGATATATGTGAGAATATTAAAGTGTATTCATTAATTTGCACAAACGTACTTCTGCGTAAAATTATTACGTATTATTCGACACATTTTTAATTTCAAACCTATGGAATAGGCATTTCCGCACGAGAAATATGGCTTACTAAATTTCGAACTACTATTTTATTTTTGTCGGTTCTTGAACATACATATGTCTAAAATTTAATTAATTCGAACTTCAAGTGAAAATCGTGTTTTAAAGTCACCATACGATCATGCTGGAGAGAAAGAGAAAAGGACGAAGGCAAAATACGTTGCTAGTTACAAATAGACAAATGCAATTAATCAACTGCCAACGTTTAAAGAAATAAGAAACGTCAGTAGAAGCGTCTCTGTTAACAATAGAAAGTGTCTGTTTCTATACTGCGATTTATTCACAGCTGTCTCTGACAGGTCATCAGCTGTTACGGCGCCATCCAATCGGGACCTTACACGTCAGTACAGTGACGTCACTAAGGTGGTTTGGATGACACCGTAACAGCTGATTTACGTCAACGGCAGCTTTGATGTATACTTTTGTAGGTCCTCTCTATCTACCATTACTCATTCATATATCATGCATTCTTCATATAGTATCTTCATAATCAGTTATTTGTCAAATCATTCATACATTCCATATTTCACAAAAAGGAACAGGCATCGTAATAAAGATAATCGGCAGCGGATAAAATAGAATACTAAATGCCCCGTGTCTGAAGTGAACGCCGCCTGAGCCGTGGCACCCGGCGACGTTCCCTCGGCTGAGGGGTGACGTCTCGACTGCCGGGTCAGTCCGTATCTGCCCTCACGCTTCACTTGACGCCTTAAGAAGGTCGGGGCGCAGGAGCGCCATGTCATTAATATCAATGTCGGCGGCAGTAAAAAAGTTGGGTTGATCTACGTCGAATGAAATTTAAAGCGAAGTTTTCTGCAATGGAAAATTAAATGTCAAACTGCTAAGAGGTTTTCCCCTATTTGGCTAGTTCAAAAACTAGGCACACTATTGCTCGTTAACATCAAGTGGTCTAAATTAAAGTAAGAAACAAGACTTAAACAATTTAAAAACTGTTTAATTATTCATTGTGCCAAAAAATAGTATATTTCATGAAGGCATGTTACCTTTCAAACAATATTATCGACAGCAGAATTCTCAAAATTTACTATTTAAAAACAGAAAAGAGTGAGAGCACATTACTACTTAGGCTATCAAAAATATATATGCATCTTATTCTTCGCAGAAAATTAATCCGTAAAATATCATTAATTTCTTTTTAATATCTTTACTTTCCCCATAATAAAAGTGTTAAAGGTTACATTCTTTAAGTGGGGGAGACCGGAGTTGGTTGGAATTCACGTTCCTACATCAGCCATGTAGCTTTCATAAGCCCTTGCATTCTGTCACGTGTCATTCACGACCTAATAAACATCTCACAGAAGTCTCGGTGCAACCGTGACTTCTCTGTAGAACCGTCATCTCAAATGTGTTTCAGGTCTTGAAGAGTAATATTTTCGTAGTTTATTATCTTCTGTAATATTGGTGAGGAAAGATTTCTTGTTCTATTCTTCAGATGAAATCTTTAAACAATGTCTTGATTTCCGTATATCATGTTCATTTCTTTTTTCCCTTGTCAAATCTATGGCCATCTTTAATAAAAAATCCCGTTTGGGGCTGGTTAGCGCTATTCATTTGGGGGCACAATGTCAATTAATGACAATCAATGTCAATCATTGGGGCTGGTGGGCACAATGTCAATCAGCCCTAACATCTGTCTGCCCACCATCCCAACAAAGTAAAACCGTTTACTGATATTTTGATTTAATTCGGAGGATATGGATACTTTTATTGGTATTTTATTCACATCTTGGGTAAAAGAGTTAGTCCGTAGTGTCTACAATAAAGAACTTTTTTTTGTTTTATTAACTTCTCTTGAACCATACTACTTTTGTTATGTGAATGTCAACGGGCAATCTTCCTTAATAGATAACTTTTTTTAATAGATCCCTTTATTTCCAAACCCCTATTTTGTTCCAGCAGTGGCCACTTACATCTTTCAAAATTTGGTTGGTGGTCAGATATTCGACTAAATAACGGCCAAACGATATTCTATTCCTGAACGACTTTGAGACCAAAATGTGACTGTAGTGACGTATTATTGCTATATCAATATTATTTTTGGGCTTATTCTTTATAAAATAAGGGAAAATAGCCAAAATGTCATCGTTCGAACCCTCACTTTTAGAAGGCATACGTTTCACGTAAGTTTGAAGATAATGGGAAACCTTTAATTCTGACTTTTTTCAAACTTAGTATTTGAAGTAGCCACTACCAGATGTAGTGAACACTACAGGTGTTGTCTACTACCTATCACTTTGATAAGACAAAATTTCGTCTCAAAAGCAGAAGTGTATCTTCTTAAAACGTACAAACATTTCCATGATATTTCTCGTTAGGTGCTGTGCTAGGGGCCCATGTTTTGGACGACAGCACGGCAACGCAGAGCAGAGAGGTCTCTCGCCGCTCGTGAGAGGGCACTAGCGGTTTTCGCAAGTCAGGCAGAATACACATTTCGTTTAGAAGCTGCAACAGCGCGCCGTCAATCGGGGAGGTGGCGCGGAGAGGAACCCAAATCAGGGGAAATACTCCCCTCCTCTCTGTCCCTTTTTCATCAAGACTTCTACTTAGCGGACACGAAAAACTCTGACGTTTTGTTACCAGGCGGTGATGTTTAGTTTTCTACTGAGTTACGATTCATTTATTTTTTAATGACTTATATTTCTTTCTTTGCAACTAAAAACCTGCAACTTTCCCTTGCGAGTTTAAATTCTTTTTTACATCAAACTTGAAACAAATAAGTTTACATGCTCAATGTTCCAAAAAAGATAAGAATTTTTTAATTAAAAGAAGTAAAAAAATAATTAAAACAAATCTGAAGTGTGATTTTTAAATACTTAAGTTTTAAACTGCCAAGATTGCTCTAGTTGTCATTGTGAGGCTGTTAGTTGTGCCACAATTGGGGTTAGTTGGCACATCTTGATTTGTTTATTTTTAACGACTTGAAACGTTTGACAGGCAAACATTCAGGAATAAAAATAAATATTGTAGCCATTGTTACATTCAACCTTGTCAGAATTGAACCGGAGTTAGGAGTTACATAATAAAAATTAAAATTTCTAACTGATGCCAAACAATCTCGCTTTCACGAATAGTGTGGTACGGATACACTACGAAACGAATGCGCTCACACATTTAATAATTTTATACAGTGAGGGGAGAAAAAACGCACGTAGAAAATAAAATTTGAAGTTACTTGTTATAATAATATATAAAACTAGCGTACCCGTGCGAGAACTCTCGCACGTTAAATCCCACCCTTTTCCTATCCATTTGTCTATCCTTTTCGTAAAGGAGAGGAACTAATAATGTACTTACAGTACATCAAACAAAATAACAATGCAATTGATTTTTGAAACAAATTTTCAATTAAAGTATATTCAACATTATAGAGAGATGTTCTTGGAACAATTCATACTTCTTTAAAAACAACATTTGAAGAAATATTTCAATCTTCCTTGAGAGTTAGCTTTTCGCTTTCCTTGATAGTCAAATAATAGAAAAGGTTTTTACTCTTGAGAAAGCCAAGTAAAGTAGTGCGAAAATACAGCAAGAACAGATCTACTCATTGCAATATTATTTAACTTTTCTTGATTTGCTATGAAGAACAGAGTGGGTTTGGAGAGTCAGAATGCTGGGGTGAGAAAATTGAAAAATTATATGTATACTAAAAAGTATTGAATTATTTTCTGCGTCCTTACGTACCTCAAGAAAAACAATTTCGAGCCAAAAAATAAACAAACTAATAGTTTCACCTTTGAGTACTAAATACCATTTGTTAGCATTAGAAACAATTTAGTAGGCATTAGTAAGCCCACTTAGGTACAAGGGAATGTTGCTCAAACGATGTTTGCATTTTTAATATCTTAACGAACCGACACCTTGAGTTTAATATCAAACGGTGTTTTATTTACAATATGAGTTTGCAGCTGGGCGTTGGTGTACATACTTCAAGATACCGACAAGATTTAAATCGTGCGTTTGGACTGCGATCTTTGGCAGTTGTCGGGTGACTTGCACTATTCTTTCTATAATTTTAAATTTAGTTGTTCTTTAATTGATTCACGTAGTATTGTAGCCTAGCGCGTTTTGCTTTTTGTTTTCCATTTATTCCAAGCTATTTTACGTTAGCTACTTTAAAAAGTTTGTTCTTTGTGTTGTGCCATAGCACAAGTTTTCCCCCACTACGTCTGCGTACCCGTGCGAGAACTCTCGCGTGTTAGACACCACACTCATCCCTATCCTACTATTTTCATTCCGTGACGAAAAGTATTTAACGAAAAGTGTTTATTTCTTTAAAATCTATTAAGGTTTCTTGCAATGTACTAACACAATTACAAATAAAAATAAAAAACAATGCAATAAATCTGTAAAAGAAATTTTCAATAAATATTTATTCATGAACAATGCAGAATTCGCTTGGAACAGTTCCCAAAACTTACTTAAAGACATTTGAAGTAATTATTCAATATTCTTTGTCAGTTAGGTTTTAGTTTTTCGTGATAGTCACAAAAATATTAGCTTTTTACTTTTGAGAAAGCTACGTGTCTGAACCTGTAGACTTGAAAATGTCATCGAATGATAACGAAAATATTGGTACAGGTAAAACACAAACACAGTCTTCACTCTTCACTGAACAACCACATCCCTCCACAATTAAGTATACAGCACTTACAGACCATGAAAAAACGTTAATTGAATAGTTTCACTACACGCATAAGAAACAATCTTCATAGGTATAGGTATCAAGCAACTATAATAGTACTTCTAGTTGTTGCTGGAGAGCAAATTTTGAATTAATGATTATGCAAATAAACCTCGTCAGACTCCACAAACTACGGTGTTAACAGAAAACGTACATAAATATTGTCGAAATTAAGCCTTCTAAGCGTGTCGCCCCAAAAATTGCAACCAGCAGGAAGGGCTGAAATATTGAGGTGGCCTTGATAGTCTTGAAGCGTGGAACCGAAAATTAATTGAATGGATTGAAAAATGTTTGTTTGAGGCCTTTGGCCTCAAAAGTGTACATTTTAAGGCTCTAAAATGCTTTGTTTATGAGTTATTTGCCGATATAGGTTGACATGTGATGCGGGTTGCATTTTACTTGAATATTTGGATGCGTTTTTTAAAAGAAATCATCCATATTTTTAAAGTCAAAGTGGAATTCGTCAAGTCTCCGTAAAATTCTCTTTCTTTAGAGCCCTCATTTATAAAGATTGGTTGCGTGTAAGAGCCGGAACCCAAAGGTATACTACTGAAATAATACAGGAGACGATTAGTCTAGTGCGTAGCAATAAACCTTATTTTGCTCTTTAGTCCAGAACAGTAAGACTTTAATCTGTCATGTAAATTCACTCAAACTCTTAAGATATACTTACTTAATCAGAGAAGACTGAACCCAACTATCGAAACAGTAGTCAATCATAGGATTTCTCTATCCCACTCCATAACTTTCAATTTCCTCGTCTCAATTTCAAGGTCCAATTCCTCGCCCACCACAAATCACGCAACAGGCAATTTTAAACCACAAAATTATCTCCTCGTAGGAGATTGATCTGCAATCCCAGCCTGCCAATCCCCCGTTATGAAGAGAAGTACTCGAGCAGCGTAAAGTTCTCTTCCAATTAAACTCCTGGGAAGCTCTGCGCTCTTCATCCCGTTCCACGAACTCTTTTCCTCCTCGCCCCGCACCCTCACCCTCTTCCACGCCCCGTCCCGCGCCGCCCAGCATCGTAAACAGGAAGTCGCCGGCCGCGTTCTTCGGAGGCCGAAGCTATCGACAGACGTCGTCGGCGCACGTCCGACGCGAGTAAACAGCCGCTGTCTCCCCACCCCCACCCCCGCGTCCGCCGCCGCCGCCATCTTCCTCCGCGCGCCGCACAGCGCCCGCTGCCAAATGTAGCTGCGCCCTCTTCCGGCGCTTCCTTCTGTTTGTGTTGCGTGCTTTTTTACAAGGAAAATATATATTTGTGTCGGAGAAATCAGTATATTTTTAGTTGAAATGATCGGTTAATCCACTACTTTAAAAACTAGTGGAAATGCATGGCATACCGAAAATTTCCCTCTTCTTTGTATCACTAGATATTACCTAAAAATTATCGCGTCTTTTTAAACAGTGCATGACACGTTTAAAATATCTAAAATTGAGATATACATTTCAATGAGAAAGAAATCGCTGTCTTTCATGTTGAAAGTGTAGAACGGAATCAAAAATAAATTGGAACGTTGCATTTTTCAAAATTTCGTAGGCTTTAATAAAAATCGGAACAATATCAAGTACAGAAATGCACTTTCTTCCACTTAAGAAAGAAAAATCACAGAAAAAATTGCAGCAATTTCCCATAAAAGTTTGAAAACGCGATAGGAGCTTCCTGTAAAGAACTCCCTAAATTAAAATATGTTAATGCTTTCCGAAATGGAACAACTAGATGATACTCTCGTTTACCAATTTACCAAGTTTCAACTTAAAATCACATAATCTGACAGATTTATGCATGACACCGTGTTTCCATAGAGACATCCCGATTTTCAGGTACAAAATTCCGCTCATCTCCTAGCCACCTGTACCAATCTTAACCTTCTATAAAACAGCACTAACAGACCTATTCTTGTCGTGTGTGAAATTACAGCTTTTAAAAGAAAACTTAAACTTGGATTTTACGACCGAAAACTTGAGATCGTATTATTGAAGTGAGTCGAATAATTTTACTCCCTGTACTGTAGTACAGGAAAGAAAATTAAAAAGGGCCAGGTAAGTTTTGAAAAATATACTTTCCACAAATGTTAATCAAAATAGGTACATTTTTTCTCAAAAATATGGAAATGTTCTCTTTATAATGGTTTAGGTGAAAATTGTGACTCCTCGTGATGCCTGACGAAAATCGCGACACCACAGAGATGCCTTGGCCTGCGATATAGGTCATGTGAATAAATCATAGGACACATCCAATAATACTTAAAACCTTTACTTCACTTTCTTGCAGCAACTCTTAATGACAGATGATAATCCCTTTGATTTTGACTCTTTCTTTTGTCTCTGATATATTATCATCGCAAACCCTGGACCTCCAATTTTTTATTTTCCCTCTCTATACTACAAAAGTAATGGAATCACTTCAACAAAACGATCTTGACTTTTCGTTTCGTGAATCTGTTGAGGGTTCTTTGTGACTTCTCACACGTCAGGATTGTGGTGTATTCCGAAGATGGCTAATATTGGTACAGGTGGTGAGAAGATAAGTGCAATTTTATACCCGGAAATCGAGGTGTCGAAGCGGATGGTTGGGTCGATGAGAGAATGGGTCACGCCTCCCATTGTAACATTAGAAGTTTTTGAGCTGTAAACTTAGTAGACACTTCAGGAGTAAAAATCTAGTTCTGCCGTTCCAGATCATTGATATGTTTTGACTTTAGGGGGCACTTTGCGTGAAGTCCTTGCGACTTTCTTAACACTTTCTGCAAAATGGCTGCACATTCTTGATTTTTTCACCAATGAATAATGTACACTTACCAACATGGTATAGCTTCCGTTTTCATTAAAATCTCCCAATAATTCTTAACCGTTTTTTCCTTCCAAATAATTCTCGTAATTAACTACTGAATTTTTAGTACAACTGAAAGGTAAAAGCCGTTGGCCTCTTCAACACAGGTCGCCCTACAACGTTAGACAAAACATAGAAGGGCCAGGAATTTCATTTTCAAAAAGTTCACAATTTGAGAGAGTAATATTTCCATCGACATAATTTAATTTGTAAGCGGATTTTTTTTTATTTTGAACCACGGGAGAGGCTTTCTATCCAAGTTTCCTACTATATGATGATACTTCATGATCATTTGGAACAGAACGAGCGCACAGTCAAACAATGCTAATGTTACAATGAGATGAATTTTCACAAACTTGACCACAAAATTATCTCCATTGTTGCTCATATTACAGTAGGTCTTTTCATTCCAGCATCCATTGTTGTAAATTACAATACACAAATCCAATTTGTGAAACCCAATAGACATCACAGTTGCAATACAAAATAATTAAGATTCCAGAACATAACGTGTGTGGTGAATTGTGAATAAATTGATGAATAGGTGATAATTGTGGTACAATATAAAGGATTATGGAGAAACTGGAATAAGAGGCAAAGAAAACGAAAAAAAAAAACACGGGAAAACGTGCCGCCACAACAAATGTCACATAGATCGAACGGGATATAAATCTCATGCAGAGGTCAAAGGGGTAAAGATGTCGCCACGCAACCGATCACGAAAATTTTACAAAGAGCTATTATTCAGATAAATCAGAATTCAGATCAGATCAGAATTTGCGGTACGTCACTCGTGATATGTTAGGTTATTCATAATGAATCAATTAATAATTATTAATTTTGCAATTAATGGTGGGAACTTGGTGGCAGAAAATCTTACCTTTACATTAATTACGCCTACATTCACCAACAGTAAAATTACAAAATGCTGTGTATTTTCACCGCGCAAGCCTTCACAGTACTATTGCAGTTCACCTCACCTCACCTCTCTGCACCACACTGAACTGTCCTTTTCCACATTCGTTTCACACACAACGCTGCACATTAATAATAATAATAATAATAATAATAATAATAATAATAATAATAATAATAATAAACATAAACGTACTCTATAAAAATGACTAGTAATTTAACAATAGGAAATATGTTATGCATTATAATTAATAAACATATATCAATAAATAATATTTTAATAAATTATAACATTTACATGTTTCTCAGTACGAGCGCTGTACCACTTTGATTAATCTGGTCAAGAAACTGCGTTATGCTTTTTGGATGCTGTACTTCGTCACATCACAGCAGCCATATCCGGGCATTTCCGACCGACCGCAGAACTGCCACGCAACAGCGCTTCAGCTGGATCTTCCACGAGCGCCCACTGCGCGTCGACGGTCGGCCGTTCGCCCACCCCCACCCCCGCTCCGCCGCTCCGCGTCGCGTCCTTTCGGCGCATCATCGGCGGGGGCGGGGGCGGGGGCGGGGGCGGGGCCGGGCCGGGCCGGCGAAGATGGATGGCTGGCGGCCGTCGTCGTGTTCCTTTGTACCTGACAAAGCCCCGGCCGCCCGGGATGAAGGGGATCGCCCGCGTCACAGGTTCGCAACCTCTTTGCCCCGATGGACTGCCCCGCCGCGCCGCGCCGCGCCGCGCCGCATCGCGTCGTGTCGCAAAGTGGAAGGCGCTCGCCTCAAGATCGCCGACGCTCGGTTTACTGACGATGAGCACGGTCGGTGGCGCGGACGGCGCTGGTACTCACGCAGGGTAAAGAGGAGGAAGGGCCCTAGGGTATAGAATGTATTCATACGAAGGGGACCTTTCAACTCCAGGTACATTGAATTTAATACATGTCGAAAGAATAAAGTAAGAAATATGAAATGCGCACTGGATTGTCGAGTAAATCGCATAATGAATACACATGTATTATGTGATGTCAACCAACAACCCACTTCGGGTCCAAATAGATTTGAAGTACTTAAAACTTGATATAAGATAGTGATACATTGAAAATTACGAAGAAATTTGTGCTAGAAGAGGAAAAATTGAACTAAACACACATCTGAAACTCAAATTAATACTGTTTTATTAGATTAGGTTTTACACTATGTACTGCTCTTTTAAAAAGATCATTCACTTCCAGCGTCTTTGCCCACCTAGCAGAGACAGTCATTCCAAGAGTGCCATTCCGACCTGAATACGTCCTTATCATTCCCAGAGTAAGCTCATCAATATTTTTCCTCGGAATATTTCGATATTGTCAAAATATGAAATTATGAACAACTTACTGAATAAATCGTGTATTCGTCAATGACACAGTATATATCAAATAGTTTTTACAGAAATGTCACAACCTACCAGATTACAATAGACGAGTAAGGTAATATTCGAAACATTTTCACATGCACTGATCAGCTTCCTCGCTCATCGAAAAAGGGACATTTCGCCTCGTCAGAGCTCCATTCCATGTCCATTGTTTTCCGAACGAACAAGAAAAGTCTGCTTGTGTCCGATCGCATCATATCCCGCGAGGCCGCCGTTTCCATGACCGCACCCCGGATTCCCCCCTGCCCCTCCACCGACCGACGCGGCGGCTCCACCGCGCACCCCACAGGCCTCATTACTTTTCTTCCCGTGTGTTGCCGTCTGCTTCCCCAAATCCCGCGCTCTCGGACAGAGGCCTCCGGGCAGAGGGGGAGGAGCGACCGGGCGGGGTGGGGGGCGAGTGGGGAAAGGGAGAGTATGGGAAGGGAGGGGCGGGGAACGGGTGATGGGAAGGGGAACAGGGAGGGGGACGGTCGCCAGGGCGCGGCTCAGCGCCGCCCTTACCCTCCAAGCGCTTCCCTTTAAGCCCTTTTATCTCCGTGCCGCCCGGGGCGCTGGCGCGGGGCGCGGGGCGCGGGGCGCGGGGCGGGGTGCGGCCCAGAAGCGGCGGAGCCGCTTGTCGGGAGAGAGGGATCGCAAGGAGAAGAAGTATGTTCTTAATTAACTTTTTTATTTACTATTTTTTAAACAAATTCACTCTTTTGATAAGGTTCCAGAGGCGTTAGTCGGCGGGAAAAGAACACACAAAATACACAAACCCATTTCCATGATAAGCAATTTCTATGCTAATGCAATGTATATAGAGAGGATTATTTGTTTGGTAATGCAACAATATCTCAAGCGCCACCTAATGAACATGTCGCGCGCGGCGCTGGACGTGCTGGCAGCGGTGATGGCGGTGATAAGGACGGGCGGGGCAGACGCACGGTCGACGGAGGGGGAGAGGGGAAATGAGATGAGAGAAATCTGGAAGTGCGCGCGATGGAACGAGAATTAAATGGGTAATTACCTCGTGCTGTAGCTTTGTTATTCTTCTAGGCAAATATTTTCAGTGGTTATCACTTAAATGCAACAAATTCCTGTACATTTCGAAATTCCAAGAATGATGGTTACGACATGCCATCGTTGTTCAACCTAAACACAATTAACTCTGGAGAGAGCGCGTTAAATTCTAGTGCACGAACGGTCGTAGCGCAGCGAACTATACATCAAATCATAAAGTACTGATAACAACTTAATTTGGAACAGTTAAAATTTATGAAATCATATCTTAATTAGGAACGGAAAAATCTCGAATAAGTATGTATAAAAGAGTGGCATAAAATACGTAATTTGATTCATTCACGATATTCGAGCAGTGAATTTATGCAAAAGACTTCTACACAAGATAACCTTCAAAACATTTCCCTTATTATCCTACAGTTTATCAAAACTATTTCTTTTCGCCGATAACAAAATTGACTGTGGGTTTGTAAAGTACAGCCATGCATATCTGCTAGGACCACTATTGACGTAAGGTTAAAAATAAAAAGGAGATTATATTCTGTGTACTATTTTGTAACCTCTTGTTGGACAGACAAAGAAAAGAAAACACCGTATAATGATACTGAGTGAGTAATAACGCACCGGTACAAAATATGTATCTCACCAGACATCTATAAACCGAACGTAAAAAGGCATAAACACACACGTACCCATTTCTTTCAATTTTATCAGAATATATTGGTCATTTATTTCAAGACAAAAAATTCTTTAGATAACTGTTTTATAACAATATTAAATGTGATACTTCTGTTTGAATCTATCTGGCCATTGTTTAACATATTATATTTATTTTCTGTGACGTCTGAAGAAGGAAATAATTAATTTTCGAAACTTCTTTTACTATGTATCACTTTAAGTATTGTTATAAATCAGTTATCTAAAGAATTTTCTGTCTTTAAATAAATGACAAATATATTGGGTTAAAATTGTGTGTGTGTATATATATATATATATATATATATATATATATATATATATATATATATATATCGAGAGAGAGAGGAAGAGAGAGAGAGAGAAAATAAATATTGATTACAACGTACCAATTTCACCTGGACAATACTTAAAATATCGAAAGAAGCCCCAATTTTTTCTCACGGCTTCAAAGCTTTTGCACGACGACCTGGAAGCTCCTCGCACTGCGCCCCGGGCGGGCGGCGATGCGTGCGGCGGCGCAGAAAAAGGACGAAAGCGCTCTCCGACGGAGAGCTCTCGTACCTGGCGTCGCGAGTTGCGAATTCCTTGAAGAACGTTAGCTTTAATTAACTTTAGAAGTATTTGCTGGCGCGTCGCGGATCGAAGGGCGCGGGGCGGGGAGGCGCTCGCGCCGCCCCGGAGGACGGAGAAGGCCGCTCCGCGGAGATCTCGGGGCGGCGGAGCGCCGCTCGGAGGAATGAAGACGCGAGGAGGTTGGCGCCACGCGACCAAAGGTCCCGCCGGAAAACTCCTCGCCCTTTCTCGGTGGTGTCAAGATTTTCTACTGCTGGCAGTGGCACGCGTCGTGGCTCCGTAGCATGCAACGAGCTACTCTGCGCAACTAGCGTCGGGAAAGGGAACTATTAGTAACCCCGTCGTTTTACAATAAGGATGGCGTTGTCTCTGGTGGCGGGCTGATGAACTGCGAGGAGGGGCGATTTCGTCGTGGCACTCGTGCCACGGACTCCCGCTCGTGGCATCGATCTTGACAACACTGCCCTTGTAAAATTAAGAATGCCGAGAATAATTTTAAAAAAATTAGAGAGACCTGGGAATTTCAATTGATTGATTGATTGATTAATAATGATTACAAGCGCGTCAACTGCTACGGTCATTAGCCCCGTAAGTGTAGTGTATGTTTTCCTCGGTACGTGGCGATGATCTTCCCCCGCTGGTTGGCAAGATCCGGCACAGACGTACCGCCGGCTCGCGGGGTTTTATCCAATTAGGTATCTCCCACCTGCGGGGCACCGCCCCTGTCTGGACAAGCTCTAAGTTCCCGACCGGTCTCCTGGCATGTGAGGAAGTGTGTGGCATGTAAGTGTGTGTGTAACGGGTGGGATAAGGAATGGGAAGGAAAGAACGCGCACGGTCCGTGGCCCGTTTGGTAGGGTACAGTTCTGGCATTCGCCTTATATTGATAGGAGAAACCACGGAAAACTACCGATCAGAGTAGCCGACCGCTAGGATTCGCCTCCAGACAACGACACAACTTGATCTAGCTATCTGGCTTGCGTCAAAAATACTGCTACCGCCGGGACTCGATTTCCAGGACCTCCCGGTCACAGGCACTGCAATGACATGTTGATGCACTGAGCCACATCTTCTAGTGTGGGCATTTTGATGACACTGGAATACATAATTACGTCTTTTTCAACACAGACTAAAACATTTAAGTTGTAATTGAGAAAATAACTATTTATTATACAATCTATAGTATTAGTCATGTTTCTCTTCTCTTGCAATAAGGGCCTATTCACACATTTTTTTAAATTTACCAATACTTCTTCTGGATAAGAAGAGTTAATACATAGATTTATCGATTTAATGTTGAAGTAGAGTTAATCGAATGTCATAGATGTGTTAATTCTCATACAAATACAGATATGTTTCTGTTAAATGGTCCTGCCAGTATTATGAGTCATTAAAATTATTTAGTATAGAATTACGTAGTTTGATCTCAGAGTCTTATTTAGAGAGCAAAACTTATTTGTAGTTTTTAGTTTCATATAACAGCAACATGAATGACATAAAGACAATTCAGAATGCGTAATAAATATCAAGAGCAATTTGACAAATGTAGTTCTGAAAAAAATAGGAATGGAAAATTCGTAATGTTTCTTCTGTATCGTTCCTGCCTTCCAGGTGGTCTCTCCAGTATGTTTATAATTTTAAGAATAATTATCATAATACGTGTACAAGGAAATTATAATAAACTAGCAGATTCGGCAATGCTTCGCTATTGCAATGTATTACACTTCACACGCTACTGGTCATGTGATTGTTAATCACGTTTGACGCTACGCTCTGCAAAACTTTTAATAGATGAAAGACATTCTCGCGAGAAGCGGATTGTCCTAGTCGTGGTATTACATTGTTAAAACGTTCTCCCTTAAGTGTTCGCATGCATTTGCTATGACTGGTTAGAAGAAATATGATTTACTTGTCTGAGATAACGTTTAAGTAATAACTCCGGCCAATATTTCACAATTGCTGGGACAAAATACGCTTACAAGACACGTATTAAACTTGATGGTGCGGCTGGTTGCGTAGAACTTCCGTTCAGGGGCGCTTGAGTCAGCACAACGCATAAAATCATCATCAATGCGCGTCTATGTGAGATATACATTCGCATATTCCCATTGTACTATGCCTACATTCTGCGCGCAGATGCCAGCAGTAAGTTGACAAAGTTTTAATAAAATGGGATGAACGGTATGGCAGCGCATAAAATTCTAATAAACAAACATTGATATTTATATATTAGATTTTTAAAATATTTCTAAAACCACTTGTAGGTATGTTCACGGAACTGTATGAATGAAACAATATAAAAAATTTGGACCCATTAAAGATCTGGTTGTAAATTCACCATTGTATTATATAATTTTATAGGAAAAAAGTTTGCGTGTCTTTGTTCAAGTCAAATATTTAATGAATACCGTACGAATGCTATTATTCTCATTAAATTCCCATAAGACTGACTGTACATCATCTTATATGTACCCATTCCCTTAGTTCTGATACGAATTCGCGATTAAATCGAATCCCCGTTACCCATCGAAAACCCAAAAGAGAACCCCAAACAATCAACAAAACAGCTACAGCCTTCCTGATCATCTCGTGAACGCCGCCTCTTGTTTCGTAATCTCATTTCCTCGGATTCACAAGACCAACATTGAACCCGCTCCATCTCTTGGAGTAAATGAGCAGACGTGGCGCAGAGCCACCGACCCGCCGTCCTGGGGTTCTTGGGGGCGACGCAGCCGTTCCACGCAATTTCCGCCCAACGGCACGCCCACACGCCCATACGCCCACGCCCTCCCGCCCGCCGGCCTCCACGCCCGCGTGCCCCGAGGACCGTTGACGCAAATATTGGAACAGTCCGCGTCGTGCCGAGCCGAGCCGCGCAGCGCCGCGCGCCGGAAGCGGAAGGACGTCGCAGACTCCGCGCCGGCGCCCCGCAACGCTCCGCGCGGCGGCGCGGCGAACTACGGCCACCGGAAATGAAGTCGGCGCGAGCGGTGGCGGCGGCACGAACCACCTTACTTTGTAGCTGACACGTGCGCAGCGTAGTGTTCAGGCGAGGCCTCGTGACCTCCACGGTCTGTGAAGTAGTGGACAGAGTACTCACCGGAGGTTTCAAACACGTGTAACCTGTGAGGAATTCCTGTGTGTAGATTCTTCCCGGCTTTTTTTTCTTTCTTTTTTTTCTTTTTTTCCCCCTCAGCATCACTATACATTCATCGGTTTCAGAAATGTCATATAATGCAGGCACGGAGAATAGTAGGTACATTAAAAAGTGGATTTTTATGTACCTACTATTTATATGATTTAATCCCCCTTTAGGAGAAAGACGTTCCCACAACTGAGACAAAAGGGGTCGTGAGAAGTTAATAGTAAATTAATTAATGATTTTAATAATTTTAATTAATTTCAAATTATTAAGAAAGTATATTGATTTAAAGAAAAAAATGTATATTGCAGTATTGAAAGTATATTGCATTGAAATGTTGGAAGTATTTGTGTGCGAGGGCGGTGTTTTGATTTGGCCGGTTCATCTCAGAAAGATGATAAGCGTTACTTAGTGTTACAAAAGGAAACGAGAAGGTGTTTCACAGTACAACGGGAGAGTACTTGGAGAGAATAAAGAATTGAAACACTGAAAAAACGAAAAGAATAAAAGTTGTTGTAAATAAGATTATAGAAAGCCTGAATCAGGAGCAGATATGTTTCGAGCAGCGGTTCAATAAGTCAGAAATGAAGAAAACGCTGCCCATCTCGTAAGATTTATTTTTAAAAGAAAAGAAAATCCTCTACAACATGCTTCACATCAGGAGAGACGTCAAAATGCGCAGTTTCCCTTCTTCGAGTAGCTTTTTTTCCGAGATAATAATAAGTTAAAAACGATGTGAAGCATCAGTGACATCAGTTTTCAAAAAGTAAAAAATCACTAAAGCGAACTTTATTTCACAATTTCATGATATACATATTTTTACTCTGATAGTAGTCACAAGTCAACTATTCTATTGTAGAATTCTATACATTATTTCCCTCAATTTTATTTCCATTAACTAAAATCTTAAATATATTCCTTAATTTTTATATTTATTTAGAACTATCATGTATAGCATTTTATTAACTGATTGATAAATTTGAATTCTATCGACCTATTATTATTTTTACTCCGGCTTCCGCGACTCCCCGATTCCACGGTTTCCAGATTTTGTGATACAACTCTAAATCAAAGTGCTAAGCATTAAGCTTGCACAGCTGTCGATTCAGACTTTCTTCCATAAATGTACGTCTATCTAAGTTACGAGCACTTGAATGAGGCTTCACTTATGATAATAATTTCCTTTTTTTTTATATTACATTTAATGCACTTATTATTGAAATTATGTCTGTGAAAATGGACACAAAATTAAGTTAAATAATATAATACTAGCTGAATGTGACGTCGCCGATGAAGTAAACTGTTTTAAAAGTTTTCATGTGTTGCAAAATTTCTAAGTGAGAATCATAGCTTTGTTCAAATAAGTTCTCAAGGTATCTGGCATTGGACTTATCAATGAATCGCGGTAGCTGAGATCGAGACGTGTCGAATAACACTTTACATGCCGTGAGTGACGGACGCACGGACGAACGACCTCGCAGTTTCTCATACAAGGAGTTGGTTAATTCCACGTATGAACAAGTTATTTATACATACCATGTGATGACGACTGCATCTATTAAGGTAATATTGATTATATACAGATTTCTAATATATTCCTACGTGGAACATTATAATGTTCCCTTTCACAAATAAACGATGTAAAATATTTCGTTGTATACCACATTCCTCTTATTTGATAAATTAGAAATGCAAATAACGGAATATTGTGCAGACAATTCAGCAACGAACTTTCTTCCTTCTCCAACCCCAAAGAAGTCATATAAAGCCGTTTGAGGCCACCCGCTGCATGAACTTGTGATGAAGGCTGTATTACGTGAGGCCCGCCCCAACCATCGGCGGTGGCTGGCGCGCACATTTAATTAATGGCGGAGAGAAACTCCTTCTGTGTTGTCTGCTCCGACGCAGCGCGTCATGCGATCCGCGCCAACTTCGGACACCCGGGAGCGGCTGCTCCCTCACCGGCGCCGCTCCGCCCCCGCCGCGCCGCCTGCGGCCCCGCCTCCTCCCGCCCCACCCCCTCCCGCGAGGGCTCGCGGTTAGTACCCACCCCCGCTCGCGTCGCTCCTCCGCTGCCACGCATCACCGTCTCAATCCACCCCCACTGCCCCTGCAACTCTCTCCTTCTCCACTGACCCCTGCAACGGCATGGCAGTGTCTCCATCGTCTCCTCTAGTCCTGACCAGTTATCCGCCGGTAGTTGTTTCTGCCATTAGGGCCAGTTATCCGCCAATAGCTTCTTCTCCGCAGTCACGCACGATGATATGTCAGCATTACGACCACCGCCTCAACCCACTATCACTCTCTTCTCGTTTATTGTCTCCTGGACCGGCATGCCAGTACCTCCATCGTCTTCTCTAGTTGCCCAGTTATCCGCCAGTGTTTGTCTCTGCCATTAAGGCCAGTTATACGCAGCAGCCTCTTGTCCGCAGTCACACACGATGATATGGCATCACTACTACCAACGCCTCAAATCCATTATTCCTCACTTCTTGTCCATCCCCCCTGCACCGGCATGCAAGTGTATCCGTCGTCTTTTCTAGTCAAGACCAGTTATCCTCCAGTGTTCGTCTCTGCCATTATTACAGTAGCTTCTCCACAGCCACGCACGGTGGGATGCCATAACCTCCACCACTGTCTCAATCCACTCCCACAGCAACTCGCTTCTTCCCTCTGACTCCTGTACCGGCATGGCATTATCTCCATTGAGAAATCTAGCCATGCACATACTCATACCCGCGAAAGTTCGTCTCCGTCACTATTCCAGTCGCTTCTTCTCCGCTGCCACGCACGATGGCCAGGCATGACCCCCGAAAAAAGCTTTCTACTCATTCCCACCACTTGTTACATCCTTTCTTTGCCACGTACGTTGGCACAGCACCACCCACTCTCCCTGCTACTGCCCTCTCCTCTGCAGCCACCTGCTTCTCTTTTCTCGCCTCATCTTGCTATGCCTTTACTCACACTCAACGCCTTCTCCGCTCCCACCACTCATATCTTTTTCTCTTCCCCGCTTGCGCCTCGACCGTCTTGGCACAATCTCATCCCTACTTCCGCCACCCTCAACACTCAACACTTGCTCGTATCTCAGTTCATCCATCATAATGTCCTTCATTAGTCTAATACTGCTGCTTCCATCGGGACGTCGCCACTTATGCCTTTCCCAACCATTACCACCATCTTCTACCTCTACTCCGCCATCTTCCCTTTCGCTTCTTTCCCGCTGCCACCTTCATTGAAACGCATGCAGACTCCACCGCCTTCAAGCCCTATCCTTCTCCTCCACCACCTTCCCCTTCAATCCTTTCTCGCTGCCTCTTCACAGAGCGCATGCATGCCCAAACCCCATCCCCTGCCCTCTTCCTTCTCCGCCTCGGTCACTATCACCTACTACCTCTTCCCCTCCCTCGTGTCTGTATTCGTTCTTTATTCCCCTGCCGTCTCCACCAGCACGCCACCACCCCTGCCACACTCACCTCACCATCTTTCCTCCCGCTTTCGTTCTGCTGATCCCTTCAATGGATTGCATCTACTCCCACCGCCATCATTCCCTGCCTCCCTTCCATCCCCATCACTGCTTCTTCCCCTTTGTTGCTCCTCCCAGCCAGCCGCCCGCCTCCTCCCCTGCCCCTCTCTTTCTCTCCCAAGCCTCTATTTCCAACGCATCTCCCCTCGCCACGAACACCTTAGTCCCCGCGGCAGCCCTTGCCGTGCTTGCCCAAGCCGCCGTATCAGGAATTTCCTAATATCAACGCAACTTGCGAACAACTTGTAACAATCAACAGAAGGAGGAAACACGTAGCCGCCCGCGCTCGGAACCTCCTCAGAGGCGAGGGAGCCTGGCGCGGCGCTCCCCTAGCAGTCCTGGCGGGCGGGAGAACGGTCGCGTCGTCGAGGATTCGCCACCAGATGATGAGGCCCCTTTGCTGTGGTTGATGAAGCTAATAAAGCTGTAAATTGCACCAGCGGATATGGTTATATATGTAATAACGCAAACTAGGTGCACTGGACTTGATCTCACATTATTTCATTCCATATATTATGAGGGTATGAAGATGAAACGATCAGTATTTGATAATTGAGAATATATTGAGTGTTTCAAAGTCTTTTCTGGATTAATATGAATCACTGACATTTCATTTGCAGTTTCTAAGAGTAATAATTCTTGAGATGTAAATTAATGTTTAATAAGTATTGTTCTATTATTTTATTAATTTCCTATTATATCATTATTGAATACTGCATTAGATGCGGTCGGATACTAATATAGATATCAACCAATTACAAACACGGTAAAATGTGTGTACAATGAAGAAAATTGTCCATTAAAAAAACAGGTTACAACACCTTTATTTTGCGTGTGACCAGAGCCAAAAATAATCGAAGACTCCGTCAACGCTCTATATGTTCCAAACTGATTCAAAATTCAGCATTTCTCATGTTTTCTTAACAAGATCACGTACATTCATTTCAGCAGACCACACTTTATAAGTATTCTTAACACAAAATTCATAAATGAGAACAGGGCTCATTTCTTAAAGTTTACTCATTTCGCATTCTAATTACTTTCTCTTCCACTTAGCATCACCCTGAAACGCGGCGCCTGAGTATTCGGAACATGTTCTCGGGAACAATAGCCCGCCTCCTCCAGCTCCAATCCGCCGCCACCGCCGCGGGCGCCCGAGGGCGGGGCCGCGCGAGTGGGCGTAGAGCACAGTGGACGCAAACTACACCGAAAGCGCGCACAGTTGTCAACGTCATCCGAGCACTCGTTTCGACTCACAGTGTCACGTCCTCTTCAGTTCAATTCAATGATGCCTTATTTTACGATACGAGGCTCAAGCCATCAGGCCTGCTTTCCCACCTGACCAGGCAAATTTCTTTACGCTATTTTAGCCATCAGGCAGCGAAATAAAATATTTTTATTATATTTATTATAAATAATTATTACAAAAAATTAAATTTCGGGCGACGAAACAGGCGATTAGAGTATATCTCAGTGACTTCTTATAGTTTGATGGTATTTTTTATGCAGATAATCTACAACATTTGACCTAAAAATAATGACCCGTAAAACAAATAAATAATTAAGGTCTTAGAAATATGACACGGCAGGACTAGGTGTGGTCGGATCGGGGGAGAGGGCATGATGGGGTGGGGGAGGGCATGATAGGGCATTCGGGGCATGATGGGACCAGAGTTGGAAGCCAGATTTTAAAATATTTGAGGCCAGAATATTGTTCAAAAATGTTGATAGGAAGCAGTTTTCGTCCTTTGCTTGATGATACAAGCCGTACTACATAAACGTTAGCGAGATTGGAGCGCCTGCCAAGATCGAGTTCGGTATGGAGACCGCTTTGATCGGTGATTTTCATGGTATTCCTGATTCTTATTCAGACGAATGCCACAGAACCCAATAGAAAGAGCAATGGTCCGTGTGCGATATCCCTTTCCTACATCTCTCCCAATCCAAGGAGACGCCGTGCGAGAGTATCCAATAGAGGGACGCGTATACATTTTTGATAAATAAGGTAAAGGTAGGTATAATACTACACGCAGGTGGCTGGTAGTAATTTAGATTCCGATCCTGAATTCCACTGATAATCTTTACGATGTGACTCCTAGAGCAACCATTATCATAAACATACACACATGATTATTATTTGAAAAATAGGACTTGAAAATGAATCTCATTTCTAAGCAGCGACACAGTAACATGGGAAAAATAACACGTTAAGATCTGTAATTATCACAGGATGACCAATCATCAACAGCGGAGGAAGTGAAAATTACTTAATGCTAAATCATTAATATTCAAATCTTACCCGCACGTATAAAAATGTATTCTATACAATTTCATGCTTCATACATGAGTTAGGATAAACATCTGATGAAGACACGATTTCACCCTTATTTAAGTGACGTCAGGCACAATCACAAATGCAAGTTGCTCTCATCAACCAGACACCCACAGACTGATGTACATTTGCGCTGGAGAGACTATACCCGCTACAGAGTCCAAACCTTTGATAATTTGATCAATTTCTTCATCCATATCCAATCTTCCTATTTGCAAAACATCGCTATTCAATGCTTTACTCACGGTCACAGAGGAATGTGAAGTAGTAGATAGTGTATATTGAAAGTATGTTTTTGCTTAGATGGAACACAACATTTGATTTTGTCATATTCTAAGTTACATTCAGTTGAAATTCTCAATTGAAATTCGTAATGTTCTTTGAGTATATGAATAATGGGTAAAATTTTCTTACATAAAGGATCTTAAGTACTTCTATTCATTGGAACTGTTACACGTATATATAGGTTTGTCGGAAAACAAAGAAACTACGTAAATTAAGGATTTCTTGTTGTGAAGGAAGCGAGAGGATGTGCAAAGGAATTAACGCAAATTTTAGAGTGAAAATTTAAATATTTAACATTAATGAAAATTTTAATAAGTCACGTTTTTAATTTGTACGTTTTGTATTTAACGTTTTTAATTTGTACTAAAGACAGTTTTGATAACTATGAAATCAGTAAGTTTGTCACACTATTGATTTTTGTTATATTCGAGCAAATTTGAAAATTGTGCCAGCGGAAAAAAGACATTCATTTTCGTGTGGCCTGGAATAAGTGTCAAGAATTAATATGGTCTGATAGTTTGTAAGTCTACAAGAATAAATTTGATAGCCACCGATAAGACACTATATGCAATACATAGTCATATGTGAAAATGATTCGAAAATGCTTTTAGTATATAATAGTTATTGAGGTGTCATTATCGGAATCAATTTATTAATGCAAAGAGAATAAGCGTTTTTATTACTGCAATTTTAAAATTGATAATGCCAAAATGGCAATATTTAAATGAAATCATAGTAGCCTTCCCTTGTATGTTCTATTATATTTTTAAAGAAATTGTAGTGTATTTTAAATTTTAAATGTTATTACAAGTTGATTATTTATACTTTTTAAATCACTGGTACTGTAAGTTCACATTCTTAGAATGTCTTGGAGTTGTTTAGGGTAAGAAGAAAGTCTGATTCTATCATGTATTAGAAGAAATAAATGGGTATAGATAGAAATTTCATCTATTCAGAAGATGTATTTTTCAAGATGCCCTTTACTACATCATTTATAACATCCTAAGTCTCCAACTACACCTGAGAAAACAAATAAATAAACAACCTTCCTAATCATTCGTAGTATTAGCGGAATAGTGTATAATGCCAAGAAAAATTAACCGTCTTTGGCTCAGCGTGTCCATAGAGAGGATTTATTGCATGTGGATTCTGTTAATGCGGAGAAATAATGCCTCCGTTGTGTTATAACGGGACTACAAAACAATATTTAAAGTAAAACAATCGATAACAAGCCTGCTCGTATTTTCGGTTTGCCGAACTGCGGCAAGATTTCCACAAACTGTTAAAGCAGATATTCATAAGTATCTAATTCAGCAGGCACATCGCTATTCTCCTTTCTCCACCAGCAAAGCTCTGACGCTATTGCAGCAAATACTGCAAATGCCGCTATACGTCTCCACAAGAGAGGAAGTTGGCCAAGTTGGTCCGTCGCTGAAGAGAAACCACAGCGAACGTTGAGCTTGGCCGCGTCTCTCCACCTCGTCCTCCATCCAGTCACCTCTAACCCGCTACTCCGCCTCCATCTCAGTGTCTTATTGCCACCCCCCGCCATCTCCAACCCACTTCTCCATCTCCACCTCAGCGTCCTGTTGTCACCGCCCGCCATCTCCAACCCGCTTCTCCATCTCCACCTCAGCGTCGTGTTGTCACCGCCCGCCATCTCCAACCCGCTTCTCCATCTCCACCTCAGCGTTCTGTTGCCACCGCCCGGCCCCGTTTGCGTCTCTCCACCTTCACCCCGCCGCCCTGCACTCGCACATGCCTTTGTAAATCCCCTCACCGCTCCTCCACTTACTATTTCAGCGCCCTGTTGACAAGGCACTGCCACGTTCAACCCATTGCCCCTTAATCCAGCCCCCAGCACTAATACATTCCTTTGAAAATCCTTTGCCACGGCGCCTTCCCCTCCTCCCCGTTCACCATCACCTCATCACTCCCGTGATACCTCGTCTAAGCGCCTCCTACCCCCCACCCCGCTGCCAAACACTTCGGAACCTCCACCCTATCGTTTCCTTCCCGCCACCTACGCTCCTGCTCCATCTCCTCCAGCTCTGGCTCACCGCCTCTCGGCTCTCTGCAGCCTCAACCTCACAATTTGGCTTCTACTCCTTCCGTCGTTCCGCTGCCTCGATTCTTTCCTCCGATCCGCTGCCTCTACTTCCACCATTTCACTGTCTGTACCTTCCTCTGCCGCTCCTTTGTCTCTGCTCCTTCTGCCGCCCCGTTTCCCCTACCCCTTCCACTGATCCGCTACCTCTACTCTTTCCACCGAACCCTGCCTCCACTTCCATCGATTCCCTGTTCTTTCTTCTTTTCCCGTTCCGCTGCTTCTGCTCCTTCCGCCGTCCCGCATTCTCTACTCCTTCCACCGAAATTCTGTCTGCTTCTTCCACCGTTCCGTTGCCTCTGCTCCTTCTGCCATCCCGCTTCCCCCTATTCCTTCCCCCGTAACGCTATCTCCGCTCCTACCACTTCCACAACCGTTCAGCAGCCTTCCATCTACCGCCTCCGCACCTTCCTCCTTCCGCCGCCGCATAGACTCGCGTATTCCCTTGCGGTGCGCACCGCGGCAATTTGAATAATTCATTTGCGCCACCAACGCCGTGTCTTTTAATCCAGCGGCCGCGAACGCGACGCTGCACCGAATCCACTTATCCACCTATGCACTGCCTTCTCAGGCACATCTTCAAACGCAAAAAGGGGTGTGCTTTGAGCATACGACCCTCGCTGAAACGAACCTGGCGAAAAGAGTATTTTACTACGTGACATTTTGTTCACCACCGTGGGTAGATACGGCTGAAAAATCTTTATAATTCCTATTGGTACAATATTGGATCAGAAATGTACTTTTAAACCTATTCGAAAGTGAGCTCACAGACGCACTTATTAAAAACATCACCGCTATAAATGCCAACAATTTACGTTAGCATTGATTCACCCACCTAAATTCGAAAGGTCATTTGCCATTACCTTCACTCTACTCTTTTTAAGCTCAAAATATTACTTTTGAATGAAAGTTGTCTATTGGCTTCGTACTAAAAAAAGACAATTGCCTGTATAATCAAAATGCATTACCTCAGGTAGCTCATGAACTGCGATGCTAGCTTTCCTTGATGCGATGTTGGGTTCGATTCCCGGTTGGAACAAAAATAGAGATGTAGCTTTTTAATACAACCGTCTCAGACTTGTATGGTCGCGGGACGAAAGAAAACTAGGCAGGCCAAGTATGATAGATATGGTCATGCTCGCCAAAGGGTTTTTCTTGCCCGCAGATATGGATAATAAATAGAAACAAGTTCCAGGTCTGGGAACACCGCAAACTGGCAAAAAGTTGGATTAATCCGAGCCTAGATTGTCAAATACGTACATACTACGAAACCTCCATTGCGGCGTAAAGGATAACCGGCTTCGACAAAAAAAATTGGCATTAACATTAAGCAGAATAAATAATTATATTAATAGAAACAAACGTAAAAATACGTAAAATAAGATTTAAAAAAGTCAAGGAGAAACATAAACCAAAATATTCAGGGAAATTATATTACCTGAAAAGAAATGTGAGAAACGTGCGGACGGGGACTTTAAATTTCGGCAGCGTTTCCATTACGCTCGAGATTTATTGCAACATTCATTATTTCTAGAGTGCATTAGCGTCACTGTGTTGTTACGTTTCCCCGCAATACTTTCTTTTCTCTCACGCGATCTCATCCAACCTTCACTTTTTACTTCGGAAAGCCCTGAGGCTGCGCAATGCGCCCCATCTCCTTTCCAAGTCACTACCAGTGTGCGCATTGCCTTTCGTTTGCAGTTTTCTTCAAAATGTATTTTATCACAGTACAGCGATACACATCTGCAATGCATGTTCACCAGTACAGATTGATTGATTAGTAGTTCTAGGTGCGTCATGTACTAAGAGCATTAATCCCGTAAATGTAGTACGTGTTTTAAGGCGAGATGTGGCGGTGATCTCATCTGCATAGCAAGATACGGTGCCGACCTACAATCGACATGTGGGGTTTTCCTCAACCATATATCCCCAACAGCGAGGCACCGCCCTAGCCGGGACAAGGCCTGATTTCCTGACTGGACTCCCGACATCTGTGGTAGTGTAGCGCATGTAAGGGTAAGTGCGTAAGGAGTGAGGATGGATCGAGGAAGAGTAAGGAAAGATTGCGCGTGGTCTGTGGTCCGTTTGTTAGGGTACTACTCCGGCATTCGTCTGGGGCGCACACTTTCGCATCGACTGATTTTCTATCATTCTCTAAATTTCTCTACAGCAGTATATTTTGTAGACTTTTCTTCTTCAGTTCAATCAAAAAACAATCTAGAATGGTAAAACGTTTATCTTCTGACCTGAGAGAGGCAAGAGAACTGCAAGTGGTTTACGACAAAGATTCTTCATTCTCAACATAGTTAACAATGAAAACATCAGTTATTGAAGTAAATAATACCAATTTTTGACGATTTATAGCGTAGTATTTCTCTAAAGGAAAGAAACTTCGTACAGAAGAACGCAAAGAAAACTCTTCAGTTATTTTTGAAAAACCAATTACACAACATTCATAATTATCTTACCTCTAAGATAAAACTTACATTACGTTACCTATTTTTTTCATTTCCGATGTACTGTTGGTATTCACGCAGGCCGAGAATTACAAATCATACTTTGTTCTTGTCTTTATTCATGTGTCGCTAGATTATTTATAATAAACAACGTAGTGACTTCTGATAATGAATTTTATCAACTGTCATTAATATGAAGATTTCGTACTGCAATAAGATGTAACCAAACCAATGTTTAGAACAAGGAAAACTATATTTCAATCGTCTCTTTTTGCCGATTCTTATCTTGAATATTATTTTTTAGCTCTCTCACTATCTCTCAGTTGTTCTCTCTTTGTTACATACAATACACACATAGAGCATCCAGTCTCCTATATCAATTCATTAAGAGCAAATAAAAAATGGATTTATTTTACAATAACCTCGGAATTTTTCCTTTTGGTTACATCCCCTTGCGTTCATTAAACGAACAGTGGTTACGCCTGCAGGTCACTGAACCTCGAACTAAGGCCCATTGTCCTAAATGGGCCACCGCAACGCCTCCCTCGGGGAGATCCTCTCCCAGCGCCGCCGCTACCTTACTTTCCCGCGCCCGCTAAGCCACCCGCGGGGCTGCCCCGGGCCGCCTCCCAGCTATTATGCTAATGCTGTCCTTCGCGCCTTCCCGCCCGCTCCATGAATATGTAAGCTAATAAGTATTTTAATCCACACTCCGAATACATTATCACGTTATTTAGTCGAATTTACAGTTAACACCAGCTCGTGGTGGGAGGGGGTGGGCGGGGCGGGATTTGGAGAAAATATTCAGAACTGCAATATCGAGGGCAGCTTCCGTCGGGAACAGCCGCCGTGCCGTTGTCCCCGTGCACTAGCACAGCAGTGCGGTCGCAAAGGGCACGCGACGGGTCCCCTGGCGTTGTTTCGCGGCGGAAAATAACTGCATATGAGAGGACGAAATTGCGGTTCGCCTATATTATGCCGGCTCGTTGTGGCGGCTGTGAAAGGAACAAAAAGGTTATTTCGTTTAATTTGAAATAAGAAAGAGATACGATGACAATAACGCCTAGGAAGTTTCATTGAGATATACTGTAATGGGTTTCTCTTCGTACGTGCGCGGGAAAGCACCTTACAGGAAATGTGGGAAGGAAAACATGCAGGTGTGACTATGTCCCGCAGCGCCCACCTACACGTGCGGCCCGTGATACAGGTCTGTACTACGGGTTGCATTACAAGACCCTAAGGGGCACTTGAAGTTTGTTGTAGTTTTCGTTCCAGTCCCGCGGAGATAATTTTATAAACTGTTTACAAAGGGCCAACGTATAAGTAGTATTTTCTTAAGCAGAATATTTTATACATGAGTTGCATTGTTTTTACAGCAAGGATGCTATCCAATACTACATGTAATCACTGAAATTCTACTCTTATTAGAGCAGAATTCTTATATTGTCCAAACTATGTATGGCATATGTTTTCAGTAATCTCAGATCCTCAATTTGGATGAAGCCTAAAAGAATTTTCACTCTCCGTACCGTATTTTATATGCATTGGAAAGTCTATGCTCCATTCCAATCCGTTTTCGCCAATCACCAATCATGATTTATTATGACAAATGTTTTGTGTCAGAAAGGTTTCTCTCATTATCAGAGCGCGGGTGTAATGCATCTTGAAAAATGACATGTAAATTTATCCCACCAAATGACTTTGGTAGAATTGTCAGTATTGCAGAAATGATCAATGACAATGAAGTCAACAAGTGGTAAATATGATATAGATAACCCAGTTTCATTAAATAAATTTAAGCCACAATTTTAAACAGCACTTTAATACATTTAAACCACATGACATATTTTAAAGAAAGAAATGTACTTTTAAAGTCATACTTATTCCATAAAAACAAAAACTAATTGATTGTTGTGCATTCAAGTTTTATCACATTTTTTTATGAATAGAGCTTTATTGTAACCATCAAACCATAGTTTAACAAAAAAATTGAACCCCAAAACGTATTTTAATACCAAAACATATCTTAACCTAAAACCTATTATTACAAAAGTATCAACTTTACAAAACCCTGTTTATACAAAAGCTGTTTTAAACCAAAGAATCTTGTTACAATCCAAAAACACAATGGGTCGATTTTTGTTAAAAAAAACCTGTTTTTTCAACCTTGGCAGTTACAAAAGTAAAATGCACAAGAAGTTGAGAAATTATTCAAAACATCCAGAAAACTTTTTTCTTCCTGAGATGCTCTGCGACTAACTAGACAACAAAAGTTTGTATATTGCGAGAATGCTGAACATTTTAGAAGGATCGCTCAAGCATGGACGACGTAAATGAATAATTACTTGGCAAACGTAAGAATAACAAATATATAGAACATAATTAATCCTTCAAATATAATCATGTGTGTGCAGTAGGTACAGGAAAAAAATTCTCCGCGAACAATTTACCGTTTTTATTTTGAGAACAAGCGTGGGGATGTCAGTTACTCCGAAAATTTTCAAACACAAAATACCGGAAAGGTTAACACAGGTGACACATGCCCCCAATATATTACACGCCACTGCATAAAAATGCTATAGGGTTCGTTCTAAATTTAGGGAAAAAAAACTATTCAATTTTCAGCTAAATCACGAAAACATTGCTGTCCAGCTCCAAACAAATTATTCCTAGCGCAGCAACGCGGGCGGCCTTGGGTCAGGTAGCGACTAACGACCTGCGGGCGGAGGCGGCCAGGCGGCGGACGCCTACGCGCAGGCGCCAGAGTTATTTTACGGAGATAATTTATATCCATAAAAGGACAATTTATTGTAGCACTTTGGAGAGAGATCCACTTCCTATAAGGCCGCGGGAGCGAGCAAGCCGTGTGTGCGGCCGTAACTCCGGAGAACGACTAACTTTTTAATGGCCTCCGCCGCCCCCGCACCGCCTCAGCACTGACCTAGTGCCGCCCGGCGCCCCCGGCCCCCGCCGCTTCACTTGGGCGCGCGCTTCCTTCACACCCCAAGTCGCGTCGTTTGCGCGCCGCTTCTTCGGCGCTGTTAGCGCCCTCCGAAGGAGCGCTTTTTCTCGGGATCTGAACAGGATCCTTATCGGCGGTACAGTGAAAACTGGAGAAACGACCGTCTCATTAAAGCTGTCTTATTAAGCAATACCTCCTTAAAGTGGTTCTCGTTGAAGGCCTTTTGTCGCGAAACCAATTGATTTTTCCTCAAGACCCATGAAAACATTCTGTTAAGCGGTCACCTAACTCCTACAGGACAGTGGGCATGCACATTTCATAGATTAATCTGTATTCGATGGTGACAACATCCATACAATTCTGCGAAAGATCCCCATAAGAGCGAAAGAGCGGTAGAGAATACAGTCGATTTACTACCTCTCTGGGTTGAGGTGAATTGTCAGATGACTTACGATAGTTAATATGAAGAGTTTAACAAGGACCGATTTAAGTTTCAGAATAGTTTTCAAGAATACCCTGAAGAGTCTTCAAGATGAGAATTTCAGCTTAAAGTTTTATACGAGAATCAAGTCCAGGAATGGGAAGAAACAAACAGCGACGTGGAAAATAAAATACTGTAACGTCATCAAATGACCACCAGATCCTTCGAACTGCTGGGCACGCAGACTGCCGGCCACATGGGACGGACAAAAGCAATGGAAAAGGCCGTGCCCCCCGTGACGCAAGGCGAGCGGGCAGTGGACACCGACCCCCAGATGAGCGCACATGTGGGCTAGCGGCCCCCTCGCCCTTCGAGGACTGGAGGTGATCACTTGACCGCCAAAAGAACAGAGGATAGAGCAGCCAATTTGTGTTGAGAGTACCTCGTGAGTAGACGTGTGTGGTCGCTCGAGACGAGCGTGGATGCCGAGAGACACGGCGTGAGCGTAACACGTGTGCGTGCGTAACACGTAATCGGGCAAACGGCGCGGCACAGCGGCAAGGTGGAGGATGCACCAGACTAAGGGACGGGGAGCAGGTGCGTGGGAGTCACGGAGGTAATGGCGAACGTAACCCCAGAGCTGTACGTATTGTAAATAAACAGATTGGACATAGAGCTCGTGTCTTTGTTGTCATTTCGCTACCACGACGCCACAATACGAATAAATTAATAATTTTGTTTTTTAAGTTATTTCAGTGGACGCATGGGAAAGTTGGGCTATTTTATATAGTTTGAAAGTGATTAAATAGGTAATTAGAAAGTAAAACTTACCTGATTTTTAAGAAATGAGCAAAACAAGAAACTGCTGTTTTTTTAATTTATATCAAATCTCTCGCAACCTGAATTCTGAAACTATACAACCCACAACTTGGCAAGTTGATCGGAGGACAAATTACCTTTAACAGAATAAAAAAACGGTTTAGGTGACTTCGGGCATCAACTTACGTCACTGCAGTGCCTACGACCGGTAGGCCCAAGGGTTCAAGCCCGGCAGGTTTGTCGACAGTAGCTAGATAGCTAAGTCGAATTCAACCACTGTCTGAAGGAAAATTCTAGTTGGAGGCTACTCTGATCGGCAGTTTTCCGTGGATTCTTGATCAGTTCCAGGCGAATGGCGAGGTTGTACCGTAACAAATGGGCCATGAACTGCGCGCGATCTTTCCATCATCAATTGGAACCCCAATATACCTCCAGAAAATCATAAAATACTTCCTCACAAACAGAAATTTTGCAGTTGCAATAGAAAATCACACCTCAAAGAGTCTCATAAGAGCAGGACTCCCACAAGGATCCCCCCTCTTTCCATTACTATTCAACCTCTATTCAGCGGACATTCCTACTTCCAGAGTAACACAAATAGCTCAGTTTGCAGATGACACTGCAATTTATGTTTCAATCTATACACCATTAAACTTCACAGTAAATGAAAAATAAATACATATTAGTGCTTTAGAAAGTTGGTACTCAATATGGAAGATCTTAATCTTCCTAATGAAAGATTTCAATCAAACCTACCAAATCCGCTGCTAAAATATTTACAATCAAACCATCATTTCTTAGATCCCAAATAAGGAAATTAAATACAGAAGACTTCATCTAGACACCACCCTTCTCTGGAAAACTCATATAGACAACAAAGTTCAGAAAGCAAAAATCAAAATTCTACTACTGAAACCGCTCATAAATAAAACTACTAAACTCTCTTTAAACAATGACAGTATTATATACAAATCCATTCTCTGACCCCTTCTCCTGTACACCCGCTCAATATGAACAAATTCTGCCAAATGTAACATACACAATTTACAAGTCACCCAAACCACATTCTTAAGATCCATCACCCAAGGCCCTTGGTTTTTCTCCAACAAACCACCTCACAAATTCGAATAAAAACAGATAGCCTTTACATTAATTCTTGAATTTATTCAGCAAAAGAGAATAAACCAATTTGGGTGCTGTATGAGCCCCTCGTCAAATGTAGTTTAGTGTTAGTTGTAAATTACATTAAGCTAGATTGCAAGCCTGTAACTACAAATGTAAAATTGAACATCAACTGAACTTTGTAAATTCATCCAGAATACAAATAAATTAAATAAAAACATATTAAAATGTGGTTGTGCTATGACTTGCGTTTTTCTCTGTTAAACATATTTGCATAGATACGTAGACATTCAATAATAACAATAATAATAATAATAATATAGGAACAATGTTTAATAACATAAACAAAAACTTTACATCCTTCATTAGAAAAGCGGATTCCAATCCATAGTCATCAATATCTGACATCAGAATTTTATTTACAATTCCCTCAACAACTCCCTTAATTGCTTGACATTCTTCACACATCAACACAGTGCAGATGTATAAAGTTCTGCATTAATTCCGGCACCTTTATTTCTCTCTCGGTGAGAACAGGTTTACATTACATGTTTTGAAACCAGCTTTACAGGCGTGCACATAAGCCACAAAAAGCCACTATTGACTGATATTTCATGGTTGATTGACAGCTGTCTACAAACTAGCTCAATGAGAGAGAAACGATAATTCACAAAATTTTGTGCATTTCAACATACAAATGATTTTACAAATGATGAAATGAAAACTTGTAAATATACTTTATGAAATTGTCAATCTCACCATTTTTTATTTCTTCTAAGACACTTTGTTTTTACTCTGATAACAATTCATTAAGCGGTTAAATGCTTGTGACAAGTAAATCATCAGTATTAATATCGTGTTATAATTATTCTAGGGAGATAAAATCAACCTATCATTAATGTGTGTAAAAATATACCAGAAATAATATTAGATAGTAAGAAACGTCAGGAGATGTACAGAAAGACATTACTAAATAAACTGACACTGAGCTAACAATAGAGGTTTCTTAATACGCGCCTAATTGACAGGTCATTTAAAACGTATGGATTAGAATCATTATTAGTTCTTAGTATATCTCAAAAATAGAAAATTACAAAAACATAACATGATGAATTCATCATAAGTCTCTGAGTATACTTACCTATGAAATCAAATCAATTTTAGAAGAAAAATTACAAACATTTTTCTAGTTCATCTATTACCAAGTCAACATGATTTTCATTCAGTTAATTATAAATTTGACGTTAAAGTATAAATTCGGCTCTAAAAGGATACAAAAGAAGTAGATTACCGTTCCGCAAACACAAAAGAGAAACACAAAGAGCAAATATTCATCTACCATATGCAACACAAGAATAAAGCCAAGAAAAGATGAACAAAACATATCAGGCAAAAACTTTATAACGCCGTAAAGCACAGACGTAAGATAGAAAATTAGACATAGATATGAAAAGAAATTTACCTCCGTAATATTTTAAAGAAAATGAAACGCACGCAGAATAAAACACGGCGCGAAACGATAAAAAGCAAGAATGTAGCCGCAATATCGCTCAGACGCACACAGTTGATTTACTGGGTCGTAATCGCGACCACGTGGTACAAGCGCGGTATAACCACGGCTCACCGCTCTCGGCCTACGACGGAAAATGAGGTTGCAGAACTTTCGCTTCCGCGGGGAAGGCACTTACCCGGACAGAGGGAAGGGGCGCGCCTGCGGTATCGGTCTTCAATAAGGTGGAGTGCAACGTCTCGCCACGGGGGCGGGCGCGGCGGCGGCGGCGGCGGCGGCATCGGCGTTATTAATCCGGGATTAGTTATGAGGTTGTCGACTGGCTGCAGGGGGCCCTGGCGGGAGGCGGGCAGGGCTCGGCCCCGGCTTTGGACAGAGTTGTCGCTCCGCGAAGTTGAGGTCGGACGGTCGCGCTGCGCCTCGGCGAACTTACAAGTGCCGCATTTCGGATGTGTTTCGGGGCGGACGTCGATGAAAGAAGTTTCATTATGGGCAGCTTCTTGGGAGAAAGAAATTACGTTGGAGTAGCCCAGAAAAAAGAGAGGTAATGTGCGGAAAGGTAGACGCTGCTCGAATATGCAAATATAATTTGATCGTCTTCTTTTATTTGTATCTAAAAGATTTTTTATTCAATAAGTAGTTATTAAATTCCAACTATTAAGTACGTAATTGACACCTTTTTCAATTTTTAAATATTATTCTTTTATGCCCTTACGATCGTTATTCTCTTTTTTCTTCTATGCTGCAACATTTTTGAAGATATATAGCAAAATGAGGAGAAAATGAAATTGAAACTTTAATGGCATTTGTCCAATATTCCATGCTCACAAACGAGGCATTTTTGTACTGGGACAACAAGCGACTACAATTAAAATGAGTGCGCCAAGTAATATAAAATATGACAAAATGTTATCAATCCATAAAGAAATGGTAAGATCAATTTAAAGTCATTATGATCATATACTTAATACGTAACTAAAAAATGTTCAGTTTTCTAGGGCAATAAAAGAATGATAATTGTACTTATTTTTATTCAGTTCCATAACGCGAGTAAGATGCTATAACGGGTACAAGCTTTCTTTGAGCAATCTCAACGTTGGTCGACTAGAACCTCATTTAAGAGTTATGTGTGCAGACGTGATTCAGGAACTTGAGTCAAGAACACCTCTTTCTTCTCTGAGGCAGACAAAGTAATCCTGATGCAATCCCACTCGTCCGCCAAACTTGCTGCGCGACGGACATCTTGAAACTTCCAAGACTCTCTTTAGGACAGCTTCATCTGTGTCTCGAAGAACCCACAGCACCAAAAGAAGAAGAAGAGGCATTACTCCACGCTCCAAACGAGACAAAGTTTGACACACGGTTACCCTTACAGCTCCTCCGCCCCTGTCCTCTCTTTACCATACCTCATTTTAATTTCATTTTTCCTCCCTCTGTAGTGTTTTATATTTTTTTCTGTTCGCGGGGGAGACAAAGCAACGATGAAAATTTCATGACCGCTTCGGCTCTGTGGATATAGACCTTATTAAGGCGGCATTCCTTTGGGCAATTTGAAGTTGGGTTTAACGAGAGGCTGAGAACACAGCGGTATGCAGAAGGGAGAAGGGGTGAGGATAGGCGCGGTATTGCCAGGAGGGGCGGAAGAGACCCGCGAAACATCGCCACGGAATAAAGAAAAACCGAATATCTCGTGGAGTATTTTCGAGAGCGAGCTAACGAAATGCGACTTTTGAGGAAACGGTCGCAAACAAGGTAGGTGATCTTTGGCTGGATGGTTAAGACTAACAATGTCGTCGATAGGTCCAATTTAGGGATTATCATCCAAACAAATAAGCGAAAGTAATCAAGGTGGAACACAAGGGTTTCTGAATATAATTAAACTTTGGAAATAATTGTATGACTGAATTTCAGCAGCTGTTTATGTTGATTTAGTGCGGGAAAAATCTTGTTAAATAGACGATGTAATCTCAAATGTTCAAAACATATAACAAGCTTTTAACATGTAATTTTCACTTCACTTGAGTCGCGGTTAACATACTTCAATTTGTATTAGGTAGGTGAGATGTATGGACTTATTGGTGTGAATGAAACTGCAGTTTCAAGAAGTGACATGTTTTCGTCTTTTCACGTTTTGATCTTGATAATTCAAAGAATCCTCATTCCACATAAACTAGGATGCATTAGTAATTTGTTTGATCCATAAATACTGAAGGAATAAAAAGAAAATAATAAGTCCTTAAAATAACTTCACGCAATTGACCCCTTAACCAAAAAAGTATTGTGCTAGAAAACGTAATCAAATGTCACTTTGTAGGTGGTAACCTAAAGTAACAAAGTAATTAACGCGCACTGAAAATAAATTTTTGTGTAGAGGAAAATGTCGATCTGCAGAAAACTCAGGCAGCCTCTAGGACAAGACAAGCGAGCACCCATCTTACTCTTCTGAGAAAGGATTTTTAAAACCTACGAGGGGAAATATTGAATTCTGGCAAATATTAACTACCTTTCACTTACATTATTAATAAAAATTTGCATTAATCGGGAATATGTTACTTGCGCAGCTCCACGTGCTTCTTTTGCTGTTTACTATTTACCACTTTATCATTCACGTATTTCCCGTAATGCAGCGGCGTAACTGAAAAAAAAATCCGCAAATATTACCAACGGGATAAAGTAACGGAACTACGGCTCCATCTACCGATCCCAGTCTCTGAATAAATAACCAGCGCGGAGTTTACTCCAAACGCTCTGCGAGAAGCTGAACCATGGCCCGTGCGGAAGAGAGCCATGGAGCTCGATACCGATCTCTCTTGGCTTTCACGCAAGGACACGACGTTCATTACATAACATTTTATGCATTATATTACTAAAATTTAACAGTTTCTATATAATCACTTTGCCTTAAAAGTGACATCATGTTGAACGTTTAAAAAATTTCAGACGTTCCCTACTGCAAGGATTGTGCTTGAAATGTTGTTCTTTATGAAAACATACTCTTCCATGTTTACTACCTTGAGGTGGATAAAACTGGATAAATATGGATTTTACCTTACAGTGCCAAATATTTATTACTCTCCTATACACGAAGTCTTTTTTTTACATAATATTCGGCCATGACTGCTTACCCCTTTATCAGTTCACCTCTTTCCCGCCACACAATAGAGAAATTGCTCAACAAATATTAGGGAGTGTAGAAAACAAAAGGAGTACTGAAGAGAAAATCAAAATAATTCTGGAGAAGAGGGAAGCAGGGATACAATGATTGAAGGGATATCTGGAAGAAAGGAAAGATACGTTAACAGTAGAGAGCGTACAAAGATATGTTAATGAGGACGCTACAAGGAGACAAAATAGGAAGTAATAGATCAGTTAAGGTATGATGGTTGATGATACTGTTTCTGATTATCACGTATGTGTGTGTGTGTGTGTGTGTGTGTGTGTGTGTGTGTGTTTGTTGAGAAGAAAATGGAAAATGGTTAATAACATGGAGAGATGGCGACAAGTTAAGGTGACAATTCATTTACGTGGGAGTAATACACAATTGAAATCAATTTCGCTCAAAAAATTAATTCTATTGCTCAGCGCTCTAAACAACTAAAAAGTAACGGGACTACAGCTCCGGTAGCGAATCTCTCCCATCGACCCTGCTCGCTGAATAAATAACTGCGCCAAGTTTACTCCTCATGCTCCGGCTGCACAACGCGCGCGCGGCGGCGGGGCGTGGCACTTGACACAAAGCCTTTCAACCTCCGCTGCGCGGCGCTGCGCCAACCTCTACGTTCACCTGTACGTTCACGCGCGCGCGAGCGTCTCAATTAGCGGCGCTCTCCTTTTTTTCGCGCGCAGAAACACCTCTAATTTCACACATCCGCAGCCTCTCATTTTCACGCCGTGGTTTCGAGATAATTGGCTCCCCGGCAACACTCTAAACTGAGTTGGAAAGGCCGCCCGGCGCCAACTTTTATTCCGCAAACAAGCGCCTCGCGCCAAGTTCCCGCGCTGTCGATTCGGGGACTTATTAGCGGTAGAGGGTGTGGCGCGTGTCGATCCGGGGAAGAAGAGTGATTATAGCGGCTGGAGGCGTATGGGCCTCCGCACGACTACTCGTACAGCCAAACAAGACAGACGGGCATCGTGAGGCACCAGTGTTCTGCGAAATAAATAAAGTCAGACGTTAACGTATTGTCTACACGACATCAGGTGAGGAGTTGATGTGATCAATTGTTTAGAAGTTATTTTTCTAAAGAAGCTTTCATGCAACTAGTTTTAAAGTAGTGAGTTAAATGCGTTGTTTTAAAATTTTAGTTATCTTTTTTTCCCACGACACACACTCAGTGTCTCGTGGAATTCAGAGCTTGGCTCTACTTTTCGCGACTCCGGTGGTCATCGGAAATTTTCTGATCTACATTGAAATGAGCCAAACGAAGATGAGTGATGAGCTCATCGCTCGGTCCAAAGATAATACTGAGGAAGGGGTAGGGAAGAGAAGATCGCCCGCGGTTCGTGCCCTGTATTCTAGGATGCTGCCCTGTTTTCGCCTGGAAGTGATGAGGAAAATCACGGAAATAACAGATAAGAGGTGTCGGCCTAATAATTCAATCCCGACATGTGCCACAAATTCACCGATGATAAATATGTCAAGTAAATTTCTGGTCGCTTGCCGGGATCAATACCGCGACCTCCCATTCACAACGTTCATGACAAGATATGATTATTGATCACTGACGAAATATGAATTTCAAAAATGAATATCTAGAAAGGAAATTGTATTTCGCAAAGTGGCAAGCACCCCTCTCATTGGAGGACCTTTTGGCGATCGAGAGCGTTTTCAAACGTGAAGCTCGAGTGGAAGAGTGATTTATGGAGCCTCCCTTGGTTGCAGAGTCAGCAGGAGACCGTAAAGGGCCAAATACATGGCACTGGTGGTTATTCTAGGAAGTAACTGGAAGCAGTTGACGAATTCCTCATCGGAAAAACGACGAACACTCTCTATTGAATGCATTTAAAATAATCTTTTGTTTACAAATAAGGCGTTTAACTTCGGCTACGGGAAAGCTTTACGAGACGTCAAGTGAAGGTATTGATATGGGGGATTAGTATACTTTTTGTGTACCTGTAGTACATTCATTCTGTTGCGCAAATAGAATTTTTATAGATTGGAGAAGAAACTGATTTTCCTTATCATAATAAACAATTATGAAAGGGGATTACATGAAAATAGGTGAATGATGAATCACAGGTAGACTTATTTACAATCAAACCATACAAAAATGTGTAACGTAAATAATATTCTTTACAATACGAGTGTTATGTGAAGAATATATACAAAAAGACTAAGATATTTATTTGAAAAGCTACAATGAGCGAAAATAAGTGGAAAATTACATAATAATTTAATGGATCAATTGCCTGAATTAACTAAGAGAGACAATTAGAGACATTGAAATAGAAAACTCTTTGGTTTAGGATTTAAGAATTGTAAGTCCCTAATACTGACGTCTCACATTTCCAAGTCATTCTGGTGATTAGTATTTAAGTACAATGAATGGTGAGGGCGGTATAAGAAGCGACCTAGATATAGAATAGCTGGATTGAAGAGACAATTAACTAAGGGGTGTCTGGATTAAGTAGCATATTTTAGAGATGATACGGTACTTTGTTATGGGAAAGGGCCATTGATGACAGGGGGTCGAGGGGCAATAGGGATAGTAGTAGCAAAGGAGAAATGCAGGCCGTAAGAGTAAAAGAGTTAGAAAAACTGTGGGAGTGGAGGGGCTGATGTAGACGGAGGCAGAATTCTAATCGTGAAAGTGGACGGATGTTGCCTCCCGAGATAGGCAGAGAGAGAGAGAGAGAGAGAGTTATGGAAATGGAGGGATGCAGTGAGGAAGAATAGAGGTAGAGAGAATTCTGGAAGTGAAGGCGCTGACAGGATGGAAGTAAATGGAACTGAGGGAGTGTGGGTTATTGAGTCAGAGTGAGTTGTGCGACAGGAGGCGATGAGGGAGATGAAGGCAGAGAGAAATGTTGAAAAGGTGAACAAACCCATAGAAACTAGGGAAGCAGAAAAAGTGAAAGTGATGAGAGCAGAGGGAATTGTGGAAGTGAAGAGGTGGTGATGGTGATGGAATGAAAAAAACTGAGGAGCGAAGGCGATGTAGACATAGAACTGTGAGAGTGGAGGCGGCATGAGTGATGGACACAGAAAGGACAGTGGTCATGGAAGCGTTGGCGATGGAGGAAGAGAGAATTGTAGTAGAGGCAGTGAGGACGATGAACACAGAACTGTGGATGTAGAGGGCGTGAAGGCGATAGACAGAACTGAGGATGTGGAGGCAGCGAAGGCGATAGACACAGAACTGTGGATGTGGAGGCAGTGAAGGGGGTGGAGTCAGAACTGTGGGAGTGGAAGCGACGAGGCCGATGGAGGCAGAACTGTGACTGTGAAGGCAGTGAGGGCGATGGAGACAATTGTGGGAGTGAAAGTGACGAGAGCGATTAAAACAGAACTGTGGCAGTGGAAGCGACGACGGCGATGGAGGCAGAACCGTGGATGTGAAGTCAATGAAAGCGATGGATACAGAACTGTGGATGAACTGGCAGTGAGAGCGATGGAGGCAGAACTGTTGGAGTGAAAGTGTCGAGGGCGATTAAGGCAGAACTGTGGACGTGGAAGCGACGAGGGCGATGGAAGTAGAACTGTGGGAGTTGAATCGACGACGGCGATAGAGGCAGAACTGTGGATGTGGAGGCAGTGAAGGAGGTGGAGTCAGAACTGTGGGAGTGAAACTGTCGAGGGCGATGGAGGCAGAGCTGTGGTGGTGCAAGTGACGAGGGCGGCGGAGTCAGAGGGAGCTGTAGGAGTGGACGCCAAAGGCCAGGCGTAGGTGGCCGGTGGCTTTCAGCGAACGTCCTGCACATGACAAAGGACGCGCCGCTCGCAGGCTTTTACGGGTTTTGCCGCGGATGTAAACGGGATATCCGGGGTCCCGAGGGGGCTAAACCGCGCATGAAGAAGCGCACCCGCCTTCTCCTCAAAACCTCCTGCCCCTCGCGCACCCGGCTAGTCTGCACACCGCCGTATGGTGCGTTTGCTATTGGGTGATGACGGTTTTTATTTATATTTATTTAACGTGAGAAGCTGTATGTTACGTGGGGTCATAAATGCAAGTGCTTCTCAGTTGATGCAATAAGAGCATTTTCAATGCATAAGTTTTAACAAACTATCATATCCTACTCTATAAATTAGTTTCATGCAATGATATGTCTCTTAATTTTCGGGGTCAATTTTAATTCGAAAATTAGCGGTTGAGAAAGCATCCATAGAATTTTAATTATTTCGCCATAAACAGTAAAATGAGATATTTTTTTACAGAATTTTCTAATGCACTGTGTTATTCACTAATTGATTTTCCTTGTAATGTTTAATTTCCTCTTTTTTACTGACGAAAGCATGCGTTAACATGTTGAAAGCTTTTGAATAAAATATCACCAAAGGTAGTATGTCCTTTGTAGTGTACACTTGCCATATTCTCAAGGTGAAGCACATTGCATGAGATAAAATATTGTAATGATAATTCCAGAATACCTGTAGAAAACTTTCTCTAGGGACGTCTCCATAAAAATTGCTATAGTTGGGATTCTTATATGCTTAGTAACTGTATGGTCGTAAAAATATTATGAAATTGATATTGTAGAAAATACATGAAATTAAAAATATACGCTTGGTTAAAATCTTAAAGGCTAAAGGATAAAAATGTACGAATTATTTGAAAAACGAAATGGAAGGATAATGCGTTGAAATACACACAGTTCACACCTACGCCTCCATACATTTACAACAACTTATTTCTACATTTTCACCAGAGATGCCACTTTGATTATTACATTTGCCTTGACAGGTCATACAACAAAAACCAATAAGATTTCTTGAAAAAAAATCAAAACCAAGTAAAGTTGAATACTTCGCATATTTGAACAATCAGAAGAGAATATCGAATACTTTTCAAAGTTTCAATAATGCACTTCTTTACAGAGAATTATAGTTAGCGGATTAACATTTCCATCAAAGTGAATTCATTTCCTTTTGTACTATAACGTACGTACCATGCAAAGTAAATCTGGTAAAAGTGATCTTGCATTTAAAGAAAACGTCTCTTCGACTGATCCTGAAATATGGTTTCCTGGTTTTGAGGATACATATTTTACGAGTCAGGCTGCAGCATATTCTCACAGAGTATTCTAAAAGACGCAGTTTTTAAAAACTGTTGGAGAGAATGGGAAATGATAATTTGAAATTGTGTTTTGTCTGCAATCGTATTGACCAATATTATGTTCCCAAGGAATATCAATAAACCAGATTCCATCTTAGTTTAATTGCCTTAGTTTAATTTCCTTTCCTAATTGGAGCGTAAAAAATTGTGAACATGATTATGTAAGTGACAAGAATGAATTCAAGTTAGGAAGAAAATTAGTTATAATGTTGTAAAAGTGAAGAGAAAATCACAAAAACTCAAAGAACAAAAGTATTTTTCTTACAAGAAAGCGTATTTTTTCCGCATTTGTTCCCGAGACACTTTGCCAAATGGGAACGGATGAAGGAGGCCGCAGGATGACAATGCAAACACGCCAAGATGCTGCAGCTCTCGAGAGAATGAATTCAGGAATGAACGATGTACGAGAGTGCTTTATGATGAAGATTCAGTGAAATGTACGTCAGAGGAAACGATAGCACATCCACCACTTCTTCATTTCCCACCGGAGTGACCGCGATATGAATTGCCTTGAGACGCCAGGCACGCAGGGCGCGGCGGTCACCGCACCTCAGGGCGCTTCGCTCTTCCCTCAGGCGGGGAGCGCAGGCGGAGAGGCCGCGCAGAAGCCAGAAAGAGACTGGCGACGCGTGACAGAGCGGCACCGCGAAGGGACGGGCAGGAGGTCGCCTTTCGAGACGATGAGCGCGGAAGCAACCACCGACCGAGCGGCACGGCGGGGAAAGGAGGGGGTGAGGAAAGGAGAGGGAGGGGGAGGCGTGGGCGAACGAGAAAGAGATAGGACTGAGGGGTGAGCAACGGGGAGGGGGAGAAAAGAGGAGGCAAGGAGCAGAGGGTTCAAAGAGGGAGAGCATGGAGGAGGGGTTTCAAGGATGATGGGTAGCAAGTAGGAGAGGAAAGCAAAGAGGAGAGGAGTGTGAGGAGGAGGGGAAGCAAGGAGCAGGAGGAGCAAGGAGGAGAGAGGAGCATAGAAGAGGGGGGAGCAAAGAGGAGGTAAGAGCAAGGAGGAGCAAGAGGAGGGAGAAGCAAGGAGGAAGGAAGTGCAAGGAGGAAGAGAGAGTAAGGAGGAGGGGGGAGGAGAGGAGAACAAGGATGATGGGGAGCAATGAGGAAGAGAGAGCGAGGAGAGGAGCAAGGCGGGCGAGGAGGAGGGGATACGGAGAAGGGCAGGGAGCGTGGGCGGCGCCCCAAGACGAATGACGGCGCCCGCGGCGAGCGAAGCTTCAGAAACGGGCGGAGCGGGGCGGGGCGGGGCGAGGCGGAGTGGATGAATCTTAAGCGAGGCAAAACCGTGGGGGATAAAGAGAGGATGATGAATGGTGATGAAGGGCGCGAGCGCGCGGGAGAAAAGTCACAGGTGCTCAAGAGCGAGCGTGCTCTGGCCCCCCGCAGCACACTGCTCCAAAATGCAAGGAAAGGCGGAAACCGGCTGCATCTCCCTCCCTCTCCTCGAAATTGCCGAAATTATTTTTTACCATAAAGCTATCAAAAGAAATGTAAAAAAAGAATAAGAAGTGTTTTTTAATGTAATCCTTACCCTGCCAATTCATTAACTGAAACGTAGGAAGCGGCTCAACACTATTTTTTACTAAGCGTGTTGAAAGACAAAAAGAGGACCACTTGCATCCTTATTTAATTTTTTTACAATTAACTATGCGGTTCTACAGTATTATATTTTCATTATTATGTTATCGTTGTTGTTGTGCACATCATATTTTTAGTTGTTATATTATACATAAGAAAGTGTTTCTTATCGGCTAGTCCCTAAATTCAGTTTAAGTGACAAAATTCAGAAATAAGTCACAGGAATTTCGGAAAAGCCATTGATTGCAGGTAACGAGCGTACTGATAAATTCGCATCTAAGGAATTCAATGGATAACATTTATTACCCTGAAATACATAATTCACTCGAGAAAAGAATACACTGTAAATTATTTGAGAGATGAGTTTGTTCATTCATTCGTGTAAAAAGTTTTAGAATAGTCAACAAGAAGACAAGTATAAATTACATTTTCTTCATAATATTCATTAAAGGTAACAAAAGCCGTTCCTGAAGTATATCAAAGAAACGCTATATATCCAGGCAAAACGAATCCAAAACTGCATCGAGCACTTAGTTGCGAAAACGATTGTTGAATGCCCAGAGAAAAATGTTTAAAAAATACGAGTGGTTCATTTTATGCCATCTGAGCTTCGTTGCTATACGTATAAAGCAATTTATGAAATGTTTGCTGAAATATGTCCTTCAAAATAAAAATAATGCTAAATACTCTTTTAGAGTTTGACCCACAATGCCCCGCCCAGCGACCTACGCATCGCTGATCCTCGTCCCATCCATTCTTTTTGCCCTGGGGAGTGTCGTGTCGGGAAGGAAAACACCAAGAGGTAATAGAAGCGAGGGAAAAAAGGGATAAAATGATGAAAAGGGATTAAATATCAATAGCGCGAGTTTCTAGGAGTAAAATATAATGAAAGCGAATCAATAGAAGCGTCTGAAAAAATGAGTGAATGAATATGATACGAAAGAAAAAGGAATAAAAAATAAAATAAAAATAAAGAATTTTCCAATTTCTTGTTATCTTAAAGGTCTCACAAAAATTGCAGGCTATTACAGGAGCTGAAATAAAAAGTAAAAATACATATCAACGAAGGAAATTGTGGATGTTGGGAAAGGTAAAATGTCCACAGACGTTTAAAGTAATTGAAGATGTTTAAAAATCTAGCATATTTAGACATGTGTGAGTAAAAACAGGGAAAGGAACGTGTGATACAAAGGTTTAAAAAATGGGGGCGCCCAGAGAAAGCCAGCGGCCAGGGGCAGTTGATCCTTGGGAGACCCTTATTTGAAACAAAAAATTGCCTCCTCCCCAATTCATAAACAGTATTCATTTCTCCATGTATCAGATATAACTTGTAGCGTTAAATTTGGTTTAGAGATAAATATATTTCTTAATTCTTTTAAATTAAACAAATTTCGAGGCCCCAATTAAGTCGGGGCTTGATGCACGTTGCCCCAGCTCTCCCCCCATTCTGGACGCCCTTGACTGTAGGTAATATAACAATAAAATAATCGCGACCAAGACATTAATGCAGTGGTGTCAAGGTCTCCTACTGGAGGCAGTGACGCCTCGCGGCACCGTGCCATGCCGCGAGCTTCTCTGCGCCACTAGCGTCGGGAGAGGAAACTATTAGTAACCCCGCCGTTTTTCAATAGCGATGGCGTTGTGTCTGGTGGCGGGGTTGGAGAGACGATTTCATCGTGGCACTCGTGCCACGAACTCCCGGTCGTGGTATCGACCTTGACAACACTGCATTAATGGTTAGAAACAAAGATTAAGAAAAGTGGGAACGAAACGAAAAGCTGAAGCCAAACGCCGCGCAGATCCGCGTTTTCCTGACGAGCCCCGTTCGGTCGGCCGGGAGGGAGGGGGGCGGCGGCGGCGCGGAGGATATCGCCTAAGCGCGGGCGCCAGCAGCCGCAGTCGGCGGCGGCGAGGAGGAGGCGGAGGAGCGCAGAGACGTCGTAACATTATGAGCGAAAGGTTTTTAATGCACTCGCGACCGGTAACCCGACGCCCATTAGGCAAATGGCCCCCGGCGCCGCGCCGCGCCGCGCCGCGCCGCGCCGCGCCGCAGCTGCGCCGGCGCCAGCCTGGGGCGGGCGAGGGGGCGGCGACAGTGGCCCGCCGACAGTGGGCCCGAACCGCATTCGAACCAATTTATCGTCTGCGAATGGAGCAATGTCAGAATCTATTGACGATGGAATGTCTGACATGTATATGTTGAATAATGTTGGCGATAAACGGGAGCCTTGTGGGACGCCTGCTTTGATAATGTGTGGAGTGGAGTGGTGATTGTTGACTATTACTGAGAATGTGCGGTCTGTTAGGAAACTTTTGTTTACGTAAATTATATAAGTTGGGGTTCCATCTTTTATTTTGATTTATGCGTGTGCTTAAATCAACATGACGAAAAGAAAAATCCGGTTAATTTGTATCAATAAAAAATAAAGTTAAAATAAACAATTCATGTTTTTCCGTTAACTGCCAAGAGTGAGTGGAAAAATCAACAATTTCGTGGTATTATTTCTGGTTTCCTAGGGTGCTAAAATCAACAAGTCCAAAATAAAAATTCGATCTATTTGTCAAAATAAAAATTAAACAAACAGGCCTTGTTTTCCCCTAAGCAGTTTTTCATTAAACAGTTTCTGATTTCTAACCAGGCTAAATTAATAATACGAAATTGTTAAAAGCGGCAAGTATCGTTAACATTACCTTAAACACATTACTATTGACATGAAATAAAAACGGAATTATTAGTGACAGTTTTTGCGATACATGTTCACTTTAAATACTTATTTTCATGGTTAAACGTTATTCCCTTTTTCGTAGAAGCTGAAGTTGAAAACGGTTAATCTTATTTTTCAGTGACCTCGGTTATGTAATTTCCCGAAGAACTTCAATGTTCCTTTTAAGATCCCGGTATCTTCTCCACCATTTCAAGAAATAAAGTGTCTTCAACTTATATTGTTTTAACCTTAATAATTAACGATCTCACATTACAAGTTTTCATGCTTGTAATACGTTTATTATTTGAGAAATCAACTTTTACATTGATGTGGCTGTCAATGAAAGAAGATAAAAACAGATGAATTAATCTCATAACGAACTGCTAATTTCGTTCATTATCTCGAGAAAAAATGAAGTGGAAAATCTTATACCTTACGTCACTTTTTACTGGCATGTTTTCCAATTTTGTTGTAGGAAATTTACTTATTTTTGGGGCTTTAAAGAAAACTCCAACTACGTTTTTATCGCGGTAATTATTATATCATTTTCCATTTCTTATTCCAGTTTATATGATTTCCATCTCTTATTTCACTTTATATGTTTAATTAAAACACGTGTGAAATGACCCATTCATTAAACAAAGATACCTGGAATCTTAAACCATCTATTCTCGTACCTCGAACTACTCACATAATTTACGACAAGAAATTAGGAAAACATTAATTTATTATAAAATAGAAGCTGTGCATAAAGAAATTAAGCGAGTTTCTAATAAATTCGTTTTTCCGTACTTTTTCGTCTTTATCATTAACCCTTTTGTATTTCGCCATCGCCCCCTTGGGTAAATTTTGACATGATTAGGTTTTTACAGACACTGGGATCAATTTCGTTTTCTCGGGACGGCCCAACAATTCCTTTGACCTCCTTTGATTTTCGACCAAATTCTTTCACTTTTCGTTATCAAGCATTTTTTTATTTATTTGCAACGATTGTGGCTACAATGATCACAATCGTGACGATGTAGCTGCAATGGATTTAGGTAATCCAATGATGAGGGGATTAGAAATAGGTAGATTATTGGTACCATTAGCGGACCTGACCGTAACACTCTCGGATGCTGAGCATCTATGACGAGTGTTGAAGATTAATTTCTTTGAAAAGGCGTGTCTGCAATCAAGGAACACTGCATTTGAATTATAAATCTAAATATATTCATTATTCTAATTTTTTTAAATTAACGGCGGCTCCAGGTGCGACTGCCTTCATGGCATAAATTTGTGCTAGTGAATAGCAATACTATCAGTATTCTTCCTTTAAATAAACAATACGGCTAAAAACTGTAGAGATTATAATGTATAAAATGGTCACAAAATTAGCACGTAAACATGAAACACATGAAAGTGAGTGTTGACACCATCTCACACTCAAAATGTAATTTCTTCCTCTACCAATTTTTTTTCAAAATCACTGCTCGTGCGAGGTACAAAATGGCCCGAGATTCAAAGTTTTCCTCTCTCTGAGAGAACAAGTTTAACGTCAGAGTTTGGAAGAATTACTCAATGTTTTTCGCAGTCCCAGCCACGCATCGTCAAAAATTGGAGCACCGAAGTTTCTGCCCGCTTTTCTGATCTACTTTATCTCTTTGCATTCATTATCTCACGGTTATTTTTTGCAAACCGTAAGTTTTACCAAGTGTGTCTTGATTCCATCAGTAGGGTCGTTGTTCGCGTAAATGTGGAGCATGTTATATCTCGAGATGGGGCAGTGTTCCTCCCATAGAAGCGTGAGACTGACAGCCTACACGTGTGGTTGCGGGTTTTCCCTCGCAAATTCTAAGCTCCTGGCTGGTTTCCTGGCGTGTGTGGTAGTAGCGTGTATGTAGTCCATGTAAGAGTAAGTGTGTAAGAGCAAACGGGGATTCATAGAATGAGGAAAGAAAGATGGCGGGCGGTCCGTTTGTTCTGGTATTGTCCCGACAGTCCTCTGATATTGATAAGAAAACTCACAGAAAACTATACTTGGGGTTTTATTTCTTAGAGCGTGAGGGCGTGTCATCCAAATGGAATATCTCACGGTATTTCGCGTCGTTCTCGATTGTCCGCTAGGAGTCGCATGATCGCGACTGTATCGAGCAGTGCTGGCGATCATGCGACTCCTAGCGGCACAACTGAAAACGACGCGAAATACCGTGAGATATTCCATCTTGATGATACGCCCCCACGCGCCAAGAAATAAAAATCCAAGTATATAGATCAGAACAGTCGGCCGCTTGAATTCACCTCCAGGCAGAGGTTGAATTAGAGCTACCTAATAGTGCCGAAAATCCACCGCCGTTGGGACACGATTCCTAGAACCAAGGGTCAACATAGCGGCAGAAGAAATGATATTGCCTCTAGGCAGCCGGTGTTTCTTTTCCGAAGGCGGGCAAGTTTTGGACGATTCGGGCCCAGTGCGCGGCGGCGCGAGCGCGATGGGGAGGGGAGTGCGGGGGGGGGGGGGTCGAGGGGGCCCCGCGCGTGGTTTTGTCGCAGCGCGGTCCCGCAGGAGCGTTTTCATACCTCGCAGCCGCGCGCTTCCTGCCCGTTAACAATGTCGGAAACGCGGGCGCCGGCAGCGAGGGCTGTACCTGCCTGAGTGGTTTATTACTCTCTAACGAGACAATCGCCCTTTCACCGTTGGATTCCTCTACTCCGCTAATAAGCTGGAAGAAAAAGCGCGTTGCATCGGCATTAGGATTTTCGCGGATATGCTCTTACGGTAATGAACTGGTAAATCTGCTTCGCTACACTGCTGGTTGAGCTGCACAGAAAAAAAAAAACACATGCGCAATTGTTCTTTAATAAACGTTTAAAAGATACAATTAATTTAACATTATCCGTATTTAAAGTTTCATCTTGAACCGTGTTTCAATTTAGTGTTATTATTGTTTTCCATATTTCAAGTTATATTTTTTTTTTATTTTACATGTTTACCTAAAACGATGGCGAGATTAATAGTAAACGTATTGCAGTAAAATAACGTAAGAATATCCAAACCAGAGCTCACAAAATGCTGGGTTCTGATTAAAATTAGCTGATATGAAAGAACATAGGTAATAGTTACGCATAAGAAAAAAAGATTCTTCCAAACACGTATTCTTTTTGTTTCTTTTGGTGTCTTATTTTTAAAGCACGGTAGCATACTGATCTATTTTAACTGACGAAAACTTTTAATTACTTAATTACAGAATGGTGTTATTTCAGGTGTTTGGCGTTTGATAACACAGAAGTTAATTCAGTAATTGTTACGGTTTTAGAAAGAATCTATTTCCGCGTTAGAATATGCTTGACGGGTCGTGCTTGAAACCTCTATCTTCGTGCTGTAGGTTGATGAGTAGTAACCTGCAGGAGTAGCAATATATGAAAAGTAGTAGCCTGCAGCAGCAGCAGCAAAAATGCTGCTGAACAAAATCACACAATGGTTTTCCAAAACAAAGCACGCACAGTGCTTAAGAGCAGCGCATAAAACACTTTCGTGTAACACTGTAATAAATTAATTCACTTCATGAATACAGCAACAACATAATGTAACAACAGTTTCATTACATCATAGAACATATATTAGACGTAGCACGTGAATATCAAATATTTAATGGAGGGAGTACTCTTCCGTGGAGACTTGCTGAAGCATGACGTCATCAGTGTCGCAAGCACTGAGTGTGAAAATGCAATGTATTTTTAATCATTATCAAATCTCTTTCATTGTTTTTGTATTTTTCTGAAGTTCCTGGATACTTAATTAAACCACGTTCACCTGTCATTTAGCCGGAGGTTGCTTAGGTTTCTTTCGATTTCTGTACGCATTGGAAATCAGTAATATAGACACAAGACTCTACGTGTGAATTTGTTAACAATTTCCAAACAAATAACAAGTCCGGACTTTAATCACCACAGCCCCGTTACGCTGTTTTTATTAGAACGGCATTTGCGTTTGTAAACACCACGAGAATGCCTAACACAGTTTCAGCAAGCACGCCAAACAGATTTTAAACAACGACCAGGCCCCAATAACAAAGAACAATTCCAGTAAAATTAGGTGAGAAAATAACGGCGGTGTTCCAGGACGCCGGAAATGAAACGAGAGCTGAGGGCAAAGTGGCGGCGTGTAAAAGAAATTAGCCCTGACAAATGCCGGGAAGGGAACCTGGGGGAGCCGTCCGAATTACGTTCCAGTTTCATCGCTTCATCCCACGCCAGGAATTAACCGGAATTACTTACAACGCCGCCGCCATCGCCCCTCAGTTTCCCGCGGGGCCTCGGGGCCGCGCAGAGGCGACTTTCAGCCGGCGGCGACACGGGAGGCGGTTTGCGGCGGTGCTGCCAACTTTCAAGGGCGCAAAAGCCTCCCTTACGCGACTGTCACGTGCCGTCAGACCTTTTTAAAACCTAAAATCGCAGAAGCCAAAATACTTGTAGACTTGTTGAGTTATGGGGCCTATTAATCCTTGGCCTACCCCACATCATTACGAAAGTTTGTCGTAAAAGATACGACATAATAAAAATATATCAACTTACACGTGGAACGCACTGTTTTAAAAGTCATAACAATTTGACAAACGGAAAGTTAGGCATTTAATATATTAATGCCTACTACAGCAGTAGAATATTTGCTTTCAAAAATAGCAAGCATTCTGTAGCATTCTGTTGAACAAGACTTTTACTGTGGAATTTAGAACTCACAAAACATGTAAATATCAGACAAATGCTGTGCGTAGGCGCATATCTTTTCTTGACACATGAAATGATTAATTTAATTTACTTCGAAAACCTGGATATCTGTTGACTTCAGCAATTTAAAACTGTGTCACGAGAGCAAACAACTCCTTTAGAGAAGAAAAATAGTGTGAACGCGTTTGGAAGTTTTAGTTTCTGAAGTTATAGTAATTTATTTAGTCAACTGTCTGCGATGATGAAAAAAATCGAATTCATACTTGACTAGAATTTTCATTCACTTAGTCTTCGACCTTGCAAGTCATTAAAAATCTCATTCGAGAATTGTTTGCTTATAATTGCTTAAATATTTTCTAAACATAAAAAAATGTTAGAGTTAATTATTTTAAAAAGTATCTACAGTTTTCAAATACATTTCATAAACAAAATTTATAAGATGAATATAAGTAGTGCTAGTTAAGTGTTTTCCTCTTCATATGTAGCTTCGAGAAAATTAATAAAATTTCTTTGCTGAAATTCCTGTGTCTCAGTAGGTATAATTTAATCTTCCAAATGTGTGTGAACGTCACAATCTTGTAAAACCAGAGAAGTGTGATGAAAATATTGGGGTCATCCACAGCGTCTAGATCATAAATCTCTCAGAAAACGACATTCACTAGCGTCATACACGTCGCCGTTGAAACAAGGCAAGTGATTTTATAGCATGTCACCCTAATGCAATTGACGCCTCAAGTGAAGGACTCCTCAAAGCCACAAGGCATCGTTCAGATGGCGAGAGAGCGCAGCTGAGGTTTAAGCAGATGTGCTTCTGAAGACAAGCTCGTGATAAGTGTGTTTTACTTCCAGTCAATATACTCGTACGTCAAAATATTTCCAGGATTCAGATATGGCTTATGATTGTTTGTGTTAAATAAATGAAATTGTCTCTCTTTTTCATCCGCCAAGTTTGGAAAGGAACTGATGCCAAAGTTAGATTTCCAGAATGTATAATTTTACACGTGTCTCGTACTAAAGATCTTAGAATTTTGGCAGAACTTAGGTGTACTTTATCTCCCGTCGATGTTATTTTTTAAGCTTGTCCAAAAATGACTACAATAGAATATATGCGAAGAAATTCGCACACTTTATACTATATGCACACTCAGGCAGGCGGAGTTTGCTGGTTGTAATGAAGGGAATATGTCATGTTCGCCAGATGTCTCTCTTACCCCCCCCCCATGTGTGGAAATCTAGGCCGAGGCATACGGAACACTGTTAGCAACCCGGCAAAATCGACTCAAAAAATGCAAAATTTATTATTATTGTTATTATTATTATTATTATTATTATTATTATCATCTATAGACGCCATAAGTAACGGTTTCCACTCAAAGTTTTTAAAATGTCATAGTACAATCCACTTATTTCAAACTCAGTCTCAACCAGATAAAATTATTTTAAATAAATGAATCGGATTAAAAACCGTTCATCAGCAGTTCCGCATCCCACCGCTCAGCCCCTGCCCAGACTCCAATCTCCAACCGTGGAAACAAGGTGGCAACGGGGCGGGGAGGCGGGGCGGAACGATTCTTCTCGTGGGCCCGGACGCGGCCCGCGCCGTCGATCGCCCCATTTCCGCGCGCGACGAACGGCTTTCTGGCGCGCGATGCCAGCGGATATGGGGCGCCGGACCTCCCCTACCCCCATCCCCACCCCCACGGCCGGCGCGCGCCGCGCCCACCGCCGAAAAACGACTGCGAAGCGAAGCGCGCCCCGGCCCGTGCCCCGTGGCCGCCGCCGCCAACCCGCGCCGCCGGCGCAGCCCGCGTATATTTCAGCTACTTTCCGGACGCGATCGACGACCCAAAGGAATGTTCCTGTCCTCGAAATACTGGCCGCGAGGAATTATGGTTAGTTTTTGTTGGTGAAAGGTCATTACATCCGATACGGTACTGGAGAATTGATGTTCCGGGCTAGCGTAATGTTAGTTGCAAACGTAATCGTTTTGTTGGTCCTTTATTTTTATTCGAATTGGGCCACTACAGAGGTTGCTAAGGATTTAAGTACGGTTAAACTACGGATTTGTAACACCTTTTCTCTCTTTCTGGCTTCCCAACACTTTTTCGTCCCTTCTCCCCGCTGCTCTCTTCTTTGTTCTGTTCATGTCTCTGTTTCTTTTGTATTTTCTTGCAGAAACCCTTCATTTTCTTTCTGTTTCTTTCCTCCGTTAGTACATGCACCCTCTTCAAGCCTTTCTTCTAAAAGTAATTTAATATGAGTTTATGTAATTTTTAATGTCGCTGTCTTATTCTTACTTTTTCAATAACATTTCTATTTATTGAAGAATTAATTAAAATTACCATGAGATATTTTTAGAAATGATTGGCTGGCTACATAAAGTGTATAATAACGTGTAGGTGTATGCCAATTGATTTTAGATCTTTCTCTTAACCTACGTACTTGGAAAGTGTTACCTTAATATTTATTTACAAACATATTCAGTTGCGGATCAATAATGTCTGATTCCATCATATTTTTACGAAAATATCTAGCACTCTTTTATTAGAGTCTGTTTGGGTCAAAAAGTGCATTGCGGAAGCTCATAAACTCTCCAAACATTAATAATCTATTGTATGTATCTTTCAAGGCGAAAAGTTAAATACGCAAGTAAATTAATATTAGAGGACACCGTGCAAATATTGTGAGAGCGATTGTCCTACATAGTGTGTAAAGGCTGCTCTTGGCAAAATTTTCTTGTAAATAAAAACAGACGTACCTTTACTTTTTAAGAAAAAGCTTCAATCCCCTAGAGCTCAGACTATAATATTTCTGCACTGAACCAAAACACAACCGTGACCCTTTTCAAATCGAAGTTCCGTTTAGCGTTCGTCCAGTCTTCCGAGACGTACTTCCAGATATCCATTTGCAAGACTCCCACATACGACAGTCTCCCTCCACTTGCCAGCCCCCCTCGCCCCCCCCCCGGGGCGGCGGTTGACAGCGCGAGCGGAGGTCGCGAGGGAGCCCAGAAACGACTTCTCCGCCGGCGACGCGCGTATATTGGAGCTACTTTACGGGCGTCGCTTTTATGATCTCGGGGGCCCCGCGTAAAGAGGCGTCTTCGCCCGGGGCCGCGCGGGGCGGCGCCGGGCAGCGAAGCCCGGACGCCCCTCCCCAATGGACTGGCTGGCTTCCGACCCACCCCTTCCACCGGACACACTCTGCCCCTCCGGCGGGTGATAGCTCCGTGCTTCCGTGCTCCTCGACCCCGTGTTGGCTTGCAGACTGTTTTTGCGCTCCCGCCTCATTTATTCCGAAGCTAGTGCAGAAAATGCGTTATGACTTCCACAATTTATTGTTGTCGTAAGGAGAATCCTACTCACTTCTATCTTAATAAAAGGTTAATTAAAGGTTTCAATTAATGCTGCGTTTTATTTACATAAATAATTATTTAAAATATTGTTTCGTTTTAATTACCCCAAAACAAACTTTCCTTGATCCTTTTCTCTTTTACTACATCGTTGATAAATTATATTGTATAAATGCTCTATATAAGTCAATTTCTTGTTTGCAAACGTTCGTTTCGTAAACTGAAGTACTTCAAACTCCTATGTGTTGATGAATTCTCACAACATTGCCACACTCCGTCCAATATTATTTTACTCATGAAAATTGAATGGCATGCAAAGCACACGAACGATTTCACGTTTTCGATACTCTCTAATAAATTTGTTTTCTATTATTCTCTCTTGACACAAAAAGAATCAACTAGAGTTAGCTTCTGGACATCTCACCCACACCCTCTCACCCCAGCCTTCGCTCTCAGTGATTCCTCACCTATCATCGCGCTCATCTTCTCCATTCCCTCGCAACATCCGCGCCCACTCGAGTCTCAAGACGAATGCAATTCCCGGCCCTTCCGCTCCGTCGCCCGCGCTCCCTGGCCCGCGGCCATCCCATCGCCCCGACCACTCCGCCACTTCGCACGCCCTCGCTACCTCCATCAGCGCTCACCCTCTCGCCCGGCGCCAGCGTCGCTTGTCCGCTCAGCCACTCCTCCACCCGCCCGCTCCGTTCGCTCGCCCAACGGACGCGCTGTTGCCACCGACGCCCACCGCGGGCCCGCAGGCAGGGACCTCCCAGCGGGCGGGCGGTGAGAGCCGGCAATTCCAGCAGGCGGAAATGGGGTGGCAGGGGCAGGGTAGGACGACTGGCGCGGGCGTTGTGGACGTGACGTAAGGCTTGGGAAGAAAACGTTGGGCAGACGGGCGGGGCAGTCAGGGCGGGGAATGCGTTGCGAGTGAGATGGGTAAGGAGGGCGGCGTGGAAGATATGGCAAGCGGGCAGGTGGGCGGGCCGTGAGAGAGCATGACGATTTCAGCGGACGGGTGTGATAGGGGTGGGTGGAAAGGTTGGGACGGCAGGGATTGGGTAGGATGACTGGCGCGGGCGTTGCGGTCGTGACGTGGTAAGGCTGGAGGGGAAACTTACACTTACATGCACTACGCCATCACATATGCCGGGATACCCGTCGGGATCTTAGAGCGGGGCGGGTAGGGTGGAGAACGCGTTTCGAGTGAGGCGGGTAAGGAGGGCGTGGAAGATATGGCAAGCGGGCAGGATGGAGGGGGTGGGCAGACGTTGGGTGAGAGCATGACGATTCCAGCGGACGGGTCTGGCAGGGGTGGGTGGATAGGGTAGGACGACTGGCCCGGGCGTTGCGGTCCTAAGGCCGGGCGGCTAGAGGGGAAACGTGCAGCGGACAGGGCGGAGCGGGCAGGGCGGGGCGGGCAAGGCGGGGAACGCATTGCGAGTGAGGCGGGTAGGGAGGGCGTGGAAGATACGGCAAGCGGGCAGGGCGGGAGGGGGGAGGGGTCGCGAGCGGGTGGGCGGGTGGCGCAAGACGGATGCGGCGCGTAATGGCGGCAATCCTGGCGGCGCGGCCGCGCCCTGAGCGATGGCGCCGCCCAGATGGACCGGTGTCGCCGGCGCGGGCGGAAGGGATGGCGCCCCGTGGGGGGCGACCGCCCGCCCCATAAATCGCGCCCCGCCCGCCCGCCCCGCCCCGCCCGCCCGCCACCGCCCCGCCCCGCCACGCCCCGCCACGACCCGCCCCGCCCACGCGCTGTCCCCGATCGACGCCGCACGATGACTCGTTTGGGGGAAGCGGCTGATCGAAAAGCAAGAAGATCGCTCTGCTTGAGCAATTTTTTTCTAAAACGAAAAGTGGAGTATCTTATTGGGAATGTAAGAGAATACAAAATATGCATAAAACTAGTAGAACCACAAGGTAACATCAAAAGAGAAAAAACTTCTAACGGCAATTGAGTGATCGGGAAATCGAAAGCAATGCTTAATGCTCGAGTTATAAAGTATGAAGATCGTAATAATCTCTAAGATTACCAAGTTTAAATAGAAAGTTGATTTTATCAAGACCAGAAAAAATAGTACACGTAATTATCTATTACCAAATCTCTCTCTCTCTCTTTTGTCAGAAACTCAACCCATTGGATGCAGCAGCAAAAGAAAGAGCCAGTGTAAATAACGTAATAAATGCTCAGAGACAAATGTATTTTTACAGATTCCAATTTGGCGATGAAACTGTTTCTGGGTGTCACTTGAGCGAAATTGTTCCTATCTGCAGTGAACACCTGCCATCTGGTATAGGATCAAACTGGAAAATATGCTACAGTTTTATGTCAAAATGTAATCGTAATTAAATAATACTTTTTTAAAATAGAATATTTCACACAATAATGTTTATTTCAAATATTGCAAAACAAATTTGTCAGCGCCGCATTGTCTATATCCGCATTAACATATTCGCATTAACATTCGGATCCAAATTGTAATTTTCGGTAGCGAGTGAATAATTTATTTATAAAGAACTATTGTACAACAAGCAATCTATATCAGGCATTTATAATTATGCCTTTTATAAGGCTATCTTCACAGTGCCTTACAGAAATTTCACTATTAAAACAGTGCTTAAATAATGTACAAAGATGAAAGGATGAAAAAAAACTATTGAGAAGCCGAAGATAAAACAATAGCAAGTTGAAAACTGAGAGCAGGTAACTTATTCTCTGGTATGGTGCAGGTATTAGCAAAGTATGTGTATCACTTCCGTAAACATGACTCGATATGAAAATCACATTTTTACTGTCACAACGGAGATTGCTCGTCTACAGATAGTATGGTAATGCTAATCCACTCTAATGTGCTCACGTTACTCTTGCTCATACGCCTTCATAATGTCATCATTAGGTCACCTGCAGAAAGTATTAGATCTCAAGATGATCTCCTGCACGTTGAGGTGAATACTACTGCTTGACTTTTTACGAATAATGCACCTTCCTATACAAAATATGCAAAAATATTTCATTGAACAAGAACGGTGCATTCGGTTTCTCTTACTCATTTCTGCAACATGATAAATTTGAAAAACACTTATTACAGGTTTTGTTCCTATTATCAGATCTAGAGAAACAAGAGATCTTCCGTTTGCGTTGAAGTCCCGAGTCATTTCATAAGAATCGGGGACTCAAGAAACGCATAATTAGAACCAAAGGCGATTGGAATCTGATACGTAACATTAGTATGAAAACGTGCCTCTATTTTTTATTTTCCTCACTATCATTATTACACCTATATGTGATGGAAATTTTTAATTTTTACGACTTTGACAAATATTACACCTAAATCCAGTGCATTCTAAAACTTTCTCATAAGAAATACTTTCAATAAAATAAATTCATTCTTATTATAAAGAATGTGATTTGTGAATAAACTCTCAATTCACAAACAATGTCAATTGAAAAGTATTATTGTTTATCAGTTGGCACATCGCTTCGGTCCACTTCGATCGCCGAATGGTCCTGTCGTTCGTTGTTGGAGCGGCACAGTTCTTATCTCAGATCGCACGAGTTTCACAGACACCGTCTGGCGTGCATCGCAGGAACCAATCGATAGAAAGAGAGAGAAACCTCCTCGCCCACTTGCGCCTCCCTCTCAGCCTTGTCTTCGCCTCTACCATTCCACCAGTTCCCGTTAGTGTCACCACCACCATCACCACCCACTGTCACCTCCGCCGGCTCCACACCAGCCCCACCCCTTACCCTGACTTCATTTTACCAAGCCCTCAGCCTTTCTATGTTCTCTTGCCTTTTTCCCTTCCCTTCACCGCTCCTCTTCTCCAACCGTGCCCATCCCCACCTCCGGCCGGCCCCTCCTCTACACCATATTTGTCCGTTCCCACCTCCGCCAGGCCTATTCTCTGCTCCATCTTCTTCCGTTCCACCGCCCAACCTCCCCTCCGTTCCACCATCCTCCACCCGCACCCCCTACATCGTCCGCCTTCTCCTCCGCTCCACCGTTTCCACCTCCGGCAGCCTCCGCCTGCTCCTCTACCGTCCCTCCCCAGCGCCGCTCCACCTTTTTCCGCCCCAGCCACCGCCCCGCCCCTGCCCCCACTCCGCAGCAGTCTCTGCTTCCGCAGTGTGGTGATTGTATATCTTGGAAACCTCATAGCCTTGGCCGCGTTCGTACGGGACGCGTGGCGCCACACTCCGTGCCTTCAGCGAGGACGGCGGCGGTGTGGGGGGAGAGGAAAAGGTCGTCCTCACGTCGCCGGCTCCATTATCCTCCGAAGCACAGATCATACTTCTACCGCAGGAAGAAGGAGCGGGCGGCACGGGAGCGGAAAGAAACGGTCATTGTCAAGCCTATCACGGAGCTTCCGGCGATATTATCAGGGAACGACCAAATCTTTCCTCGAAGCTGTCTCTATTCGATTTACGTCTCTGAGGTCCTGTTATTGCTTCGGCAATCCTATAAAATTCTATGCGGCCTTCGTAGCTCGCTTCGTCTTTTTCTAGTTGGTTTAGCCAACGGCGGTGGCGATAGTTTATTCGATTCACGTGTTCTCTGGTTTGAATTCTCCAAGGAAATTCTGATGAAAAGAGTAGTACAGGTGCAATCAAAAGCTCTCTTGCCTCGTCGAGAGCGTACAAATAAACTTAAACTATTTATTTACCTGAAGAGTTTCTCGAAATACTTTATTTAATTCAACAGCTGACATTCTGTACGCTCTTTTATTTTGTGCGATCATAAAGGTTATAGATCTTATTAATTTCTTCTTCATGAGGCACACAGCTAAAAACAGAAGAAAATATGTACTTTTCACGAATAAGGGGGATATGTTTTAAATATGTGATATTGTCCACTTTCAGAAAAATACATTAACGTCTGTACATAATTATTTGAAAATTTATTTCGAGGTATTCAAGTAAAATATGCAATCTCTCAAAACTTTGTGATAAAATATATTCACCAGAGCCAATTATGAGAAGATGAACTTTAGTTTCTGTAAAACATTTAAGACGAAAGGTAATTTATAATCTCAAATATTTTTAAACAAAATGTAATTAACCACTGAATAGAGACGATGTTTATGTGCGACCAATGTGTGTGTATCGAAGAGAGAATCAAAGAGAGAGAGGGGGAAAAGTGAAAGAGCGAGTGACTTTCCACAAAGAAACGAACTTTGAGTGCATCCGAAGAGCATTTACCTGCTTCGGAGATATGGGACCGATCTACACGCATCCTTCCCCCCTCTCTCTCTGTCTTCTCCCTCTCTCTCTCTCCACGAGGATGGGCTGCTGACCGCGGACCAACAGAGCAGCGCTGGCCGCAGCCAACTCGGGGCTTCAGGGACTGTACCGGCCAGCCGGAGCCGGCCGGCGGCGGCGGCGGCGGGCAGGCGGAGCGACTGTTCATTACAGCCGGCAGCGAGCGGCGCGCGGGTCGGGCGGGGCGGCGCGCCGGGCGAAGCCCTGGGCGACCGGCAGGCAGGCCGGGAGGGCGGGGCGGCCGCGAGCTGCCCTTATTTAATTAGAAGCGCATTTGACGTGTCTTTTATCGCCCCTTCCACCGCCCCTGCTTTCCCCTCCACCGCCCTCCCCCGCGGGCTGGGGCTCTCCTCTCCGACGTAAATCCCGGGCCAGACCGCCGCGCCGCGCCGCGCCGCGCCGGCCGCCGCTGCCGCCACCGGTGAAATATGTGCGGCGGGGCCGGTGTAATCTTGCTAATTTATCGGAACGTTATATCATATCCCCGTGCGAACGTGAATTATACCAGGCGCGGAAAATATTAGTCAAATTAACTCGGAGCAATTACGGGCGGAGGAGGACAGAAACACACGCCGGATGCGTTCGAGCGGAGAAGTGCGCCGACGGGGCAGTCGCCGCAGCGGGTGGCGGCGAAGGAGGGCGGGGCGGTCACGAAGAAATACGGCGGGATAAGTTTGCGATCTAGTTTGCCGCGGGGATTGATGGAAGAGATGACGTCACATGCCAGCCTCAAAGCGAACCTGATGACGGTTGTCGCAAAAGTTTTGATGAAATGAGATAGTAATTAAATTTTATCAGGAACATTAAATATTCAATGTCGGCGTACGTGCATTTTAGTGAGACAGTACTATTATACACCTTTTTTCATGTTTATTAAAAATCTGTCGAAAATTGTTTTTCTTCTATTGATGATGATGTTTATGATGAGATGTGATCAGATAATGAGAGAATAACATACTGTAATTTTTAACACGATCGGAAGTATTCTTTTTGAAGCCCACTATGGTAATCAAGGGTCAAAGAAATGCACTAGAGAACATTGAAAAACAAATAGTGAGCACAGGTGAAGAGCTAATAGCAGAATCAGAATTGTTATCATAAGTAACACATGCAAATTTGTTGCTAACTCCAAATCCATATGGACAGACAGAAATTGGACCTGGGACACGCTCGTCGATGTATCAAGTCGAAAACTCAACGTGATAAAAAGAAATAAATACCGGAGTCCCTAGAATTAGAGAGTTAATAAAGTACACATAAGCAAAGAAAGAACATCTAAGACAGCACGTATGTATAGCCTGATGAATTATAGGAAATGGCATATCACATTCCTTACGTGATATCCCAATTAGCTGTTGAATCCCTTTGACGTTATTCAATGGACTGTGTGGAAAACGTGACACGATTCAGAATGTACCCCAAAATATTTCTGATTTGTATTGATTGGGCATTCTATTTTAATGCACACTCCGCTCTCTCAACCGTATTTTCTTTTCAGCACTTGCCTGCAGCTTTTATTACATCAGGTTTTCTTACTCTGTGTGACGCCTAAAGCGTGATAATGAAGCGGCTAGGTGACAACATCCGTTTCGTATGCAACGTTGCTGACAGAGAGGCCTAGGGTTTGAGTCCTGATGGGGGTGGATTTTTTATACTAGTTACGAGATTGGTTCGAATTCAACAGGACATTCCAGCATCCGGCTGCTCCGATTGGTAGTTTTCCGTGCTTTCTCGGATCAATACAACACGAATGCTTGAACCAGTACGTTAACAAACGTCCGCGCGCGATCGTACCTTTCTTGTTTTTATTTTCCTTACACACATACACGTACATAAATTTACACTTGAATCCACTACACTACCTCACACTACAATCCACACTACACTTGAATCCACTACACCACTACCTCACACTACACTACCTCACACTACACTTGAATCCACTACACTCGTCACTGCTGGGGCAGTGACCCGCATGTCGAGGTACCTGGAGAGAGGAATCCTGTGTGGCGTCGTGGCCACGTTTCCAAGCGGGCGGCAAACCTAAGCCGGAAGCTGTTGTGAAAGGGCGCACCTGAGCTAAAAATGAAGAGACGCCAGGATGTGGCTGCTCCAGGAAACACCCCACGCAAACAAACTGTTGAGAAAGGTTAGTGGCGAGTCTAGGACGATTGTGCAAGACCCCTGGAATTAGCTAGCCATCGATCTTGGGGGCGCCGACAGCATGGCGCCGGGGGGGGACGGGGGTGTATATAAGGCGGGCGCTTTCTGCGCTCGCCGAGATTCAGAGAGATTCGTAGAGCTTGTTGTTAGCCGAAAGACTGGGTGGGATCTCCAGTGCATTCAAGCACGTGGTTCCCGGGGCGGAGGCCGCTTTGGCGCCACGCCATGTAGGTACGTTGGTTACCGGGGACTTAACGTCCGACAGCATCGCATCACGCGTTGTTACCTGTTTTCAAGCAGTGGCACTGAGCTGTAGGCCTAGGGATGGCCGCGGGGTTTTCGCGGCTAAGGGGAAGAAAAAGGTTGCCGGGGTTTAATCAGTATTTGTAAATTTCTTTACTTGTCATGTTTCTTTGTAAATAAATGTAAATATTGTTATGTTCAACGCAGTTGTCTGTGCCATTCACCCCAGTACGTCACACCCGACGTGTGGGTCGGCGTCTGATCGCATGCTCCGGCGGAGAAGGAAAATCGCCACCTTCCGGACCATAACATGCACCACACTGAGGTGACTTCTGGTGGTGACTGCCCCAGGAGTTGAAGGGCCGAAGAAGACTGCTCCCTCGCTCATGAAGCGTGATACGGCAAGGTGCAGCGCGACAGCTCCGAGAGCTCCAAAACCATTGCCAAAGGCCCCGCGCTGGCGCACTCACGTACTCTGCCTCAGCAGGTTTAAAGCTCAAACGTTCAAGTAATTACGGACAAACTATGTATGATTAACGATATATTGGTGAAATACCTTGATATAGTGATCAGATTGCTTTCGCTTCTGGGTGGTTCAAATCCGGTCGATCCAAGCGGAATTTGGGGAAGAACGCAGTAAGCAGCCATTTCCTCGGGGTTTGGATCATCCTGTATCCTCTGCCTTTCATCTATTTCTTCATCGTCATCATTTATTATACAACAGAGAAAATTTGTACGTTTCTACAAGTCACTAAACCATAGAGCTGACACGGATATGAGAGGTCGCTTAGGCTGATGGGCCATGGTTGCCTCGGCTTTAAGGGTCGCGGGTTCGAATCCCTCCTCAGGCATGGATGGATGTTTGTGTGTGACCGTGTTGACCTTATATTCTTCCTACAGTTGCCCTACGTCACAGTGGACGCTGTATGAACAAGTTGTTAAAAAAGCGACCTTAAAAAACTCTTAGAACCATTACAGTAATTGCTCTCGAATTTTGAACGAAAACACTTGAGAGGCCAAGAATAAAAAATAGTAGTTGCGATTCAAAACGTTATCTAAAATGTGTTTCTTTACAATATTTTGTTGAATGCAAATCCCAATGCATCTAGCGTTGTATGGCGCAGGGCAACTGATTCACAGCAGTCCCTCTGACCGGGAGGTCCTAGTGTCCGAGTCTCGATAGTGGCGTGATGTTCGACATTAGCTACGTGGTTGGGTCGAATTCACTGCCCGGAGGAGAATTCTAGCGGCCGGCTGCTCTGAACGGTAGTTTCCGTGGTTGCTCCGATCAATACACGAAGCGAATACCGGAGCAGTATCCTAACAAACGGGTCACGGACTGTGGACGATTTTATCTTCCTCTTCCTCACCCCCTACTTACGCACACACTGAACGCAAGACATTGCCATACATGTCGGGAGACCAGTCATGGTGCATAGAGCTTGTCCTGACTGGGGCGGTTCTCCGATATGGAAGATACCTGGATGCGGAAACATCATTAAGCCAAGCGTGTAGGTTGGCTCCGGATCTCACCATCCAGTTACGGAAGATCACCGCAACCTCCTATGATAAAAACCTGCACGACACTTACTGGATTACGACCACAGTAGTTGGCGCATCCAGAAACACCCAATAATGAATCAGCTCAATGCATTTGGATGGCATTATTGTCGAGCATTGCCGGGCGACGCGCTGCGGGGCCAAGCGGGACCAGATAAGAGTGGGCAGAGCGGTGACAGGGAGGTACAAACGAACCGTGGGTGCATCAGGACGAACGAAAGGAGAGCAAGAAGCGGGATGGAGGAGAACGAGCGGAAGGGCTGAAATGGGAGGCGAAAAACTAGAGGTGCCGAAAAAACGAAAGAAGCTGGAAGATTTGAAAGAACAAGAGGAGCGGTAGGAGAGAGCGCGAAGGAGGGGGAGCTCGAAGGAGCGATAAGAGGAGCGCGAAGGAGTGGAATAAGAATCGGAGCAAAAAAACAGGCCGAGCGGAAGGAATAGGCGTAACGGAAAAGCGGAAGAAGCATGAAGAAGAGAAGTAGCGGAAGAACCGGCTGGATCGATCTGAGCATAAGAGAAAGAGCAGAAGGTATTCTATTGGCGGAGGGACGCGGCGGGGTGGAAGATGTCGGCAGAGCAGGTCGGATAGAGCTTTCGGGGCAGGAAAAGCTGATCTACTAATATGATCGTGATAAGTTCCCGGGCAACGCCGGGTAATCAGATAGTAATCATAATTACCACCCTATCAATATTATTCGTCCATTGCAGGTGTAGCTGTAAAGCAGAGGAACTATCATCGTAGTTAAGATAATATGTTGCATACTGGCATACTGTTTACAGTCAAAACGTCTATGAAAATAATGTCTAATAGCTAAACAACAGAAATGTTACTACCGTATGTCATGTGTGGTACATTACAATTAAATGTAATGAACAAATCTGTCTTATTTTATACATATTTATCTTTAATAACTTAATTAATAATAGTGTAAGCAATAAACTTTCATTCTTTTCCTCTTCAATTTCTTCGTATTATAACTTCAAATCTTCACTGATTGTAATTTCTCATCGTTGATGCTGATAACAGTGAGACACCATTACTTCAACCTCCAGTAGAATTAAATTTCGATATTTTTGGTATTAGCTGTCATTCGAATGTTTGCTGTTCTCTGAAAATCAACAATCGCAGCGCTGTCCGTGCGGAGCTGCCCATTCCCAATGGTGGCACTTTATAGCGTGCGAATTGGGATATTCTACGATATACTACGATTTCGATGAGGATATTTCATTTTTAAATCAGTAACAACACTGTATAGATACTTTGATACGCATATTGAATACATCAAACTTCATAATACTATTTTAAAATTATTGTAGCAATGAATATATTTAATTCCATTATGATGTTTTCATATCGGAACTAGTTTCGAAACCTTGGTATTATCAATTAAAAATTGTCGATACTTTACAATACTGGACAGTATTCGCGGAAGATATAATCCTTCAAATACTAAAATGCGACTGAAAAATAGTGAAGCAACACATTGAAAGTTGTTCCAAGGAAGAAAAATAACTTCTCTTTTCACAGAAATGTTTTTATTTCAATTTCTGGAGGACGGTACGCCACATCCGTACTTATTAAATTTTTCAGGTTCGCCAGTTTCAAATATAAAACAAGCAAAGAATAAATGGGATTACCGCAGCATTCATAATCCAATTAGCTCCGAGTACTCAAAATACATTCAGAGACATGTATTTTTAAATGTAGTTTAATGAACCTCACGAATATTTAGGAAGTAGAAATATTTACAGTGGCGACAGTATGTATAATTTAGGTACTATAGTCATTATTTTCTCTTTTATTTATATATTACATTTCTCGACTTTCTTAAAATTATTACTTTAAAATCTGCTGATAAAGACAACGTTCGGAATTATCGTAGGTTAGAATTTAGGAGTGACAATTAATCACTTGAACAATTACCTAACAACAATTTGATTTAATATTGTTCCACCTACGGACCATAATACGTACATAGTATGAATTCACAGAATTTGGAATAACGACCTATTTCTTACTTTTCGTCATCTTCCTTTTCTTCTTCTTCTTCTTCTTCTTCTTCTTCAACATACTACACTGAGTAACAAATTTATATTTAACACCGTTTATTTTCCAACGGTTGACGAGTTTGTAATTTCCGGTGCAGTGGATGCACAAGTCAAGAACAAAAGCCCGCATTTAGAGCGCATCTTAGGACTAAAGGACGATTCGAAATGCTCTTATAACAAAGTGCTTCTGGGACATTTTCGCGGAGACAGCTTTATTGGGGAGCGGCGGACGGAGGCTCTTTTCCATGGCGGCTGAATTACTTTTAACGAGCAACCAGTCCTTTCACTTTTACTGGCAGGAAAACGCCCTTCGTTTCGCGGCTGTCTTGCTGCCATGCTATTCCTCCGTCAACGTAAAGCCTGCGTCATTCTAATTACGGCCACAGAGATCTTCCTCAGACAGGTCTTTGCGCGCAGAGAAGATTCAAATTGTTTACGAACAAAGGAGAAAGGTTTAATGTGTTGAACACCAGAGCCTATTCATTTGTCTACCGTTTCTTCATTAAATATGAAATATGAAAAGATTAGGTAGTCGAAATGGAAGGTAAAATTGGGCGCCAAAATGTTTATTTTCCACAGAACTTACTAAGATAAGAATACTTTCCTTCATATTGGGACACCACACGAATAATTTTCTCATATCAAACAAGTTTCGATATGAATAAAACAAACTTTTCGTAGAAATACTGATCTTCATTGATGAATGTCTTAGATCTGTTGGAGCACCCAAAGAGAAAGACAAACCGAATCAGAGTAAATGTCACTTCTATCACTACGTTCTGAAAAACACACATAAATTTATACTTATACTCGTACTTAATTTTTCTTCAAGTTGAATCCTGACCTGTACTTGTAATCGTGCGCGATATTCTGACCAATATCCCACACGACTAAAAGGTCGTGATAAATTATGACAAAAGAAACACAAAACAACATTTGAAATATATCCTCATATTAAACATATTAACATCAGCTTGCTTTTACATATAAAAGTTGAACTATAGAATCGGGAGATTTTCTACAATTGGCATTTACGTTGAATGATTTGAGAGTAATAATAGACTTGCAGTGTTCTGACTCAGACATACAGAAGTACAATGTCCCAATGTATTACCGTTATTATTATTATTATTATTATTATTATTATTAAAATTGGGCAGGTTTATGTAAAATTGCACAACGAGAACTGACTTATTTTCTTTCCGAGAACTACCGCAAGTTTCTCTGCCTTGGCCATTATCCATTCCTGAATTTTCTTCGTCTCATTTTCAGCGCGAATACGTCAGGAATAATATCTAATTGTGTACTTCCAGAAATCATTAAATTATTTAATTTTAGGAAGATACTTTAACCTCTAAAACTATGAAAATTACAAAAGCTCACTCGAACCTGTCCTTCACCTACAATATTAAAGCCAATTTTTTGCTTTAAAGGACTTTAAAGTCAATTTTAGATCTTTAAAGGATGAAATGCACTTTTTTAAATACTAATCGTTGGTGAACATTAAGAATTAGGAACAGGAAAAAGGCATTAAGAACAGGAAAAGTTTCGTAACTCCGCGCATTCTCAGAAGAAACTCATACTTCATACGCAATATTGAGAAAGTACGTAAAAGAAAGATAAGTGTCAATTTTTCTACAGAAAAACTTATTTTGTCGGTCCCTAATACGTAAAAAGTAGATTTTTTGCTCCTAAATACAGAGTAAGTTACTTTGTCTAATACGTTGTATAGTCTGAATTCGCTTTTGTGGATAGAAATACGAAAAAGTTATTTTCGGTAATTTATTCTCTCCGTCTGTCAATGAACAATGCTAGTGAGTAAACCCTGTACATAATATTCATCAAATCATTCCCCGATTGATCTGACTGACGGCGCGGCCTCTTGAATTTAAAAACTATTAATTAATTTTTCGGGGTGGTTTATATGACGCCCCAATGACCTTTTCGAAATATTCTCAAAAATGGTTCCATATTTTTATTTTCGTGCCTTTTCTGGAATATTTGAAAAATGAGTGTTTTAACGTAATTTCTGCTTGAAGTTAATTCAATTTCTAAAAACTTCTTAAAAAACCGCCCCAATTTTTTCTCCATGGTCGGAAAAAAGGACGCTAAAAAGAACGGTGCAGTTCTCATTTTCGTCGAACTTTCTGTGAATTTTCGAAAACTGCAAAAGTTAGATATAATGCGAGAAAGTATCTTTGTTCCCACAAACGAAGAGTGTGGTCTAGAAGCATTTTCTATGCTGAATCCAGAACAGAATTCAGTTTTTGTCTAGATCCTTGTGTCTGAAGGCTTTCTTTCCATCTTGGAAAGCGAATTGCGTGTACGTGCTTTACAGTCTTTTAGTTGTGTTCACAGTGCATACGTCGCCGGAGTTTCACTATGAGGAGCCCATACTTCTTGAGTAGACAGATCTATAAAAATGTCACGTAAATGTACGAATATACCAGACAAAGGCACTCGCTCACTTACGCGTTTGCTATACCAATGTTTTGGAGAAGGGAACGGGATCACTTAAGTGACTACAATTTTTGTGACACCAAAATGGTGGGTTTCTCTGCTAAGAGCAAGAAAGCAATTATATTTCTCAATTTACCTTCATGAATGCGACCTGTTGCTCATGATCCAGATCTTCATTATCCTGTTCACCCAGAATGTTTTAGAGCATATAGAAGAACGCAAAGAAGAAGTACATTTAGAAGGCGATGATTATTTCCATATTTCTAATGAAACCCGTATGGTATCTCAAAAGGAATTGTATGATCTGGTTAGAGACATATCTATCAAAAACGTAAGCGGAGCAGTTTGGATCAGCCCGATTACGGCTATGGAATTTACTGACCAAGGATACACGAGTTAGCATATTTCGAAAACGTGAAGACAACTTCATTCAGTACTTTTTCATCCAAAGAAATCACATTCTGCAATAAAGTAAATTTCTTGATGCAAACTCTTGAATTAATGCACTACGCGGATAAATGGGGAATCTTCACAGATGGATCAAAGTGCTTTTAAAACCATATTACTACATAATGGTAACAGTTCCAATCGTTCATGCTGTACATTTGAAGGAGTCTTACGAACCATGAAATATACATTAGCGTCAACTACAATTCTTTCATGTGGAAGGTATGTCGAGTCCTGGAAGCGATCGCTATTCTTTTGAGAATGCAGCTAGGTTGCAGAAAATACTACTACTTTTGTGTTGGTCCAGACAGATTCAGACAGGACAAGATACAACAACATTTTTATACAACACATCTTTGTGTCCCGCTTCCAGGCGTGCCTGCAAGACGAGTTATTAAATTCAATGCCGCCTTAGAAGATACTTGGGAATGCTTTCAAGACGTCACGAAGCAATTTTTAGGAAACAGTAAATCCAAAGACTCTAGAAATTATGAGGAAAAACTTTATTAGTCTACCGTTTGACGTGATACAACGTCTTTAAAGCTTCATTTCTTACACTTCCTCTTGGATGTTTTTTGACTATTTGGCAGTTGTCAGGGGCAAACATGAACAACAATTCTATCAGGACATGTTAGCTATTGAAAAAAGTTACCAGAGAAGATGGAATCCAGCCATGTTACCAGATTTCTGTTGGTTAACAGTGAAGAAAACACCATCCCCATCATCAAACAGAAGAGAACCAAACTATCCTTGCAGTAAGGCAAGTATTCTGTAATATATGCTTGTATGTTATCATGATTCACTATATTGTATAAATCATATAGTTGGCAATTTCCCCAAGACTGTACGTGATATGACAAACTGAAGACGCATAAAGATTCAGCATTCCATTGTCTGTATTAATCATCTTCTTTCATCCACGAACCAGAAAAAAAATTGTTGTCCAGTGTAATAGGTCAATGGCGTAAAATGGCGAAATTTGTAAGTACCAAGTTTCGTGTATCAGCCCTGATAAATATATTTGCTTTTGGGAACAGTTTTGCGGGTTCCACTATTACTATTATCATACCACGTAACAATTACGAAAAATACAAGAATGTATGTCCTATCGTTGATTGTCGTTTTCCAGGTTCATCAACTACTTTGGTCATTAGTCCCGTCAGTGTACTGAATGCTTTATCCGCGCGGTGGAGCCCAAATCACGGTTTTGTAAAATCTTTCGATTTGAATTACCCAACGCAAAAATATACAAGAGAAAAGAAAATAAGAAAGAGCACGCGAAGAGAAATCTCATTGGCACTACTAAAAAGTACTGACGGTACTAGTAGGTAATCAGTAGGCTGTGATTGAAATCTGAATAAATGTATGTTTTGATAGAATGAAAATGTTATTTATTATTTTTTTTAATTTGTCCCGCTTTTTCCAAACAAATCACGCTTTTTTCACCAAGATCTGTTAAAAATCACGACAGACGAAAAATAATCTGGCAACGCTGGTGTGATCCCTCCTGCACGTTGTTTGGGGAGTTCTTGCTCAGGAATCCCCCCCAGAGAGCCACCTCCCCCGGGCGGGACAAGCTAAGGCTCCCGACGTGTGTGGTAGTGTAGTGCTTGTAATTGTGTGCCAGGGGACACGACAGGACAAGGAAGAGGCAAGAAAGATCGCGCGCGGTCCGGGGTTCCGGTTTGTTAGGGTTCTGCTCGGGCTGATACTGATCGGAGAAACCACGAAAAACTACGGATCAGGGATGAGTTATTGAAGCACCAGTGACTTCAAAATAAGCAGCACCCAACAGATAAGAACCTTTTGCTGCTAAAGGCCACTAGTATAATTTAAGGGGAGACAGAATGGGCAAAAATGATGAAAATATATTTTTTTTACTTTTTTGAATCATTAATTACTTTGTAGTTTTCTGTGTTAAATAAGTCAAGTTTCATCTTAATATGTCATCTTTAAATTTTATTTTTTTTATTTTGAAGTTAATGTAGCATGGAAGTAGGCGAGGCCGTTTTGATCCAACGTTGGTGTTCCTGAATGTGTGATTGTTGATTTTCTGCTTTTGTTGTGATAAATAGTTAATAATTTGCTTTCTAGAGTTGGAAACACTGTTTCTGATAACAATTGAGGATTTAATAACGTCAAATATCGGCGTTTGTGTTTGCCCAGCATAAGGATCAGGAATGCACTGTAAACTTTACGAGACACTTTCCGTAAGTTTAAAATTTTCACCTTTAGGGAACATTTTCTCAAAAACTACTAGTAATAGGATGCTTAAATTTTAGCAGAACATGTACCACACCCGTTTATACTCTTTAACGGGACGGGTTTTTTAAATGTTAAATACTTTAGACAATATTCCTATAAATGTTAGTATTTTTAAGGGCAAACCCGATTACAATGGACAAAAATTTATATTTCAAAAACTAGTAACATTTTTTAAAAAATAGGTTCGTTAAAGTACTTCAAAATTTCAAGTCTTTATATTAAATACTTTCTGAGAAAATGTTCCTTACATTAACATTGGCGAGATAGACCATTCCGGCGCCCCTTAACAGTGATTTCCCGTGCGCGTGTTTCCAGTTTCTATCCCCCTCGCAGGGCGGCCACGGAGAAAGGCGCGTGTAGAAGCGGCGCCAGAGCACGACGAGGCAGTCAAGCGTGCCGCCAAATTTACCGCCACTTCCGCGGCAGCGATGCGACGTTTGTAGCTACGTGTGGCATCACACATTTTTTGCCCCCGTTTTATTTACGAGACACGCGAGAATTTTGTACACGTCGTTTCGTCGTCGTTTTTGTTTCTGTCGGAATTCGGGCCGACGTACTCGCGCAGCGAAGACTCGCTCCAGCACGCGCGCACGTTCTCCGTAGTCTTAAAGGTGTTTATGAAACCACCGGTGAACGTGATTTTCAAATCGATTAACGAAGGCAAGTTTTTCAATTGGGTGATTTTGATGCCCATAAAATGTCCTTTTTTATTTAAATGATATACTTATAAAATATATTTAAATGATAAACTGATTTATTAAAATGATAAATGGAGCCAGTTTTCGTTTATTAGAGTAAAACAATTCATTCATGTTAAAGCTTCTATTACTGATGAAAATCATAAATCGAAAGGTGCAGCGCCAAGTTTTAAGAACAGGGAGGTGGAAAACACTGAATTAATGCTTTTCATTTGGGACTCAAACAATAAGTTTACCATAATACAGATTAATAATACTGATGAGTATAAGGTTTGAATAATGAGTATTTTAAGTCTGCTTCGGGTGATATTATGTTTCTTTTGAAGATATTAGTGTAATGAAGGCTAATAAATTAAAACCCTTCATTTCATTTATGTGGTAGGATTATGATTGTAGAGAAATTATTGTGCCTACAAAAAATACAGAGTTAAAAATTAGAAATTTTGAATAATTTAAAATAGAAATTAAAAAGAAAAGAATAGCGATTAACATAATGGGCGCTGTTAAGTCCCGGATTTTCATACTCTTTAATACGCCGTTAAATAGATTCTAGCATCTACGCCTTATTGCCCTAATGTTGACGGCACATTTTTTAATAAAATCATTAGTTAGGGTTGAAAAAAATTCAAACTGTAATTCAAGGTTTACTCTTTCAGCAGACGTAACCATGATTACATACAGCCTTTGAAAAAATTAAAAAATCTACCAACACTAAAATCTTTGCTCTAGTTGCAGCAAGTTAACATTGTTTCATGGCTCTGAAAATTTGAAGACCTATTTCTTTTACATTTCAAATACTATCATGAGAGGAAGGGAATTAAAAAAATTCATATCACCCTAATTGATGGCAATCATAATGTGTAAGTGTAGGCCTACTATAAATGCGTTTCATTTCCGTACAATAAGGAATGCAAGTAACCTCGCGGATTAGTATGATATAATTACATTTTATCAAGCCAATTAAATTTTACTACATTTTTCAAGGGACTATATTAAGTTCCAATTTATATAATACCAACTTATAGAAACAATATATTACGCTGTAAAACCAGCGTGAAACTCCATAATAAGTAGAAAGAAAACATGAGGGAACACGGAAATAATTTAAAGGCAGTCGTTCTAGAATAACGTTGTGTTGGAGAATGTTTATCCGTTATCACGCAATTAAGAGATAATTGCTTCTTTAATTGAAATGCAATTCTTTTCTAATTCAATCACGAAAGAGTAATTGATTCTGTGATAGGATGTACGAAAGTAAATACCTATTTTCTCTCAAGCTTTCGAGCACACGTCTCTGATAGGAATCTGTAAATTGAATAAAGATCCAATTACGAGTTAAGAAACGAACTTTCTATGTTTCTTTGTATAAAAGCCCTCTTCCCATCCATTACTTCTACTTGCTTTCCAAAATCAATTCAGAAGGAAAACTATGACGAATTATAATTTCAGTCTAAATTAGTTTTAGTCAATAATACAGAATCGTGTTATTCTATTCCACCTATCAGATAAGGATTGAACAAAGATTCTGCCATTAAGGCATTCAGTTTCTTCAAGAATCGGCGATAATGGACCACACACTAGTGCAATAATTGTCACCTCCAGCCACGCTGTGTCATATTTTTAGCTGGATGAAACAAAACTATTTCAACCAACTGCACTTTTATTGTTAAAGATGACACTTGAATAGATTTGAAGAATCTTACAACACCTAAAACTGGCATTCCAAGAAATTTCGAAAATTCCAAAACAAACAAAATTCCATCTTGTTTTTTAAAATGTAACTCGCTTCGGAAACACATTGTTCGTACACAGTTTTCTCGCTGCATTTAGTAGAACAAGAGGCATGAAATAATGCAATTTCAAGAGGGTTAAACAACATATTTGTAGGCGGAGCCACTTTTCGCTGCTCCAACAAGGGAAATTTCACGCGTTATAGTCCCTTTGAATTAGCTCGTATCTAATCTGCGTTGCTTTAATGCGTTCGGGGCGCAATTTAGAAGGCATGTGAGCCATTCGCGGCGCGCCCTCGCAGCCACTTGCGCAGCTATGCGCGGAGGAGAGGCGCTGCTCTTCTTGAAGCGGCGAGCGGCCCCTCAGAGGAATCCTCCAGCAGGCTGGGACGGGCTGGGCAGTAGCAAACGATGGCGAGCGGTGGTGAGCGGTGGAGGGCGGTGGTGGGCGGTGGTGGGCGGTGGTGGGCAGTGGTGGGCTGTGGAGGGTAGTGGTGCTGTGGTGCACGACGGTGGGCCGTGGTGGACCGTGTGGGCAGTGGAGAATCGTGGTGGGCTCCGGCCGGCAAGGGGTGCGGTGACGGAGGGTGGCTTGCGGTGGCACGGGTAGTGACGGACACGCTTTCTCTCATCCCACCCTGGCCTGTCCGCCCCATCATCGCCCGTTCCAACTCAGCCAGCTCTCGCTTGTTTACCCAGCCACTGCCCGACCCTGCGTGCTCCTGCCCAGCCCCACCCTCCCGACTACTCCCCTCCCGCCCTTCCCCGCGATGGTGGGCTATGGAGTGTCGTGTTGGACAGAGGCGGGCGGTTAAGGATCGTGGTGGGCGGGGAGGTTTGTGGTGGGTGCTGGCTGGCGATGACGGACAGAGGCAGGCGAGGGCGGGGTACGGCGGAACGGGTGGCAGCTGGACGCGCAGTGCGAGCCGACACGGGCGGGGAAGGGCGGAGGAGGGGTGGGGGCGGGGTTAGGCGGGAGTACGCAGTGTCTGGCGGTGGCTGAGTAAATCAGGAGACAGTGGGCTGAGGCGGAACGGGCGATGGTGTGATAGGCAGGCCAGGGTGGGTTGAGAAAGAGCGCGTAGGCTCGCGTGGTGGCGGGTAAAACCTGTCAGCGGTGGGTTGAGTGGGTTGTGGGGGGCAGGGGGCGCGAGGGACAGCTCAGAGGGGAATGTGGGAGACGGAGTGGGGTTGGGGGAGAGGACAAGCGTAATAGGTCGGATGGGAGCGGACGGGGAGGGTCACGCAAGGACCCGTGGAGGCGCTCCTCTCCAGGGCGGATAGGCAGGCCTGAGAGCAACCGCAGCAGCCCACGGCGCTATCTACACTCTCTTTCATCTTCGCCACTTCATCTCCCCCGAGTCAGCACACGTGTGTCTTCGTCATAGGTGGATTTTAGCCTTTGTGATATTTATAGGTCGATCGCCGGTCAGAAATTAACTTGGTTGCAGAGTGTCTGAATTTGTCTCACTCTATTACTGCTGTCGAAATAACAGAATGTTTTCACTGAAGAATTTGTTTTCACTTTGAGAATAAACAAGGGTTTTGTAAAATCATATATGTTAGTAAGGAAATACAAGGTCGCTCCGAAAAAAAATTTAAAAAACCTATTAAGTACAAAATTGTCAATCTGAATAAAAGTATACTGAAACTACATATCGAAAAGGCAATGAAGTATCCAGAAAGTAATTACAAGCAGTAACTTTCGGAGAATGGAATTAGACATAATTGCAGGAGTATGTTAAAAATGAATGGCAATTAAATATAACTTTATTTAGGATTTATTTACTTCTCACTAACGAAGTATTTTGCTTCTCTACCAAAAATCATTTTTTGACAATAGCACTGGTTCACAATACTTAGTGGTTTTCACTGTTCGTTTTTCGAGAATCACTCGCTGAACGTCACTTTTTTTCATACATGCTGTAGGAAAGATTAATCTTAGTTCAATATTTCAATAAAAACACATTTTCAAAACATATTTTAAAAGGATTTACCATCCTCATTCAAAACATTAAAATATTTAATATTTCAAAGATCTGTCGATGTAATCTCCAAAAATGAATCTTGCAAAATTGTTAAACTATACATATAGAATTACATTTTTAAAGTATCACTTTATAGTATGTATATTACAAATAATCAACAATTCTTTCACAGTTTTTCTGCGACCATCCACATTCTCTTTTGGCAACTAACTGTTGAAACTGTTACTCGCTCGAGGTATTTCGATTCGATTGCGTGCAAATTCTGGACGGTAAATAAACAATACTATTTACACAACGTACTCATGCTTTTTGAATATTGAATATCCTTTCATTTACAAACCACAGTTGGTTCAGCACTGGCATAAAATACTGAAATTTCCTCGACACTCCGAACCACAAAGTTTCATGGTCGTTGCAATGCCCAAGGGAATAAACATTCATTATTTCATATGGCTTTAATATCGAGTAGTAACCCTAATCACACTATCATATCGAGTATACGAGATATTAAAATTCAATAGAAAACTTGAAGCTTGTTTATTTTCCTTAAATTCCTACTCTTCACATTCTACATATCAAGAATAATGGTGTCTATTATTTATGCACTTCCGATTACAGATACGCGGCGAACTTACTACAAAGGGAGTTTCAGCACTCCAACTACAGTACAAAATAGAAAAATAACACTTAATTGACTCAAAATCTTCTTGATGAACAGTATTTGCATGAGAGTTTTTAAAAGAAGAGAGTTAAAAAAACAACCCCTAGCAACTATAATTTGCCTATAATGATTTTCTAATAAGACCAATGTTTCGTTTTCTTCATATGCCTTTTAAATCCTGTACAATTAAGATTGTGACTTCAGTTGAAATGAGAGAGGGAAACATGTATTAATGCTGATTGAAAGAAATGTATTTTGATTCAAAATACAAAATATTCAAGACACATTTTAGTCACATAAACATGTAAAAAGAAGTGCTTTAGAATTTGTAATCAGAACAATTCTTCTGATTTCTATCGAAGACTTTTCTGTTCGATTGGAAACCTATCGTTGCAGTAAATTATTATTTATGAATTAGTATAACTTATTATCCTGTATGCAAATGCTGTACACAGCATTTACAAGATCAAAGATATTATTTTGTCAAATAGTGTTCACGTTCATGGTTGTTAATGAAGATAAAAAGAGAGAAAAGTAAGTTGAAGATGTAAATCAATGTAAGTTAACGATAACATATGAGTACCCTGTACATTCTTGTCGTTGTTTTTTATCATTTTTAGTTGTGTATTTTAAGTATCAGAATAGCTTGATCGGGAAATCCGCTACGACAAACTCAAATTTTCTTTTCACTGTCATCCTTATGATTTTCCAGGAACCTGCGCACTTCTTTATTACTGTTCAAATACTATACGACTATGACGATTCATAAATTCGATCACATTTTAAAATAACCAATTCACAAACAATGCCGTGAACGCTCGCCGGTCCGAAGCAGTGCCCGTAACGAAACGGACAACGCCGCCGCTAGCCTCGGTGCTTCAGGGTGAGGGGATGGGGAGGGGTGGGGATGGGGAGAGGAGGGGGATGGGAAGGGAAGGGGAAGGGGAGGGGTGCGAAGGATGGGTGGGGATGGGGAGGGGAGGCGTGGGAAGGGTGGGTGGGGATGGGAGGGGTGGTGGGGAGGGGAGGCGTGGGAAGGGGTGGGTGGGGATGGGGAGGGGTGGTGGGGAGGGGGAGGGGAGGGGTGGGATGGGGGATGGAATGGGGAGGGAGGGGAAGTGTGGGATGGGGAGGGAAAGACGGGGAGGGGATGGGAAGGGGTGGGGAGGAGAGCGCGTTCTAGCGGCGCCGGCGGCAGCTGGCGTGCGCCCGCAAGCGCGCGTCGCGGCTGCCCGCGAAGCCCCGTGCGGCGCCAAGTCGCTCGGAACCGGCGACACGGCCCCCGCATCACACGCCCCGGCGGCGCCGCAGGCAGGCTGGCAGGCAGGCCGCTCGCCAGCGCGCGGAAGGGAGGAGCGGATGGCCACCCGCAGGCAGGGACACACGCACAGTGCGGGACATGTGGGGACGATGAGCAGACGGAGCCACCGAGGGCGGTTTCTTTAGGAGCAGCTCCTCTAACGAAGATGCAAGAGATCTCTCCACGCAACATTTCACGGAACTAGGGTCCGATTAAAAGAAGTTGGTGATTGACAATTGTGATTGGAAAGGAGCGTCCTTCACGGTTGCGTGCTACCGAGAACGTGTTCCCGGAACACGAAAATTACCACTTGAAATAAATACTTATAAAAGTAACCAAATCATATACTATATTGTATAAAGCTACAGCTTCAGAATCACAACTGGCAATCACCAACTTATTTTAATTGGAACATAATAACAACTTTTTGATACATATTTTCCTCTCGTGAAACAGACACGGATAGAACTTACCGGGGATATTAATTGAGAATGAAAATTCTAAGTTCGTTTAGGATTGGCAACTACCAAGCGGCATACTATACAAGAATCCAAGAGGTTCATTTTATTTCATGAGGGCCATTAGTAACCTTCGACCCCTCTTTGACTTTGTACATGGGTGAGTGACCGTCGATAAAGAGGACAATTCAGGATGCCATACATTTTATATCTAAAAGGGGCTTACAGTCATGTTTACCTGGAATGGAATACCTGATTGTTGTGTAGTAAATAGTAATAGTATAAGTTGCATGAAGATAGGGAAAATGAACGCGTCACATTAAAGTATTGAGCGAAATGCTTGCCAGTAATGCCTGCAATGTTTAATATACCGGGCAATTTTTCTTCGAATGAATCCATGGCAAGGAGCAAGAGTCTATCCTGAAGATGAAAATAATATCTCAAAACTGTAACGATATTAAATAGTTTATTTATTTATTATAATAAATAATAGTCTTTCTCACAATACGTGGGCCAAATATAATAATTAATGAATTTAATATAATATGAACAGACATATGAACATTAAATAAATGTAAGAGCCACCTCCGATACGGCAGGTAGGAAGAAGTGACTGCAAGGACTGCTAGATAACAAAGGCGAGGAACAAAATCGTGCTCCGTAGAATTGCCAATGAGAGCTTGCAGATAACAACGGTGAAGTGAGGTGGAAGTGAGTAGAACAGTAAACGCAAAATGAATGGTAACGATTGGAGTGCGTGTAGGGACAGAAAGGACATTGTTGTGGGAAAACGGGCATGGAGGCGGAACATTTGAGATAGAAGGGAGAGCACTGGTTCAGTGACAGAGAAGCGATGGAGACATATATAGTACCTCGATGACCATTTGCGCAGAAATCGCAGAGGATGTTCGCCGACGGCACCAAAAGAAAAGGCTGATGCAAGGCAGCCACCCATAGAGTCAACCGGAGCTGGCAGATATTGTGAATGTCGCATGAAGAGGCACAAGCGGGAGGGACAGTCAGGGCGGCTGCGTCGAGATATGAACGGGAAACAATCACTGATGCGACGCTTTCAGTGGCTCCTGCGAGAAGAAGCAAGGAGATGGGATGTGAAGTATGAAAGCATACATCGGCCCGATATGAGTGCGAGCAGTTGAACATAATAATCATAATCATAATAATAATAATAATAATAATAATAATAATAATAATAATAATAATAATAATAGCCGATCCGGATAACCAGATCGCTAAAGCCAGTGGCGCGGTGGATGTCTCGAACCGAAGAATCGTGGGTTCGAGGCCCACCACGGGCATGGTTGTGTTTGTGTCTCTGTATGTTTGTGATTGTTCATTTTCATCCTTCATCATCATTATCATTTCACTTAATCTCCAGGGCAAATAGCCCTGGGTGTAAAAACGGATTCAGTATGAAAATGCTGATCCCATCCATAAAAGTCACGTGCACCTACTCTCGATAAATATGAGTGAGCCCCGGTCGGTTACACGTTCACGTGATCCCGAGATTGCCAATTCGCCATAAAATAATAATAATAATAATAATAATAATAATAATAATAATAATAATAATAATAATGATTATCGAAATGTGTCACTTTTTGAAGATGTTAAATGATTTTTTCAGATGACGCTGATAAATCTATGTGAAAAACAAGCAGTGTTATTAACAGCAGACATGTATAAGTCACGTAATAATCACACCAAGGGAATAAAACCGCACAAAATATTGTATATTTTTATAAAAGCGACGATAAGAGCGACGATTCTTGCGCAGTATATCACGCAGGGCATTTGTGTTAAAATATTTAACGGGTTCAAAATGCTTGCTTTGATATTACAGACCATAATATTATGTTATGCCGCCATCTACGCGATTTGCGGCCACTGTCCAGCGCCCACCCCCACCCCCCTTGTCCGTTCCATTGCTTCCGCGCGCGCCCCCGTTGTCGTCACGGGCGCGTTTTGTTCGGTTATCGTCCCGCTCGCCTGCCGCGCCGTCCAGCGCCGCACGTGGCTCGCTGGTCCGCACCGCGCTGGCAGCGCCGCTGTTTCCGCTCTCGGCCGCGTTGCCTCGCCCGCCGCACCGCATTGCCCTGCCCCGCACGCCGCTCGACCCGTTGCCTCCGCCGCACCGCGCCGGTCACAATGCTCTTGCCCGCCTCCGACAACTCCACTTGCGTCCTACCGCCCCACCCGCCTCGCCCGCCTCCGCCCGCCTCTTCCCGCTAGCTCCCCTCCTCCCTATTAGCGTCGCTCGCCCCTTCACCTGGTTCTTTTTCGATCAGGTCCAAGCGATGCCGAAATATTACTCTGAGAAACGGGGCACGGGCTGCGCGCGTTCTTTCTGTCCTCATTCTTATGCGCTCCTCTCCTCGTACAAGTACTCCCGCACATACACTCACTGCACATGTCGGGAGATCAGTCACTGAAGCTTAAGCGGGGCGGTGACCCGTTGGGGGAGATATCTGAAGAGAAAAAACACAAGGTGATGTATCAGTCGGTCCCAGACCTCCCGTTTCGGCGGGGGAAGGCTCTGCCACTACTCGTCACGGAATAAAACATTAACTACACTTACAGGACTAATGTCCTATGTAGTTGACGCACCTGGGTGCAATAAAAATACTCACTAATCCGTCCCCGTGCATCCTGCTCGCCTCACGCCCTGCTCTCTCATGCCCTGTTCTCGTGTGGAAGTCCGACGCCTTCTGGGATATCCCTAGCCGTCCCGAGACAATGAAGCGGACACACTATTGCTGCAGGCAGGTGATTCCATCCCCAAGCGCCGCCCCCTCAGTCCCTGAGTACCAGCGCGCCTACTGCGCCCCTCAGTATCGCCCAGCCGCCCCTCGCGCCTGCCGCCCTTGGCCATTCGCTTAGGTGTTACGAGCAAGGGCTGTTATATATGTCTGGGTTGCATTCGGAGGATCAGCTTTATCTGGGGGAGAGAAATTGTATTATTTCGTGCAGTATACTGCGTTATATCACGGAAAATAACCTCAACGAACTTTATAACACGTATCAGTTAAGTAAATCTTACGTTTTTCTATTGTAACAACAAAATGTTTTCCTTTAGCAGTTTATAAAAAACATTAATATTATAAGAATCATCGGTTTCGTCGCCTCAGTAATACCTTCTTTCCGCTAGTTGGTGAAAGGAATGTAACAAAATTTGCGTGGTCAGACGGAAGAGCAGGCCTCATGGCCTGAGTCTCGCCACGTAAAATAAGGCAATTCAAATTCAAAGAATCATATTACACTCATTTCTTTTCCAAACTTTCCTTTCTTTATCTTATATTAATCACTGACAATATAGTAACATGAGATTGCAGTGAGGGGGCGGTGGCGGTGGCGGCGAAGTCGGCTACTACTGCTGCGGCTACTGCTGCTACTACTGCTGCTGCTAGTGTCACAGCAGTAGCGGCGGCGGCTACTGCTGCTGCTGGAGGGGGGACAGGGCGGGGCACCGCTCAGTCCCACACAGTCTGTATGGCCCTACCGGCAAAATTAGGCATGCCGGGCGCGGACAGCGGGGAAATCTTTTTTTTAAGTGGGATGCGCAAAATTCATATTTGCGCCCCATAATTCACTGCATCGCCATGGAGCTCCCATAACAGGCGGGAAGCTTGCACATAGAGCGACCAGCTGGGCGAAACGTTCTATGTTTATACGGCACCGCCGGGAAAATGTGCGAACAAGTAGTTAATTTTTCAAACTAAAGTAACTTTTTCCCTACTGCGAAACATTTCCATATTGAACTGCGGTCAAAGAGTTGTATTGTACAAAGAGTTTAGAAGCACCAGAGTTTTCAACTGCCTGCAAGTAGTTATCGGGAAACACTTATGTTTATCGGGAAGCCCATAGTCACACGTGTGAATATAGCGCTGTCCAGCGGGACCGAAAATCATCAAATTTCCCTGCAGCGAATGTTACTCGCCAGTACCCAATTTACGTATTTGCCTTCTCCCTTCTACCAATCACTTTCTGACCTTTCCGGTCTGTCTTTCCTTTCCTCCAGAAGCACCGAGGAAAGATATTAGTCTTACTTCTAAACCGTAAACATGCAGGAAGTTACATTGTATTTCCTCTATGTAGTGAGTTTCTCTACACTCTTTCCCTTTCACTTCATTATTTTGCTCCTCATCTTCATGACTCACATATTTACTTTCTTTCTCCTAAATTCCTCCCTCTATTATTACGTAAGTTACACATGTTTTATGTCTGATATTTTCTTGTCCCCAAATAATTTGCCACTCACTCTTTATACGTTGTTTCTATCTTCTCTTCGTCTTTCTCCGTAAGTCATTTCTCTGCTTGTATTACGAAATACCTGTGACTCTGACCTCTTGTTACGTATCATTACTCCCTATCCTTCTTTCCCTTATTCATGACTGTTTTCGGGATTTCCAGAGGGGAGTCCTCATCGGGACATCTCTTTTTAGTAACCGTTTGTTGTCTGAGCTTTCCCCTTGTTCCATTCCATTCGTATTCCTCTTCTCGCAGCGGCGCGGTGGCGTCCCCTTGCGGACCGCTGCCCATCAGCGGGGACGCGCGCGCGTTTATGAACACGCTAGCCGACAGCCCTCCCCCTCCTTCCTCCCCTCCTCCCCTCCTCCTCCCGTCCTCCCCTCTGCTCCCAGTGACACTCTGGGGCCCCGCGTGGCGCCGCCCCTCGCACGGGGCGCCGGCTCCCGTGCCATTAATTTCTTCGATAGCCCACGGCCCTGCCTGGCGCTGCGAGTGGGCGGCCGGAGGGAGGCGCCGGGGAAGCCCCCGGGCGTTGCGCGCACTCTGGTCCGCCGGCGCGCAACTACACGGCGCAAGCACAAGTGTCGGTAATAGCGCACTGCGAGCTCTACGGCCAACACGCGTCGGGCCCAGAAGCTGTGGCCGTGGGACATGAGGGAGAGGCAGTTTAAAAGCCGTATATATTCCACTTTATCAAACATTGTCATACGAATGTATTTCGACCCCTTGTCACATAACAATTACCTTAGATTAGTGTGACGTCCAAAAAATACACCAGAGATAAACAGTAAACAATTTTTATTGTGCACTTACACAATTCCAAAGTTCCAACCCGTACCGATAACAATGCCTTTCACAACACACATAGAAGATGTACCAAGGGTCGAAAGCACGGTCGCCGACACCAGAAGATACATCAGTTCACTAATGTCCAAGAAGATTAAATCGTAGAGAAAATTACAGTCACTACTCTCAGGTGCGCACTCCCAAAACCAAGGCTGTCCACTCCGGCGCCCGTGGCTTCTTATATTCAGGTGGCGACGTCGCGTGCAGTGGCTCGCCTCAGGCTCGCGTTCCAGTGGTTGCTTCCACTGCTGTGGCGAGCCCCTACACCGCGCGCTGCCCAGATCGCCAACTTCGAATGCTTTATGAACTCATAACAATTATGACAGTCAGTTATATTTTTGAATAATTGTATAGTAACTAAATTATTCTTTTTTTCCTTAATTGAATAATTAAAAGTGTTTTGAAGGTACCACTGTTGCTGGAGGTGAGAAAAACAGATTTTTGGACTAGGTTATCTTGATTTTACAGAGCTGTATTTCAGCAATGTTTTTTGGGTAGTATCGTAATTATTGTATTTAGAACGTTTGAAAAGTAGAAGTTAATTGTGTGATTTCGGATACCAAGAGTAGTTTACGCTGCAAATTGATGAGTGATTAAGCTGAATACTGCATTCCGTTTGTATGAATTGAAGATCCACCTCTAAAGAGAAAAGAATACAAATAAATAGTTTATTTGAAAGGGCTGTAACAATTAATTTATTGGAGAAAGAAGATTTTGATGCGATTTTTGTGACTCGGGTAAATCGTATAAAGATCTAAGTACTAAGCGAACATAGAATTTAATACCCTGAAATGTATAATGTGAATGAATAAAGTTGAATAATGTGAGCTTGGAATAAAGTTCTGAAACACTCAAAAAAGAATATTTTGTGTGACATTATTTAGAAAATGAGATATCATAGGTATTCCTCTTTTATACAGAGCATATTACTTCATCAATGTGTCTAAAAATTCTTATTTACCAAAACCTGAAGTTTTACATGAACAGTCACATGAATCCATTCAAGTCACTATTTTAGAGATGTGACTGTTGTACGTTGCACTTTGTATGGCGCAAGTACAGAGAAAAATTGCCTTTCTTTTAGAGTACTTTTAACGCTTTATACATTGAGCAATCGTACGTGAGATGTCCGTAGAGAATGATTTTTTCACCGCTCAACTCGAGGAAAATTGTATTCCCTGGCGGCTTCGGGAAATAATAATAATAATAATAATAATAATAATAATAATGTCTTTATTTCTTGCAAGGATCAGGCCGTAAGGCCTACTGAAAACAAAGGTAGCTGACATTTCACTTTACTTACGAAAATGCAATGATCGTATTAGCTAACGGAAATGTGCTGAACACAACTAATGAAACATAAAGTATACATGAATTTTCATTGTCAATTTTTGGACTCTAAAGCTAAAGAGAGCCCACTATTCTTATTTTCACGAAGGATGTGGAATAATAATTATTTTACTTTCGCAAAATGTCAGAAATAAACTGCAATGTGCTGAATAAGATGCAATGTATAGCAATAGATTAGTATTGCGATCGAATTATTTTCAACCGTGTAATCCATCAAACATTTTACAAGCAAACGGCCCAAAGTCATTGCATTTCAATACCCTTCAGGCCACGGTCCGTAAGTTAGGTTCTGTGATTTTTGTAAAGAATTAGATGAGCAAAAAATTAACACACAACAGAGACCAAATATTCAGAATTTACATTATTCCACAATTTAAACATCCAAGATGTAAGCAAATCCCTTGCCTATTCAATAATTAAATCGATTTACCTCAGAATAAGAAATAATAATTTAGTTTTAAATTTAATCGATTTACCCCAAACTAAAAAATAATAATTTGGTTTAATTTTAATCAATAACTGAAAAATTCGCTGATAGGAAGAGTTTTAAATTGTATCAAGGAATATTTCAACAAAAGTCTTTAGCGTCAGAAAAAAAATTAAAGTAATAAGCAAACAGATATCACAAAATATATTTTTGTCTCTTGATTTATTTCTGTATTGCTTAGTACGTTCGTATGACAGTTGTAATGTTCCCTACAACTCCTCTCTTTTTAAAAAATTAAAATCCTTAAGATTAATGTGAAAATCTATATCAAAATCGACCAGCCTTTCCTTCTTCGACCACTATTTCTCAAACAATGGGGAAAGAAAGAGCAAGCAAAACTGTCCAATTGTGGTGAAATTATTTCCACATCTGATTTATTAGTTCAATGTCCTTTCACAAGTGATCTCAGGAAAAACGTAAAATTTGACTCTCATTTTTTTATATATTCTACTTCTCAATGTCACAAAATTATTAAATTTCTATGTGTTACAAAATTAGAAAAATATATATAGTATTTCCTTTCCCCGTTATATTTTTCAATGTTTGTAATAATAAATATATTTTGACCGTATTGGTCAAAACGTAAATATTAGGCGCACCACAACGTTCAAAAGTGGCGCGCAGGTTGATGAATCGTTGCGGAACGAATCGGGGCGAGCCGCGAACGAGCGCCCGGAAGGTGGGGGATTGGTCGGTCGGACCGCGCGGAAGCGTTGGTTGGGAGCGAGCAGTGAGGAGAGAGGCGTAATGGCGATAAGAGAGCGAGGTGGTAATGTACGGATAAATCGAGAATAATCGGGACGGCTGGTGTTAAAGGAAGGAGAATTGTGATAGACTTAATGATGATTGCGAGTAAGGATTGTGGTAAATGTGTTTGGAAGGAATAATCACGAAATTTGACAAGAGAAGAGAACTTTGCACGGACACGTGGGCGATGCTGTTCAGTGGTAGTTCGGTATAGCTGTGCGGATGCGGGATTACATGGTGGAGCCGTGTGAGCTGAGACAGTAAATTCGTCGTGTGGAAAAGGAAATTGTGGTGAGACGACGCCGGTGTACGAGAACGGGCCGTCGGCGACGCGTGGGCAAGCAGAACATCGTGGGCGCCAAGGTCACCTCTCGGCAACGAGTTGGAGCACGCGGTCGCGCCGCGTGGAAGAAGACGGTAGTGGAAGGCAGATAAGTAACAATAATTGTGAACAAGAATAGATGGGTAATCGAATATAAGATGCCGGTTCAGGGTGCTCACTGAGTAGTTAGGAGAGCAACAGTGTCTGTAGTGGTTCACGAATGGCATATAGTTTTCAGAGAAATGGAGGTTATAGAAATGGAAATAATAAATGTAAAGAAGATAGGAATAATCGGAGATGTATAGTGTAAACCATTTAATCTGTATTCAGTAAGGATTTGCGACCAGGTCAATGATGTAAATTATGTTATTAATGTGAAGATGTTTTTTTCTTAATAAATCCTGTTTCTGTGATGATAGATTCTTTGAACTCAGATAATGATGATTAAAGTATCACCCTCAAAGAATCCCTGTGCCCCAAATAAACAATCACAAAATTTATGATATGTGCACCCATGAAACCGATAAAGGGTAAGTACGGTCACAATATTTATTAATGAATGTTTTAAATTGTTAAAAGACAATGATATGAAATGTAGTCAAAAATGTAAATTTCATTACGATGTAAAATTGAAAGAAAAAAATCGATCGCTTATGATCATGCAGTGGCAGAGCGATCTAAAATAAATTAAATTAAAAAAAGAGTAAGCAAAAAGTACCCAAATAGAAGTGAAGAAGTAAAACGACACAATAAACAAATAAACAGTAATAGGCAGCACTGTATACTGAAGTGGATAGTGATACAGATATTGAATGAACAAAACACGGAATCAAAGAATTTGGAGTTAAGGAATCAATAAGCATTAAATATAATTGACATCATAAATTCAGTTGCATTGCATACAATTCTTTTATTAACAATTCTTTTAATAAACTTTCAATAATAATTACCTTTGAGTGCAAAAGAAAGATTAATTTACTTTTGCTTTTGGATTCTTTTTGATTTTCTGAGTAACGAAATCACTGACAAAATGTTCAAAGAAAATTATTACGCAAGTCGCAAATCGAAATACATTAAAACCATAATAAGAATGTTAATGATTTTAAAAAACAATATTTTTAATGTTAAACGCGCTTGTGTAATTCATTACAATGATAAACATGACACGTGTTTCGATCTTGCTCAGTGATTGTAAGAGTATTGTAGCGTCGCGAGGTGGCGCACGTGCCGTTTCGCTGGAAAGCCCGGTCTTAAGCCGGATGGGGGATGGGGGTTGGAATGCGGCGGCGCCTCGCCGGCGCGCGCCGGGCAGGAAAATCCCAGCCTCAAAATAACCTGGACAACAGGGCGTGCCTGAGCGCGAGTTCATTAATGACGGTTGCTCTCTGCTGAGGGCTGGCTTGCGAGCCGAATGACGCCCGCCGCTGGTAGAGTGGGGGACGAGCCGTGGGGTATTTATTGCGGCGCCGACATGCGCTCGCGGGATACGCTAGTGAGTCGAAAGACGTGAGGTATCTCCGTGCAACCTTGCACGTTTTGGCATCCGGCCATGTAACATTCTAGTTACGGGGACTTTATGTCCGACAGCTCGCACTTCGCGCAGCTTCTCATGCTCTCGAGCAGAGGCACTGGGCTAAGCCTAGGGACGGTCGCGGGGTTTCGCGGCTTAGAGAATAGAAAGGTTGCCTAAGGTTTTCAATTTTGTAACATTATCTTGTAATTTATTATTGTAAATATACTGTACATACTATTCAGAATCTGTCGTCTGTTCTTTTCATGTCCAGTACGTCACAGTATATTTGGAGAAGACGAATTGTTTAAATTTCGACTTAAAGACCTGTTTTAGTCTTGTGTGCTTATATCACTAACACAAACCCAAAATTTCCATTGGACTAATTAGATGATTGAATTATGTATTGCGAAATGAGATGGATTCGGTTTTAACCTTTGAGCTCACCATGGATATAAGGGCACGTGTATTTTTCGTTTATTTCGGATCAACGGCTTTCGTGTATCTGGAAAGCAAACTAAGAACTTCAGTGTAAGAGTTATGCCTATACAGTATTTATACACGGTGTTTATGAACAAACTCGGTAAATGTTCACAAAGTGAAACAGCGCTAAAGGCAGAGCATACGTCACTGTTCGCAAACAAACCGCTAACTTCACGTTTACACGGGACCCTGAGTGACAACAAGAGTTTGAATTGAAGCAGTCAAAACTCGAAAGGAAATAATAGTGAGTGCTGTGAAAATCCCGGAGAAAATGTAAATTATTTATTAAGAAGTTGAACATTTTAAATTTAATTACACAAATTGTAAAATAATGTTTAAATTCAGGAATGAGATCACTTATTAAACACAACACAAAGGGTACTATGAAACAATCAGAATCAATGGTGAATTTGCCAGTGATATACAACGATATTGTTGATGTAGTAGAATCGATAATTTTTATTACACTTTTCAAGAACCCTCTCATAATATTGCGTACGGGTTTTATAAGCGAGAAAAAGGAACTGTAATGTTCGAACAGCAGAAGTGATCATAAATTGTGAGAAATTGATCTAAATGAACTTAAATCAACACTGAAACGCAGGTCGCTTCAAAAAGAATAGTCTAATCGCCGAAATACGAATGTTCGTAAATCGAATGTTCATGGATTTATTAATTACTCTAGTAACTGAAGTAATGCAAAAAGACATTAAGAAAACTAATAAGCAAAATATACGATTGCAGTTTTGCCTCTTTCGAGGACTTACTACTCAATGTAGATTCCAAGGACACGGAAGTTTGGCAGACCTCACATTGTGTTGTCGAGTGAACAGCCATTTCAGGAAAATGTGTATATTTTTTCGTCCACAACCACCATATAATCCTTGACGAATCTTCAAAAGACTTCGTTTCTATTGACAGGAGAGAATAATGCTTCTGACTTTCGTTAATATAGAGTATCAATAAACATAATTTTCTTTAAAAAAGAACTAAAAATTAGCTAGTTGGTTGAAATATAAAATGAAACTATACTATATTGACGAACATACTAGGTTTTCAATTATTTCTTTTAATAACATAAATTCAAGAAGGACATGACATTATAAACTATTTAAGAATACACACACATGGCATTCCTGTACTAAATATTGAAATCCTTATAATCCAGTGTGACCGCATGAAACCGCGTCTCTCAGCTGCCGATTACAAAACCCGGTAGAAATGTATAAATAGTTCCAGGCATGGATACTGACGTCAGAAATAAAGCAAAATTATAAAATACAAGTCCAGTGCAGATCAAACGTAAACCATTTAATGAGGCACACGAAACAAACAGAACTCGCAAAATGCCAGCGGCGAGGCAGAAGCAGGCGCCCGGGGAACCTGGATGCGGCGGAGGCCATATGTTCACCCCGCGGGCGTGTGTGGGGCGACGGGTGGGCGACTAGGGAAGGGCAGGTGATGGGGAGGGCTGCACGGGTGGAAGGGAGTTCCAGGAATACAGGAGGTCGATGCCTACGGAGAAGGCGGAGGATGGGTAGAAAGCAGAGGCGTATCTAGGTATTCAAGCGCCCATGGCAAGCACAGAATTTGCACCCCTGTCAGGATACTTCAAATTAGAGGTGTTGTTATTTGTTTCAACGGGTATACTCTAAATAGCGCCCCCTTCGTCTGGTGCCCATGGCACGTGACATGTCTGCCATACCGTGGGTATGCCACTGAGGGGAACGAGAAAGAGGGAGACGAGGTGGCGAGGACAGCAGGGAACACAAAAGCGAGAAGGGACAGAATGCCGAGCGCGGAGGGAGAGTGGGGAACGGTGGCAGTGTAAGGGAGGGGTGGGTGTAAAATGAGGAACGTGCAGGAGACGGCAGGACGCGCGGGACGTGGTGGAGAAAGACGAGGGGTGAGAAATGCTGACGGGGTAGAGGGACACACTGAGTACAGGAGCGGGTATTGGGGTGTCAATGCGGAGGAAATAAGGAGGTGGACAGAGGTTGGTGGGGCTGAGTGTGTGTGTGGGTTTTATTCCGGGGGCACGTCAGCCACTGAGATCATAATTTACGTAATTGTAGTGTATGTTACAACTCGGGAAGTGGCGGTGTTCCTTTTCGTTAGAACGCGAGATCCGCCGCAGGCAAAATGCCGACTTTCGGAGCTTTCCCTCTCCAGATATCTCCCCACACAGGGAGCCGTTTTAGCTGGTCAAGATCTAAGCCCTCCACTATATTCCCGACTTGTATGGAAGCGATGTGCTTGTAAATGTGTGTGTGTTTGTTTAGTGATAGAGGAGTGTACGTGGATGGAGAAAGAAAGATCGCGGAGTGAGTGGTTGAATTTAGACGTGGCTGCTCATGTAATTAGGGTCGAAAATCCGTCATCGTGGCGGACTCAACTCTATACTTCGGTTTTTCTTTCTTGGCGCGTGGGGGGGGGGTGTCATCCAAATGGAATATCTCACGGTATTTCGCGTCGTTCTCGATTGTGCCGCTAGGAGTCGCATGATCGCGACTAGTATCGAGCAGTGCTGGCGATCATGCGACTGCCTAGAGGCAGAACCCAGAACGACGCGAAATACCGTGAGATACTGCATTTTGATGACATCCCCCCCCCACGCGCCAGGAAAGAAAAACCGAAGTATAGTACTGCGATTTTCGTAACTTTGTACCTGACTAGGAATCAGCTGTTCACGGTTTCATCCAATAGGCAGCTTGAACGTCACCATAGTGACGTCACTAAAGCGAAATATAAGCTCCCGGTTGGATGGCAGCGAAACAGCTGATTCCTGTCAGGGACTAAAGTTAGGAAAATCGCAGTATCGAACCTCCCGGTCAACGATGCTGCGGAGGAAAGCAGAGTTTCCACTGAGCCATCGTGGCCGATGGCGGTAGATGCGGGAAGAGTCGGTGAGGGCCAGCGCGAAAGGGCGGCAGCGCGCATGGCGATGGAGACGGCAGCGAGACCCGCGTGGGGGGAGTCGGCGGGGCGCGTTAAAGAGGAGCTGGCAGGGCGAGATTCCGCGAATCGAACACGATGTGTGCGGTGGCCCCGTGCGAGCCCGCGTGCGCTCCGCGGCAATTTATCTTCCTCTGTGCGGTTTCACTCCGCGCCGCGCCGCGCCGCGCGCGCTCTGAAACTTTCACACGACGCGGTTCAAACCTACACGAACCCGAGAGCTAATATTCACTTAGCGGGGGCGAGACACGGCGGCGCCGCGCGCGGAAACGAGTCTGGCGCTCGCGGGGCGAGAAGGCGGCAGGAGGGGCGGGTGGATAGGAGTGGGGAAGGGCGGGGGCGCTGCAGATGCCAGGGCGTCTCGGGCTTTCTTCACAAATGTATAACGTCGAGTCACATTACCAATTACGCCCTGCCATTTTTTACGAAACCATTACCGTGTATGTTCCCGAGGCGAAATATTGACAATAGACAGAGTAGCGAAAACTCATTACAGAATAGTGTAATGGAAGAAACTATGTTTCTAGCTTAGGGAATACAAATTGACAGCATATCAGGCGAAATTCTATTCCGAATCGAATATGAATTTTGTTACTTTAAAAAAAAAAGTTTTGCATACACATAATTTAAGTTATTCACCTCTTAGTTAACCCTTATCTGCCAAGGATTAATTAATTTTTATTTATGGAATTTATGTCAGAATATTTAATAAATAAGAATAAGCAAGCTGGTAGTACTGGTTTGATTACAGAATATGTATCTTTATTTGATTCACTTTTACTTATTCTGTGTACATCTGGAAACTATCTGAATGCAATCAATTTGCTACAGCGGTTCTTGAATGACTGATTAGTGATTTCGGGCGCGTCAATTTCTACGGTCATTGGTCCCGTAAGTGTAGTGCATTTTGTTTTCAGGCGCCGACCTGTCGGGTAGAGAGGTTTTCCCAACCAGGGATCTCCCAGCAGCCGGGCACCGTCCCCGTCAGGACAAGCCCTAAGCTCCCGACTTATCTCCCGCCATCTGTGGTAGTGTAGTGGATGTTAGTGGAAGTGTGTGTGTGTAAGGAGTGATAAGTAGGACAAGGAAGAAGAAGTAAATGATTGCGCCCGGTCCGTGGCCTGTTTGTTAGGCGTCGGCCTGGTGTTGATAGGAAAAGCCATGCAAATCTACTCATAGAATTCTCTTCCTTGCAGCGACATCATATCGACCTGTAATAGCTATGTAGGTAGTGTCGAAAACCTTCGTAACTCGAACCGTAGGACTTCCCTGTCAGAGACACTGAAATGACATCAGTTGAAGCCCTGAGCCACCTCTCTCGGTACCTCACCCTGTTGCAGCTGAAGTAATTGAGGTTTTCAAAACGAGAAGAAAGTTACTTGGCGGTACGCTGTTTCGAAATGGAGTAAATAAGCAAACTCCAAGAATTCGACAAGAATAGATATTCAGATCCTTATTACAAATAAAATTACCTTATGAAAGGCAAAATTCTGGTTCAAAATACGAAAATACTTGTATTTTTGTGAGAATAACAATTCGTAAAAAAAATTCTTAAAGATATGAATAACGTAAAAAGGGAGAGATATAAAATACCACAGAAAGATAGAAAACAAATACAGGACTTTGAAAACCTATAAATTAATGTGTAAATACACTCTACTAAGTCATATAAAAATTATATCAACAATTACCTATACCACACAGTGCAAAAATAAATACCGTCAGTGGAGCTGATTAATGTTTTAGTAATCATTTCTATCAAAATCATTGTTCTCTGTAACTGATCGTTTAAATCTCCTTTCGCCAATAACCCGGGTCTGTAAGAAAAAATGACGCATACATGAATGATTCAAATATTCCCTTCAAAAACTATTTTTGATTCAATTCACTTCTACATACGAGCACCTAAAACCACCAACCGTCAATACTTGAAAGAAACTCAATCAGGAACACGCCGAAAGTGAAAGAAAAAATACAAGAGAAAAGAAAGTACGAAGAAGACCGCGTGCCCATTCATTCAGCAGAAGCAACCGAGCAGACAGGATTTCAAGAAGACAGCTGAGAAACAGTCCGGAGGGCAAGGGAAGGGGGGAGCCCACAGACGGGGCCGGCGACGAAGGGTGCAGCGGGGTCGACGGGGCAGCGCGGGCCATCGGGAACGGCCGCGCGCGGGGGCGGGGAGCGGGGGAAGGGGAAAGGCCAGGGAGGGGAGGGGGAGGAGCGTTAAGGGGGAGTGGCCAGTGAGGGGACGGGCGTTAAGGGGGCGGGGAGGGGAGGGAGCGGGGAGGAGTGGGGGAGGGGTGGGGAAGAGGTAGGGGGCGAGGGAGAGGTAGGGGCGGGGGAGAAGTAGGGGAGAGGGTGGGGAGGGGTTAGGGGAGGGGGCGGGGACGGCGAGGGCAAGTGGATCGGAAAGCGAGCGACTGGGGCGTGAAATCACCCTCAGTCTCGCGACTTGACGGGGAGGCGGCGGTGGCGGCGCGCAGAGGAGCGGCGAGAGAGACAGAGAGGGACACCGCGAGTAGTCGGGGGACCACATGGTTCGATATCTCGCCAGAGACAACTCGAGCGATCGACAACGACGGGTCTCTCCCGCGACCACCAAAAAGCAATGGCACTTTCGTCAATGCCAAAATTTTGGTTCAATCCACCTTGAATTTCTGAAAGTGATATGTGTACATTAGTGTTTCAGTTAATAAAATGTGAGTGCATAATTTTGAATTTAATTCTGATGAATCTTCTTACGACAATGAGACCTCAATTTGCTTTGTATCTTTACTTCCCGCGTGTAGATACGAATTACGTCTAATCGATTACACTAAAATTATTAACATGTCATCTGATAATTTCATGTGCAGATTCACAAATAATCGAATTCTTCGACATGTAACAAGTTGTTGAACTTCAGGAAGACTCCACTGAAGCATTAAAATGCCAAAGATAGAACAATACCCATGGAGGGGAAATCCGATGAAATGAATAGTATGGAAAAGAAAATAATTATTTACAGTATAGTATAATCCTGGGCAGTGTTAGAACAGAAGTTGAAAGTAGAAATAATGGAAACAGAATCTAGTGACTCTTGATATTTATGATATATGACACAGCGCCTACATACCATCTGCTGCTTTGAGAGTCAACGAATTCACAAAGAGCAGAATATTATGTACCATATAAAGGACGTTGTCGCAATGAATGTCGCCGTGCTGTCAACCAAGAGTGAGAAGAACCAGTACATTCACGAAGTTAATGAATTTTTAATATTTTACCGTAGAGCGGATCCATAAATGAGTGGGTCGCATTCAGTAAGAGCAAGACAGGCTTGTAACATTTCCTAAACAATGCATTTCCAGCAGAGTTGTACAAGAAAAGGCTGTTCTTTGACTTTTAAAAGAGAACTGTGAAAACAATGTCACAATCGTAGGCCAATATTTAGAAATTCAGCAAAACGTTTGATGTACAATCCGCTTGTCAAATGTGCGGAACATTAATCCAGACGAAATTTGTCATAAAACTGTGTGGCGTAATATGGATTATACAGTGATGTGCGCATTTTTTCTAATCATTTATAAAAAATGTAATAGACGATTCTTTAAAAAATTACACTTCTTTTGCGGAAGAATTAATAGGAACGTGTATTCTCCATTTCGCCTCTTTTAATGCATTTCCCCCTATTTTTTCTTCTGTTCTATATAAGGAAACTCGTAAAATTGTCACAGGAGTCATTATTGAACTGTGGAGAAATGCAGAACCTAGGTTTCCACAATTACGCCTAAAAATGACATTTTTACTGAAAGATGGTTAAACAGTTAAGAGGCTGATTCTTAATATATTATGCGTTTAGTTTTCCAAATTCGTTTTTATGATCTATTACTTAGCAAACGTAACACTCTGTTGAGACCACAAAATAAGATATAGTTTTTAATATAGTTAATAATAGTTAATATAGTTAATAATATCAATTGAAATACACACCTTATAAACTGATTATATAATGAAAATGTAAGTTCAAAACAAACTGAATTCCATTAACTGAATTACGCTGATTTTTTTTCAACTTCCGTATTTCATCTGTAAGAAATCGGAAATACTGAAATACGACGAGATTCGACCTAAATAACACAAAAAATCTTTTATTCGCCGATCCTCACATGCGTTGACGATTTTTACATCCAAATATTGACCTGCCTGCGCCAGGGTTGAACAGACGTCCTTGAGGATTGCAGGATCATCCGAATCTACTGATAGAAACTATCAATCGAGGCGACGGAGATACGAAGAGAGGCATGAGGAGTGAGAGAGAGAGAAGGAGGGAGAGAATGGGGAAAGAGAGAGGGAAGGGAAAGCGATAAATGAAAAACAAAAATACAACTGGAGAAAAAGAAAAAAAAGTCAGAGAAACAAGAGGGAAGGAGAAACAAGAGAGAGACAGAGAGAAAAGAGAGAGCTCTTCCAGAGAGAGATGAAAAAAGAGAGTTATGAATCGTGGGCGCCACCGCTCTCACTGGCTCTCCCGCGTGGAAGAGCGGCGGGTAGCGCGGGAGCGGCGGGGGCGGCAGCGCCTGGCTTTGTGCGCCGGAGAGGGCTTTCGCCGAAATATCCCTCGTTTCACGCTCGCTTGTCCCGCTGATGCGGAAGCGCCCGCTGCCGCTTGGCTTCGCGGCGGCGAATTGAGTTGCCGGCGCTCTGAATATGGATAATTCGGTCCTTGCGCAGGTAAATTAATAGGTTCAATCCCGGGACGAAAGTCAGGCAAACGGACAGAGAAAAACGAGTGCTCGGGGAAGAGGATCATTGACACAGGATACTAGTATTAGAGCAAGGTGGTTAAATCTGCGATATATGCGGGTGTATATACGTTTTGATCTTTTTATAGTAGTAAACGTTTAGTGAGATGTGCGAGTGGATTCAAATGTGCCCGTCTCACTTCATTTATTTTCATTTTGTGTGCTTAACAAATATTCTGCGAAGAAAAATACACACAAAATCGGTTTCATAACTCGGTCCAATCATTTGCTTTTACTTGTAATTCAAGTCTACATATTATAAATATTTTCTAATATGAGAAATAAAAAATTAGATTTACAAAGTGTAAAACGGTTTTGGAAATACTTTGTTCACCATGTACAGTTTCAAAACAAATGTACAGAAAATAAATATAAAAATCCAATGAAAGTTTCGAAAGCATAAAATTATCTTCAATGTAATCAAAACATTTATGTAGGCGTATCATGTACAGAAATTTTCCGATATAATACGCGTAATTAAAAAAGCTTGAATATTTTCGAAAAATTCCCATGGCTTGCACAAACATGGCTCAAAAACCTGTTATTCGTTGAATTTTCTTAACGTTTAACGGAAATCCCGAACTGACGCATATTATTGGTAAACGAGTAATTCCGATTCTAGGATTCTTCATTTTGCGAATCAGAAGCAAAGCGGTGGGCTTTTGGATACGCGGATACGTGCGCTAGCCACACGCATACCGCATTGCAGTGGAAAAAAAGGACAAAAAAAACGGTCAGTGAAAATTCTTTAAACTGCAAAAAAGTATTGTTTTAAGGAGTAGAATTAAAACACTCTGAGTATGATCAAAAAATACATAATACACATTCAAACACTCGCAGCAAATGAAACCAAAAAAAATTGTTGAATTTTCGCAACTATCAAGGATATACCAAACCCCCACGTGTAATTCAGTAATACCTCCACATACAGGGATTTAACATACATCCGGGCAACAACGCATCCGGACTAATGAGATAAGTGGTATGTAGTAAACGTGTCCGGAAACAACAAGTACTCGCAAAACTCGCCCGCCCCCTTAGCGAGCGAATCATGCCAACACCAGGGCCGTTGATTTTTCGAATCGGCGACAAAGCACTGGGCTTTTAGAAACGCCCGCCGCACACTGATCAATTTCGCGTCGATAGCTGGGCAAAAATGCAAAAATTAACTTTTTTGAAAAATACTAAAATCGATATTAGTTCGAAGTACATAAACCAGAGCATACGAAAATGTGTTTGAGAACATACTGACAGCAGTGGGCACGATCTGGCAACGTTCAGACGTCAGGCGTCGGTGCGCCTTTGCCCGAGTTATCTCCATTCGCGATTCAGCAAGCTTAGGAAGAAATGTCTTTACCCTTCTCTGCAAGTTTAAATTCGACTGTGTCGACATGGAACACTCTGACGCAGGTAATCCTCTGGTAACACAAATTCTTGAAGGTGTTACGACGAAGTCTTGATGGTCGAAACACCAAGTCTTAAAGGCCTTTTTCCCAAGTCAGTTTGATTTATGTTCTAAATCAGTGGTGTCAAGGTCTTCTGCTGGTGGCTGTGGCACGCTCGTTGCTCGTAGCACGCTACGAGCTTCTTTGCGTAACTAGCGTCGGGAAAGGGAACTATTAGTAACCCCACCGTTTTACAATAGGAATGGCGTTGTCTCTCGTGGCGGGGTAATGAACTGCATGGAGGGGCGACTTCCTCTGGCACTCGTGCCACGGACTCCCGTACGTGGCATCGACTTTGACAACACTGTCCTAAATGTCTGAGACAAAATTTCGCTTTTCTGTGCCCTTCGAGATTACGAGAAATGATTTTTGTCCACCTAGCGGTGCAACATCAATCACTGTGCGCCGGCCGCATACGGACAGAGCCGCGCCGCAGAGCCCGCAACACCGCGAGGCAACAGCGGTCGGCTGTTTTCATTAGGCGAGGCGACGCCGATATTGCCCACGCGTGTTTATCCGCTCCGCCCCTCACCCCTGTTTACGCGGCGACCGGCAAAGGGGTGGGTGTAAGGGGGGCGCCCGGAGCGGAATTTCTGACAGGTACCGGCTCTGGTGACTCCAGGGCATCAACTGATGTCACTGCAGTACCTCTGACCGAGGGTCGTAGTATTCGCGTCCGATAGCAGGGTTTTCGATACTAGTTAGAGAGCTAGGACGAATCCGGCCGTTGTCTGCAGGAGAAATCTAGTGGCCCGCTGATCAGTTCGGTAGTTTCGCATGGTTCCTTTGATCAACACCAGGTATAAGCCGCAGCAGAAATCTAACAAAAATGGCACGGACAAAGTAAAAACATGTTTTGGAGCTGGAAAATTAGTAATTTGTGCATTAAAATAATTGAAACCATGTGTTGTAATTATCCAACTAACTGTAATTGTCCTCTTTCCATAATTAACACGAGTTCAAAACTCAAATTAACTACGTGCCATCTATTTGGAGAAGTTAACAGGCCAATCAACTACACTGAGTTTTCCTGTTACTCGCAATAAATCTAGAAATTTATTATTATTATTATTATTATTATTATTATTATTATTATTATTATTATAAATCATGTTTAACTGTTCGAACAGTTGACAGCTCCAGTCGGATCCGAAGAGTAGCACACAATCCAAACTGTATCACCCAGTACCAGTACGTACCAGTACCTGTACCGTACGCCCAGTTTCTCTAACCACGTAATTAAAAATTTCTATTGTTATAATTATTGTTATTTTTGTTTATTATTTTATAATTAAATTTATTCATAAAACCTAATATTGTCAATAACTGGCTTATAAAAAGTCGTTCAACATGTGACGTGGGCCGATGCAGTATGGTTTAGCCGCGAATTCCTTTCCTTAGTATTCACATTTAGTGATGTGCAAAAGTTAAATCGAAGAATACGGTTATGGTTGGAATATCATTTGACCTCTCAAGTATTCAAATTGGATATTTGAGCGAAAGGTAACAATTGATCTTCAAATTCCTTCAAAATATTACCATTAAGTTTTGTGATGCTTTCCTTTGGTCGGTTATTCCTCACTGTGTCACGTATAATATGTTATTTGCTAGAAGAGAATGCTTTTAGTGTTCTGCGTATGGGAGAGAAAAACAATTATTGTTCAATTAGACAAACTGAATTGTATATCGCAAGACGAAAGGAAGATAAGGAGCAGTAGCGAAAAGTATTAAAGCCAATGGTTAAAACAAGTCGCACACTACACATAATGTCATCAGTTGTTCTGTTTCACACGTGTAGTGGCGGTGAAGTCATAAACCCCCCTAACGCCGAGCCAACGCCTAGTGCTGTGCCTCGCCGTCGGAGGGAGCGGCGTCGGTGCTCCATCAGAGCTCGTAAGTGGCGACCGAAGAAGCCACGGGCTGAGACCGTTTATGGCAGTGCTGTCAAGGTCTTCTATTGGTGGCAGTGGCACGCGTCGTGGCACCGTAGCATGCCACGAGCTTCTCTGTGAAACTAGCATTGGGAAAGGAAACTATTAGTAATCCCGCCCGTTTTATAATAGGGATAGCGTTGTCTCTGGTGGCGGGGAATGAACTGCGTGGAGGAGCAATTTCATCTAGGCCCTCGTGCCACAGACTCCCACTCGTGGCATCGACTTTAGACAACACTGGTTTATGGAATTCGTGGGAAGGGGGGAGTTTCGGTTATGGTGAAGTGTATTTGACCTGTTGTAGAGTTTTCGCTCTGGTTATTCTGGTAGGACTTTAGCTTCTTTGTAACATTTCGATGGTAAAACTGACAAGCCACGATTTGGAACATCTGGAAATTTGGAACAGTAGCTGGTCTGGATTTGGAATTTGGATTGTGGTTTGTAATAAAATTTGTAGTACATTGTACATGCTTATTTGTTTCCCGGTCACATCAGTATGAAAAAAGTAAAATAAGGAATCCATAAGGTAGTATTTTAACACTACAGTGGAGTACACTTATTATACATATACTATACGCTATATGCTTAATCAGAGTAATCGCGTTTCTGAAGAAAAAACCCTCCGTAAATACGTAACTAGACAGCAAAAAATATCCTTTCATCGTTTTTCTCACAAATATGTGGTCGCATTAAAAATATTTATACGCTCTTCTTTATTGTTAAATAAGCTACAAATCGTCCGATCCGCGGGGGCGGAGATCGTGAAGGCAGTAGTGCCATAGCGATCTCGGACCCAAAGATCGCAGGTTCGAGTGCCGCCTCGGGCATGGTTGTACTTGTGTTCGTCCTTTCACCCCCTGTCATCACCATATATAACGTTAAACCCAATAGTGGTCGCTAATGACCTTGATGTTAATGCGACCTAAAAAAAGAAAAAGCTGCGTGTCACGGTACAGTAGGGTAGGCTTCCCGACGAACATCGCATTAATGGGGTCTCATCGCTCGTGTCTTGATTTTGGGAGTGCCTTTTTTGGAAATATTCATTGGCGGGATTTTGATATCAACTCCTTCAATATCTCCATCATCAATAGTGTCAGAGATGGGTCAAATTCACTGATAGTATTAATACTATAAGTTGTACTTCGTTATTAGAGACCATCATTGGTGAGTATACGATGCCTTTTTAGGTTAGTACACTCGTTAAGTTGGCAAACACTTTCTTGAGAATTCATATTAACGATATTTGAAGTTTCCATGGACATATTTAGGAGTAGAGAATGTAGAGAGTCTTGTTGATTCTGAAGCTGAATTTGTATTTGTTCGCACAAACATATTATTTCTTCCTCTAGGACATACACTTTGGATCTACTGATGCCGGTAGAAAATCTTGATACTCGTCTGAATTACTGTTTTGGTTAATTGTTGTTTCTTCGCATTTCGGATTGTTCACTAGTTTTAAAGCTTGTGAAACGAGGGGTCCCATACAGGAGCCGGTGTTATTGTCCATTATTCACTGAAGGCCTCTTAGCACACTTGAACGATATCGGGTTGGCACACTGTTTAATCACTACACCATTTCTATACTACACTATCTCTTTTCACTGCATTCCGCCTCTTGGGGCGGCTGCCCCGAGGGACACTGACCGTTCTTGATGAGGCGACCGATTTAGTTGAACACTGAGCACTAGTTTTGTAACTGAGTCTACTCGAGTGCGGCGGCCCTCGCAGAACGAGAGCGCACCGCATACAGACGCGCCTTCAGCTTATCGAAGCGATAGGGGGCACGACAGTTCGTGACGGAAGGCTCTGAACGAACTGGTGAATATGCTAAAATCCCAATAAACTCCTAACACATTGAAATACTAAGGCATCACAGCTTCTTTTCATCAGTGGTATCACAAAACACCTAAAGAGAAGGAGCACCATGGATCTTGTGTATAACTAAACTTTGATATTTTTTAAATGTACGTACACTTGAAAATGGTCAAGGTATCACTTAAATAGTCATATAACATTTATTTTTGTTGACACTAACACTTGTAACAATTGTATAAATGTAGTTGTGTCAAATAACTTTGTAATAATAAAACGTCAGCGAGGGATAAATGGAAGGTGGCCGGAACGGCAGGGCAGCGGCGGGAGAGTGAGTATGCAAGCTGAGAGTGGAAGCCGCTGATTCAAAGCGGCATAAGAAAAGCGGGAGCTGATTTAAAGTCTTCAGAATTGTTTAAAAGAGCTTGGTGATGATTCGGGATAAGACAATGAAATAATCTCCCAAAAAGCCAATAATTTCAATGTAAATAAATTAACCATCGAAAAGAGAATGAAAAAGATGTAAGGAAATGTAGGAAAGAAAGGATTGATAACTCTTGATTTCGAATATAAAAAGTAAAATTTCATTATGAGAGCAAACATTTATTGGAAAATGTCCTTGGAAATTAAGGAAAACACAGAATGATTCGTAATATTCTGAAACATAATTCGATCTGGTTACTAAATATTAGAAACTATATTAAATTTATTTTGCGGAAAGAATGTGAATAGAGAATACTCAAAATACTTTGAAAAGAAAAAAGATCACATAAATCCCTAAAAAGGAGCCAAAAATTAACGAATATATAATTATATTAATCTTGTTTCAACTTCATTAGGAGATTAATTAGAACGTTTAGCTGTTGCATAGTGGTAACTAAAGATAAACTTCGGATCGGCCACTACGCACTTTCGAATATATTTTGAAGAATAAAAAAGTTTTAACAACATCATATCATTGGTAAATAGCACATTCATCGATTTCGTGGAATTGTGTCTGAATTAATAATTCTAAAATGCCGCAAGCGGAGCACAATAATCGCGGCTGCACTTTGATTCCATATAGTAGTTCTCCTTGAATTGGTGGCCTTAAAAAGGTACTTTGTGTCAAAAGCCCCACATTTTCAGAGAAAATTGTGGCAATGATCAATTTTGTAATTCAATGTGTTGTGGTCACATTCTATATGTCAATTCTTTTATGTAACTCAGTGTGAACGCACTAAATATTCACATTACGTGTAATATGTAAATTTCACAGAAATCAAATTGAAACTAATATTAGCCAAATTAAGTTTCGAGAGAAAGCACTATTACGTTTGCCTCATAAAGGAATAGAAAACATGAGCAAAGCGTGCATTGTATATTTGCGACAATTGAAGAGTGCAGTGTAATAAAATTCCTGTAAAAAGTTTATTTGGAATCCCTATTGTATACGGTATTTTCCCCCGTACAGGCCGTGCATCCTAAATTATCAGCAATGTATTTTGGGTCAATTTTATCGAAAACGCATTATTCACCATTTTCTTGGAATCGAGGATGAACACATATTTCTGAGAAAGCAAAAAGAGATATACATGACCATGGCGGGAGGTTTCATTGCTCTTTGTATTGCAATGCAAAGGTTTGCGTATAATTTTCAAAAACATTTCTATGCCGCCGACATTTATAATATTGTATTTGTCAGAATATCCCAAAGAAAACAATTTTAATAAAATGTTGATGTATTCAAGCTTAACTAGAAGCGATATATATTTATCTTAGAAAGCCATGTGTGACGTAAACATAGATCATCTGTCATGTGCCAAAGTGACGTAAACATAGACCTGGATATATTTCCTCCTTCACATGCATCGTGCACTGCATCATGATATTTAGTTCCTTTGCCAACTGCCACAGAGAGAGGCACTTGGCGGCGAACGTAGACGTCGGGTGTCTGTTGAGATACGACGCCCGTCCTCCCTCTGGCAGCCCTCGCTTCCTCCCCCTCCTCCGCTTCCACCCCGCCGTCACCTCCAATACAGAGACACCTCTGCCACCGCTCCCTGTGCCTCCGCCGCCGCTCCAACCTCTGCCTCCACCACCCCCACCCTCAACGTCGCCGCCATCTTCACTACCACCACTTCCTACCAGCGCCGCCTTCCCCGCCATCCCTGTTCTTATTCACCTCTGCCGCCGCCCCCTCTCCTCCTACCTCCACCACCCCCACCCTCATCGTCGCCGCCACCTCCATTGCGTGTCAACGCCGCCTTCCCTATCCTGAGCCACCTCCACCATCGCTCCACCTCTCCTGCCGCCCACACCACCACCGCCACCGCCGCCGTGGCCGCCCCACCTCTCCCGACTCCGCCAACGCCGTCCTCACCATCGCCGCCCACTCCGCTCCACCTCTTCTGCCCCCACCGGCACCGTCGCCGCCCCTTCTGGACCCTCCACCACCACAGCACGGCGCCACCTTCGCCCTGGCTCTCAATGCAGCTCCCCTCTCTCCCGCGCCGCGGCCGTCGCCCGCCTCCGCAACCGCCGCGCTGTGCCGCGCGGCGCCGCGTCGTCTCTTATCTGCCTCCAGCAGGCGACAACCGCTCGCGACAGTCGTTCCACCGCCCGCTCGCCGCTCGCCGCCTCCGCTTCCCTCGAGGTCAACCAGCCGCGATTTTCGTTTCAGGGCAAGTGACTGGTCCCCACGCGCCGGAAAGGTAGGCACGAGGACCATCAGGTCGCAACTTTTGGTTTCGGGTTTCAATATAAGCAATGCATTCGATACACACCTCCATATGGTTTTTAGTTGAAACAAAACCTAACCAACTATGCTATTTGTACTTAATTCACACATGAAAGGCAATGTTTAGACGAATTGCTGGAAAAGGAACAGGAGCGGTCAGTTCAAAACTCACAATCATAACAGAATTTCTCCCGTAATTTGTAGATAAATCAATTCACTGTTAGTTCCCTGAGATAGTTACCACAGCGTAGTGGTAACAATCTAAGTGCCCCATTCACAACTGAACGTAAGTTGTAGAGTCACAACTGTGCCAAGAAAGAAATCAGGTTTAACGACGAAATAAAATGTTTCTTCTCTATCCTGAAATGTGATCCAACAGTAACATACTGGCATAGATATTTTGCATCTCTAACGCGAAAATGTAATACTATTTCCGAAAAGTATTAAATTTAACTCTACACAATAAACATGTTTATTCACAATTAAATTTGTGTTGGTCGATAATTTATGAGGAACATTTTTTTAGGTAAGTGTTTTGAAAGGAGTTTACTAACGTCATGATTAAGATAAGATTGAATGTTATGCAGTGAAGTGGAATCTCATGACAATGCGAAACTGCATAAATTGTGCATTGAATAAATGTGTTGAGAAAGGTGTGATTAATTTTTTCCCCAAAGTATGACCCAAATTCACACATTATGACTTGTTTTTCTTCCTAGGTTGATCCAAGGCATATTGAAGAGAAGAGTTTGATTGAGCGATTGTTTTATTCAACGATATTTTTGTTACAATAAGTCAATTTTGATATCTTGACTATTATATTGGCATCTATTATATCATAGTTCACATCCACTAGTCAAATTTCTCCCATTTCATCTGCACCTCACTAATTCAAAAATAATTTAAAGAATGGAGCATATTGGTTTTTTCTTCCTTGAAGTTTGTCATGGAGACTAATTGTCCTTCTGAAGACAAATTTATACCTGGATAGGGTGTACACCGTTGGGTTGAGGCGGAACGTGCAGACCAAACCGCCTGTTATCAGTCATTCAGTGATTCAATGAATCAAAGATGTGTAATATCGAATGATCAATGTGCGACAAAATGAATATCAACGGAAGACAAATACCACTCTGAGACCTGCTGCCAATACGCTGTTTGCTTGCAACAAATTGTCGGCGCTTCTCTGAGGTGCCCAACAATTTGTCCCCGTTCGTTTGTTATTTGAAGGAAATGAGAGAGATTACCTTCAGACATGTAAAAACAAAAGAGTACGTCGTAGAATCCGAATCCACGACAGAACATACGTTTCTAAAAGATTCATTCGCTCAGAACGTTGTGTGGTAAACCAGGACGCACTGCCCTAAAACATCGATTTCTCTGCGTGAAAAGGACGTTTACCGCAAAACGTAATTATCTCGCCAGCTTTCAATAGAAATATCTAACGTAACGGATTGTTTAGATAAATAAAATCATATTTCACATCTTGTAAAGATAAATATGCTAAAAAATGTTGCTGAGTCAAATAATTGAATGCTTTCTAAAAGTAAACATCATATACATTATTTTCATAATTTTTATTTCATTTAATATATAATTTATACTACATTTTCTTTATTGTAAGTAAATAAAATAATTAAAAACCCAATAAGCATTTGGAAGGCATTTCAACGCTGTTGTTTTATTTTGACATCGTTGCGCGCACTCGAGTCCTATTAATACCTCCCTGGCGAGAGGGAGTCGGGGAAAAATTCTGAAATTTTTATGTGCTTCCGCCTACCGTGAGTTCCGCCCCTCCCCCTCGCGACTAAACTGCTGTCGCTCCCGATAATGGACGCGTAAATTTTTCGACAGCGCCTCTCAATGGGAACGCTTTGCCCGAGTAAATTGACGCAAGAAAATCAATTGAATTCAATACAAATATATCGCCGGCGGTGACATGGAAAAATATTAATCGTAAAATGTACTATAGAAAATTTAATTACATTTTATTGTACAATAAAACGCTGATTTCCTAGGTTGTAGAAATGACAGTAGGGTAATCGTTTTCCAGTAAATACAATTCTGCCAATTCTTTGGGTATATTACATAAAAACAAAATAATTATAAAGACACTTTCACGCTCGGCAAAAAGAGCAGGGAAACTCATTCATCTTTTAGATTACTGTCCCTAAATGACAAAGCGGACTAACGAAGTCGCTTGAATTATTAACGTACACTTTGTCATGAAATTTCCCTCAGAACCATTCTCAAATTATACGTGTTATTAACTTTTCTGAACAACAGTATTTTATTATTTACGATTTTGTGATTTTAGAAATAATTTACCAATGGAATCACATAAATAAATTTTATTTATTTATACAGATACTTTATTAGAAACTCTCTTATAATATAAGTGCAGAAGTATCTGTATTATTAATTTCCATTCATTCATTTCATTTTCTTTTTGTTAGAATTATAAGTTACATAGAGCAGAACTACAGTTCTTTTTCTTTTTGGCGACTTAAATTAACCTACAAACTAACTTAATTCTAGATCTAACAAATCATAGGTAAGGGAGCTCATAGAGCCCCTTACGTATTCTCCAACTCGGACCTTATGTTCAAAAATGCTTGAATTAGGAACCTATTTTAATTCTTGTGCGGTAATCTGAGATTTGAGCAAAGTTAAGACGAGACAGGTGTTGTTTTGGTTGATGTATGAGTAGAATTTGCTGGAGATCTTGGCAATGAATGAAATTATGCATGGGATATTTAATTATTTGTGCAACAGTAAATTTGAAACGAACCATGGGGCCAGTGTAACTTTTCTGAAGTATTTATTTTGAACGTTTTGAATTTTGTTTAAGTTGATTCTCAAATCATTTAACCAAACAGGGCACGTATAAGTCACAGTAGGTCGGATGTGTTTTATAGGGTTGTTATATTGTTCAGAGAGATTTTACTTTTGAAATTAATGAATGCTTTCAGTTGGATCTGTTTCTGCTTGATGTGTTTTTGAATTTATATGGTATTTTTATTGTATCTTCTTACCAAGATTTAGTCCTAAAAATTTGATGGTTTAATTGGGCGCAGCCCAAGGCATTAGTGAGTTACTGATTTGGAGGGAAGAGGGATAAACATTTGTCTGAGAGTAAAAATTATTGCATTAGATTTTGGGGCATTGAGTTTGAGTTTCCATTTTATGGACTATTCATCTGTTTTATCTAATGCGTTTGTATGTTGTTTCTTATAATATTGCATGAATAAATGGATCCGTATATAATGGTATCGTCGGCGAATTCGCCGATATTGGTGTTGGATACTACTGGAATGTCAGATACGATTACTAATTTCCAATGAGAATGGATAAATTAAAAGTAAACTCCCTTCAAACAACTATGCAGCTCTCGACCATGTGAAGGGAGTCTACAGTTTTGATAGATACCACGGAATTAGGAGAGAATTTAAAAACAATGAAACAGTTTCGATTTTGACTGTAAAATCCAAAAAGTTGATTATTAATTCTGCCGCTTCTCCAATTTCACGCAGCTATTGAATTTTCATATAGTGTAACTGCTTACACCACCACTGTCGTTATGCAACAGCAATGCTTCAAGGAAGAGTTGATCACCATTAAATATTTTTATTTACGTTTCGCGTCATAATTTTTTTTATATTCTTGGTATGTAAAGAACTGCTGTGCTTTATGTACTAAGCTATTCAAGGAAAAAGCGAAAAAACATCCATTTTTATACTTGTGGAAAGCATTTTGTCAATATAAAGATAGCATTAACATCAGAAATATTACAAAGTGGCATTTCTAAGCAAGGAGTCCGTCAACCCCTTTGACATTTTTATCATCACCCTCGTTTCAACACAGAGACTTTATAATTCCAACGCGACCGTCACGATAATAAGCAGTCTTCTTTTACCGAGCGAATCACGCGAACGGAAAGGCTGCCTTGAAGCCTCGCACCGACAGACGACTCGCCCACACGCACGTCCTGCACGAGACGGCGGGAGATTCGCTGCCCGGAACAAATCCATCGAGTGAAACTGTAACTCGTAAACATCCCACCAGGCGTTCGCCCACCCGCCCGCAAAAACCACGCCGTCGCCAGCCCCCGCTCCCGCCCCCCCCCCAGCATTATCCCGCAGAATAGCTCTTGATGTAATTCCCGACCACGGGCGGTGCGGGCGGGGGCCGTGGGCGGAGGACGGAGGCTGCCCTATTAGGTTACATTCAATTAACTCATCGCCCCTGGAAAGAGAGATACGCTCGGACGACCCCCGGCGGGGCGGACAGGCCCCAATAATTAATTATAGATATAACGGAATTACAGCGGGTCGCGGTCGAATCCCTTAAACCTTTCATCAATGATTACTAGTCATTCGTTACAAAATGCGGAATCCAGGGCTTGGGCGTGACGCGTGGATCAGGCGCAGCGCGTAGAGGGCGCTGGACGAGAAGTGCGCCGCACACGCCGCCCAGCAAGTCCCCTTCACACTCAGCCGCTGCTCTTCAACCGTAGCATTCAGAAGCAGATGACCTACATTGCGTTGTCGGTTAAGGCGGCAACTGCTCTAAGCGCAACGGCAGATTCTGAGTTCGCATCCCGAATAAGGCATGGATGTCTTCATCTTGTGATTGTGGCCAAAGCAAACCATCGTATGCCCGATCGTGCGTCAGGTTTCAAATCAGTCGAAAAGGAAAATCCTAAATATTTGCAGACGTTTATATTAGTCATACGATTAATATTTCCTGCCTTTAGGCTTTTCCCTCCTTTCACACTCCGATTTCGAAGTTTATCGAAACCGCGGAGACTCTGCGGTAGGAAATACATAAAATTATTTTAATTGTATAATAACAAACATTCTTAATGTACTGAATAATATGTACAAGTTTAAATGAATTTCTAGATTTTGAATATCCATTCTTAAAGTTGGACCTATTGAAGCACCAACTACGAAACTCCTCATAAATATGTAATATTGTATATTAAAAAAAAAGAAGGCTTGGCAAAAGAAAATCCAAAAATGTCGAATTTTATGTTGGATCGATTTATCGTAAATTCAGAAATAAAAGCTTCAAAATTTAACCTAAATTCTAAAATATTTCGAATCATCATTCAGAAATACAAGCTTCCAAATTTAACCTAAATTCTAAAATATTTTGAATAATCATTCAGAAATAAAAGCTTCCAAATTTAACCTAAATTCTAAAATACTTTGAATAAAACTCATTGGATAGAATATCCAATGAGTTTTATTCAAAATATGATGATATTTACAATGAAAATGTCGGATATCTCATATTGACTTCCCTGATCATAAAAGCTCCTAGATTTTAGTGACAATATGCGAGATAAATTTTCACAATCCCAAGAACAGCTTCCTAAAAAACTACGTATATTCTGAAATAAATATTACTTCATCACGAAGAAGATGTACAAAGTTCCAGCCATCAAAAGTACCTCAGAAACAACCATCGAAGAAATAAAGGCAGACCGAATGCCATTACAAAGATTCATAGGATTAAATCAAAGCCCCTGTTATGATTCTTGTAGCAACCCATATTCCGCATGTACTACATGCAGCTATAAACAAAAGGTTCTTTGAATACCACAAACCCAATACACTCGCTGGGAGCCGTCAACATTAATCTATCTCCCTTCAAAAGCGAATAACGCGTCATCTCTCTAACATCTTCCGAAGAAACAGACTGACAACAGACTGACACAGGAGAAAAATCAACGTGCAAAGCTCCACCCAGCACAGAGCTACTACTATACCGGGCTACGACGGCAAATGTAGCGCTCTGTGAATAACAGAAGTACTAAATATGCCCACCACAAGTCGCGGCTGCCGCGGAGGGTTTTTTCCCCCTTCTTCTTCTTCTTCTTCTTCTTCTTTGATTCCCCCCCCCCACCAGTTACCCTGTCGGGGCGGGAATTTATTCAAATTTAGGGACCATATTTGTGCTCCAGCCGACTGGGCTTATGGAGCGAAGGGAGGGCGGATATCTTAAATAAACTAACTTACGGGCTAACTTATTACTAACTTAAAACTAGTACATTGCTGGCCTCTTTGGGCCTAGCCTAGTTTATGTGCAATTAATGATTTTGTTGTAGAATAGTTCTTTATATTGTTCTCGTCTTCTTGTTTTTTGTTTTTCATTCACTCGCTCATGACTTCTCATGCATTCTTATGACTATACCGCGGAGGTACGCGGTCGGCCTGGCATTTCTGCGGCGGAGGAAGACCCAGGGCCCGACGCTGGGCGACTTACTCCGCGGTTATTTACAGGCCCAATTTTTCACTTGCCGCCGCGCCCAGCGCCCCACGCGGCGGCCGCGGTACTACATTGCGTTGCATTGCGCGGGGCTTCGCGGCCGCCGCCCGCCCGCCGCGCCGACCGGCCGGGAAATGGACGACTTTAATCATACATTTTACGTACGCTGCCACCTGTGGGTGGGGTAATATATTATTTGCGCGGCGTAAAAGTTCCATAGGCGGATGAATAAATCATAATTAGGCCGTGAGGTGCATTCCAACTCGCTGCGCCTAACGAATGCCCCGGGTAGGCGGAGTTACACCGTGTACCGTAAATGGAGTTACAGGCAACGTCCATGTTTCATTGTAGCTATCGAAAATGTCTTTGGAATAAATGTATTCAGTGGCAATTGAGATTAATATTGCAATTTCAAAAAGTATGTTTGTTATGTAATTTTGAAATAAGAATGATCAACCACTTGTCTTCGAAAAACAGCCAATTGCTACAATGCAGATAGAGATGGCTGAAATGTTACTTGAACGGCAAAAAAATAGGACAATAGAGCCAAATATTGAATTATTTGTTTTTCAAAATTTATTCTTACCCAAACGTTGATCGAAACTAAATAATCTTAATGAATTGTTTAATTTATATCATGATATTTTATTATGATATTAATAAATTATATAAAATCTCGCCTATACTCCAGAGTTATGATGAATGCTTAATTTTACACGTAAGACTTCAGATACATTAATAAGAGCTACTAGCGTATTCTATCAGTGTCAATGACAACCCAGGCGTCTGCAAAAGAATATATACGGAAACGAAATTTAATATTCTTCAAAATCTGCTTACGATACCATTATTTCGTAACGAAAGCTCCTTTCAAAAGCTATTGAAATCTTCAATGCAACCCTCATTCCAAGCGTTACGAAAAGAAAAGTATTGTGCGGAGAAGAACAAAACCAGGCTAAGGGTTTCGAATCTCAATTCATCGCGAAGTACGGCGAGGTATGAGGTAAAACAATGAAGGGTACAAACCCACTCTCTCGAGCAAGAAAAAGCTTTAAGCGCATAAACGAGCGGCAAACAACGGCTATCCAGATTATAAGCGGTACAAAAGGGCTGCTATAGCGTCAATGTGCCCCGCTCGCCCGCATCCGCAAATCGGCTTACCGAAAGCCGACATACGATTCCGAACTGCTGTAAGCCGCTGCCAGGGTGACAAAGGTCGATTCGAACGCACGATCGAGCTTGCCAACTGGTGACTCGCTGTCGATCGAAATGATAGGCTATCGAACGGCCTCAGACGGCTAGATAGAAAGCTCTTTTCAGATATCGTTTCAAGCTGCAAATATGGAAGTTTTTCCAAAAATTTCTAAAATATTGTCGATGGACAGAACACGAAAAGGTTAGAGAACAATTGACATTGCCTTAACAAAGCATTTTTTCAACCAATTTAATTCCATTAAAAAAATTAATTGGTTTGTTGCATGTTAATTCGAGAAAATATATTTTATTTTACAGCCCCTTTGATTCACGAAACGTAAACACCATAACCGCCCACAACAAACGTCAATTAATTGAGTTGTTTTTCTGTCCTCGGAATTTAAACGCGGATTCGCCGAAATGAAATTAGTTTCCGGTTTGAGGATTTGTCTAACACAATTTACTCTGTATAAAAATCACAATTACAGTTAGTTATTAATTATTTCCTTCACATTCACTTCAGAATTTCGAAAGAATATAATTTTGTATAGTTTGAGAACAACGGTGCTTCAAAAACACAACCTGTCTCTATATATTGTGAAGTTCTACAGGGTACAATGTGACCGCTAAATTATTGAATACATAAGTAGCCCTACTCATGCTTATGTTTGAACTGATTACGGATGGTTGTGTCGTTTCCTTTGTTACCTTCTTCGTCGTCCTACATGGACGAACCAATAGATTCACAAAGTTGTCAAGGAATACGTACGATTTAAGTTTACTAGAAACTCTCGTGGCGGATACAGATAATAAAATAAGTGCAGTTCCTAGGTCAGTAAAACGTTGCTTACTACTTCTATCACCCCTTTCACAACCAATCACCTACACGCTACCAAAATATTCAGAAACTTGCCTACAATCGAAAATAGAATACCCAAACAAGCATGCATTCAATATACAATTTGCTAATCTAGATCATTTTTTTCTGAGGTGGTCAGGATGTGTCCTTTTCCCAAATTTGTAAAAAACAACTATAGTTTGGAACTAACTAGACGGTGAGCATAAAAACATGAGACTGTTTTGGAAAGTGTGCTATGTAAAAGAAAATAATATTTTTTGAAAAATCTTAAAAATTTTCTAAAGTCTGGTTCATGAAGCTTGGTGAGATGAAAGAATTAGACTACATAGTTATTTGCCAACCTTTCACTAAATATATTTCCACCATCAGGTCTTGCAACCAAAATACAGAAAAAACAAGATACTGGAGTTCCATATTCTTGCAATAGGTTCGCGTGAAGTAAAAAGGTACGCGTGAAGTAAAAGCACACTGTGTGATGTTCTTCACTTCACACGTGATGTACATCTTGTACGGATACGTAGCCCCAATTATTTGTAGTTTTTCTGTTTAGTATGATGGAAATATCATTTCCGAAACGTTGTCAAAAAAACTATATAGTCTATTTTTTACACTTACCAATCCCCATGAATCAGACTTCATTTTATTTATGGTATTCTCCATGTTTGAAATATTTACTGTCTACATTGTTGATGACCCCTTTCTTTACCTGTTGCCAATAACATGGAAGTCCATTTGACTGTTTGACTGATAAAGCCGTTTCCTCTCTCTGACCCGATTTACACGCATTTTGACGAACGATTCAAGAGTTTTAGTAACACGCGCACGTGCACTGTGGATTCTGGAACGCCAGCAGCAGCACTGCGCCTATGCGTGTTCACTTTAACTCCGGAATCGTTATTCAAAAGGAAATACCGGGTGAGAATGCTCAGAGTCACCATCGCGGCTGTCCCTGCAGCGATTCTGGCCTGGAGTTTCTAGTGTTCGAGTCCCGACGGTAACGACTTTCGACATTAGCTAGAAAGTTAGGTCAAATACAGTCGCTGGCTGCAGAAGAATTCTAGCAGCCGGGTTGCTCTGTTCGGTTTCTCCGATCAATACCAGGCGAATGCCGGAACAGGTGCCATTACAAAAGGGCAACGAATTGCGCGAAATGTTTCCTTCCTCTTACTTGTCCTTTACCTTCATACTTTCCCCTTTAACACACTTCCACTTGCTACACTAACACACATGTCAGGACACCAGTCGAGAGCTTAGAGCTGGTCCGGGCTTGGGCTGTACCTCGCTAAGGGGAGATACCTGGATGACTACAGCCGACTGCAGGTCAGCGCCGGATTCATTATCCAACGGGAAGGAATCACCGCCACTCCCATGATAAACATTCACTACTCTAACGAGACTAAATACCGTAGCAGTGACATGCCCGGGAACATTAATCACTCAATGAACCTCGTAATCAAATGTTCGAGTGTAAATCGTGCCTTGGAGCTGGAAACGACTGGGAGCACTCACCAGCGAAGAGCTGCAGGCCGCCCGCGAGGCGCGCCGTGCCGGTGTGCACCACGTAGGTGATGCAGCAGGCGGCCGTGGCGGTGATGGCCACCAGGAGGCTGAGCGCCGCGCCCACACCCACCAGCACTGTGCTCGCCTGCCACCACGGCGATGGGATGTCCCAGAACCTGAGCACACAAGCGAAACATGCCGTCATTCTCTTGTGACACAACGGCCCGCTTGGGGTATTACGCACACTTAACACGGTGCTAAAGGCCTGCCTTTAATGGATTTCGGAAGTAATGGTCTGACATAGGAGTAGGTCACTCTGAAAGTAAGCAGTGCATTACGCAAAATGATACGACACGTAAGAGGTCGATCGAAGATGACTACTTTTTGCCAATTGTCACGTGCTGGGAAACTTCGTATACAGAAGTTACAAATGCGACATTACCTGATAGGTAGGCAACTCATTATGTACTGTTGTTTGGTAGGTTACGATCTGACGCAGTTATTTTACGAACCTACTCAACATCAGTGCATGATGGATTAATCCCTTTCAGTAAGAGGCAAAGTCTACACGTGTAATTTCGTCATATGAAATTTCATGTCACATGATCAATTTCTTTACCTCAGAGTTTGTATTATTTATTCTGAGACAACCTGTGGTATCCTACTATATTAATTAAGTATATTTAGCGTGCATTTACAGTATACACAGGATTTTAAAATTTTGTAAGATGATTAAAACTACAGTATTGTATTCCTGCATCATTCGTAATTTAATAACATTTATATTGGTCACTCCATTTACAATACACAGACATTTAAATTGCGAAAGATGAAAGTTTGCGTGATTGAAACTACAGTATTATATTCCTGCATCTTTCGTAAATTAATAGTTTATATTGGCCATTCCTAACGTAATCTAAATGTGTGTCGGGATCTACTGTCAATCTGCTTTCATGTACTTATGTTCCCCATTTTTGTCTTGAGTATCGAATAGTTTACTGATTTAGTGAATGCAGGATAGTAAACTATACAAAAGTTTTAAAATGTATATGGTACAATTAATAAAATGACATTAAATATTTCAATAAAATGAATTTAATTTAGTACATTGTGCATACGGATTTAAGTCTCGACAATTTGTTTTATTAATGTTTTTGCGAAATTTGTATATTTTCTTTCAATAATCTATTAATAGTATCTGGAATTATATTAGATCATATTAAATGATTGAAGTTATCGCACTTTACGTTTAAAAAATTAATTAATACAGATGTATAATTAGAGGTAACCAGACACATGCAATGTAATTAATCCAATTTCTTAATTTAATTTCTTTCTCTAGAGGTAGAAATTTATCTAAGAATATCGATGTATGCGATCATGATAAATATCTTTTGCATTTGAAAGTACTGGCATGGGTGTTTCTACTCCATCAGGTATGGAATATTATCTTTTTTAGTGGCTGCCTTTTGTTTCTTGCTCGTTTAGGAATATTCTCCATCACGGCTCGATGAAATGCAGCTTCTAAGACCCGAATTTTATATCTAATTTTATTCTTCAGCTGAATAATAGTGCTGAGCTTATTGGCATGAACTTTACTTTTCATGTAACCCAGAGAAAATAATAAGGGAGCGTCATATATGACGAACGAGACGGTGATGTGCATCTCGAATACTTGGAGGCGCACCTGTCACCGAAAATATCTTTTAAAAGCGCCAAAGTAGCACGAGCTACAAAAGATTATGTTGGAACCATATATCGGGACGCAATTCCCCAGACATTTAAAAGTATCCAACATGATCTAATATTGAGCACCACCTGCGGTTTTCATTCATGCCGTCCTGATTTTTTAAAAAATGTTTTTTCAATGTTTCCTGAAGTCACACCACACAGCATTTTATGGGTTGCAATTGTTTTTTACGCATTTCCTTTAAATATTCAGTTGCTCTATCCCGCAACTTTTTATAGTCTTTTGTCTAAATTCAATAATAAAACTGTAATTTACAAAGAATAGCTCCAGAATCATGGATCTCTACTCTTGTATACTTTGTGACAATGAAACTCTTCTAGCCTATCTTGCGAGAAAAAAGTTAAAATGAAGTTATTCGCCTTTTAAACTGGCGAATAATCTAACTTTGCACCACCTGTTCTTTAATTTATCAACTTGGTTTGTTGGCACACGACTTGGATATTTAGATTTCAAATAATCAATAACGTAATGTCTGAGTCGATCCAGTGGATGATAGTCTTGGATAATACATTATGAAACAATCATGTAATGATGGGTATTAATACTGTTGGCACATACATTGTTTATTTGTTCATATTTGGCGCCGTGGCGGGAGATTGTGTTTTAATAACGATCTTTGGCCCTTAATTGCTAGCTCAGAATTTGCATTTTGAACGTACCGCGTCGGACTTATAAAAAATTCCCCCCAAAACCGCGCGCAAGGCGCTAAAAGAGCGGGTATATAAAATTCCTTTGTTTTCTGTCGAAATTGCAGTCCGCCTAGTCTCTGGTCGTAATAGTTTCATCTGTCTTCGACAGGGGGCAGCACTTGCTGGGGTTCCGTCCCAGGCCCTTAGCAATTTAGCAAGGTTGGCATACCTGTCGCCTTTTAGAAAGACTTTCAAAGAGAAGCCATATTTTCGCGGGAACCTGCACATTGCATGAGCAAATTTGTGTAATACAGATTAAAAGAAGGCATTGCTTTTCGTGTGAGACTCAGGTAACGGGTTGAACGATTTATTCCCTGATTGCTTATTTATTGATTATATTATCTTCTAATAAGAAGGGTATACTGTGTCTTTTCAGAGATCGCACGAGCGAACGAATATTTCGTCTCGCCGTAACCAACCAAACTTATGAACGCTCTCCCAAAAATTGAAAAATAACCCAAATCTGGAAAAAGGAGCTATATCGCTGCCTTAACAAATACACAAGTGTGATATTACCATACAAGCGAGGAAGGAGCGAGTATCGTAAACTTCACACGAGTGTATTAATACCCATTACATCGAGTTTCATACAGTACTTTTTCTACGACTTATGGTAACTTTTGTAAGTCAAACTTCTACACTGAATCGTTTCGTGGCAGTCGACATGCAAGATTCAGCCAAGGCCACCCAGCGGACACCTCTTTACCCTACACCCGCAGAGAAGAAAATATTGTTTCACGTAAACGTATGTGTGTTGAATATACAGCTGGAAATTTGACTTAGTTACTGTGTTCGTATTATGATTGCCCTTGTATTGTATTTATTGTCCCAGGTGCAATCGTTTGTGAGAATTCTTTCAACGCCTGAGGGATTTGACAGATGGCAATTCGCAGTACACATGTGTACTGTAAGGTTGCATAACGACGCCTGTCTTGAGATTGCGCTACAAGAAAAACATTAATTCTCAACTGAAAATATTCATTATTAAATTTACTGGAATCCATACTCAATCATGGTCAATATTGACAGTAATTCATTTAATCATTGTTATAAATTTTAGTAATTCTTAGACAAATTGTCAAAAGAATGTGTCAATGATTTTTTCTCGGTAAGCGAACATTAGGAATGCGATGTATAACGTTGAGTGCGCCGCTTCTGGAGTATATTGCCAAAATTGTTACCACTTCAAATATTCCTTTTATCGGACAACTGGACTCATTCTAACAGTATTTATCTGAATGAATCATCACTTATTAGGTAAAACGATCATTTTACAATATGTTTTGGAAATAACTTTTAGCACAACAGAAAATGGTAAATATCATCACTCATAAATTTAATTGGCAACATTTATACATTTTAAAATAAAAACAAATAATGTGAACTAATAAATAAATTTTAACGACCGGTAGAATCGTACAGTATTTCTGCTGGCTTCATTACTTGCCCCGTTACTGTTAAATAAAATAAGCAATAGAATATACTAATTTATTTTCAATACACAGAAAACAGGAGGAAAAATAGTTTATGTTCATTTTCTATTACAGGTCCTCACGGTATAAAAACTAAACCTATTACACATGTCTTCCCATTAATTTGGATAAGATTATCATTAAAATTACGCGAAAATATTTTTCAGAATCATTTTTATCTCAAGATCTAGAAACCTCCATCTTGATTTCTGGTTTGGTTAAAAATGAAAAGGAGTTATTTGATGTGAATCAAAAATTAACTACGAATTTTCAATAATCGGCCTATTTCTCTTCAGCCCGTCATCAAAAAGCACCCATAAGTATTCTTCACATTCGATACACCTAGCATGTAAGACGAAAAAAAACAGCAAGTCTTCAACAACAGATACATTTTAATCAACCTCATTCAGTTACGTTTCACCGTACACATCCATTTCCCATTCTCCCAATCGTACCAGACTGGGGATGCCACACAGTTTGTTCTATATCAATAAATCGTACTATATCAATAAATGGCTGAAGATCACCAAAGCTAAAGAGCATCTCGAAGCAAGCAGCAAAAACCAAGACAGACAGATTGCATACTCTCCAACACGACAACCTCACGGACTCGCTTCAACAGCTGTGTTACCCGAGTGTTACAAAGAGCCAACTGCTCCTTCCCCGAAGGACGAAGGGGGCAATATAAACGCTCTGGCGGAGGAGCTGAAAACCCTCCACCCCCGCCTATTAATTCCGCGAGGCCGCGGCCCCGTAAAGCGCAGACCACCGACCCGGGTCGTGCCCCGCCCCTTCCCGCCACTCCCCTCCCCAGCTCCACCCGCTCTTCTCCGCCGCCGCGGCCTCCCGGCGGAAGGAGCTCTTGCGCTTCTACGAGGTCGCGCTTACGACCGCCGAAGCGGCTCTGACGTCACTGCCATGACCTCGCCTCACCTTCGAAGTCCCTCACAAGAATCACCGCCACTTCAGCCCTTGTCGTTAGGTTCTTGACGATGTCCATCCCTCGTCGTTGTCAACCATCATCATCACATTCTGGTCCCGACATCGACACCTCTGTCAGTTTCACCAACACCTTGACCTCCCCCCTAGTCATTTTATCTCGTTACATTGTGACTAAAAAGTCAAATTTTCCCATTTTCACCACTACCATGATATTACTAGTGACTTTTAGCACAGCCAGCATCTCAACAATCACCCCTACAACCATCATCACAATTACTGTCACTCCATTACTCAGTAGCCATCTCCGATGGCGCGTTCACTTCGTATACAGCATGTTTGTATCGCGAACGTCATCCGAACCCTTCACAGATATCATCACCTTTGTCGTGATACAGTCCCTACCTCTCTCCTCGTTACTGTCTCCTCTAAAACCATCACCATCAATACCACCTCAATCTTGCAGCATACTCATCCGTTGGACGTTTTACGACAAGCAATAGCTTTCGATGTGAGGCAGGTCACCGCAGGATCGTTGCTGTCAAGCACTCCATTAGCTCCAGAAGGTTTATTATGGGTAATAATATACGTTGACGATAAAGTTCATAAAGACATTGAAAAGGCTTGTTGTTAAATAAGAAATTTTGAAAAGAATAAGCTACTCAAAAAAATATTTAAATAAAGAACAAATTTCACTGTCATCTCGACTTCCGAAAGTTCGCAGGTAGCAACAAAATTCTACCTATGCCAAATCCTTCCACGAAATCAACGAAATGGAGACTTAATGCAACCAATCACAAGCTAAAAAGAGCGTATCAATATATGAAAGTGGATGTTGATACTCCGACACCATTTGATGCAAGAAAGATGGCACAACTGCGTGATTTTCATGGAGAAGGATTTTATGCTGTAAATTTTGTTGTAACTCCACTAGGTGGCATTGTAGCACTCGATGGCACTTATGTTCACCTGGGCTTCATTGTTGCTGCGTTGCCGGGTGACGCCGAGCGAGACCGAGGACAGGAGGAGCGGGCGGCGCGGGATGGCGGGAGAGGCGAGAGAGAGAGAAAGAGGGAACAAGAAAGGTAATAAGAAAGAGAGGAAACAAGAGAGACAGGGATGGGAACAAGAGAGGGAATAAGAGAAAGGGGGGAAATAAAAGAAAAAGAAGAAAGAGGGAAAGAGAGAAGGGGAAATAGAGTGAACAGGACAACGCCTGATGGGTTTAATTAGTATTTTGTATATACTGATAACCAATTTTCAACGTATTTATTGCGTAGAGCTTCTTTATTGCTAATCTATTACGTAATTAGTAGTACAATTCATCATTATTTATTAGAATCTTGAAAATGAGCAAACGTCGTTAAACTAACGTATTTCCTTCTACATTATCACTGGCTACTATCCTCTTGATCAAAATAATTACCATCAACAATTTATTGATGGCTCATGAAAAACTTGATAATAGAAATTGAAATACGATTGGCATGTGATTGCAAAATGTGAAAATGGTCATAATGATAAAGTACACATCACAAGTTCAGCTTGGTAAAGCGATAAACGTTGAACGTGCAGCACATACCTTCCATTAATAAATCATATGACAAACATTAGCATAACGAAACTGACAGACACTTCTCCAATATAAATGAGGATTCAGTAGGATTAACAATTTAAACGAAGCATTATTGATCATTTGATCCCTTTTTATTCACTAAATAAAAGTTTACAATTAGTGTTAAATGTGCTTTATTATTTGCAACAATTTAATAAGGTACATTGGGGTAATAGTAGACTAGGTCATTAGAGAGAATATGGAAATTACCTCCAAAATTTCCAACATTGGGCGCGTATGTTAAACAAAGCCATTCTTATAAATGTTCAAATTTCACTTATAAAATAAAATTAAAATTGAACACAAGGTGATACTTTACAGGAAAGATATTTTTTGCATCAAATAGAAATATTGTAAAACCCCAGTATACAAAATTGCTTCTGAGTGCATTACTTATTACCTCGATTTTTAAAGCTTAACTCGGGAAAACACGTTTTTACTAGCATTAACTAGCATCATTGCAATTTCTCATAATATCCACTTGCACTACTACAAACGATATAATGATAATCTAAATAAATCCAATAAATGAAAGGGAAATGATTAGCGTGATATGCAATAATCAATAGTAATAATAATAATAATAATAATAATAATAATAAATAAATAAATAAAATATTGAAAAAGGTTAAATTGTAAAATGTAAATGTAGTGCAATGTAAACTGAACAAGTATCCATGTAATAACCTGTACTGTCATTCGCTCCTGACCATGTAGTTAATGTGAATTACACTCACTTAAAAATTCCAATAAAAATGTTTTAACAAATGGTTTAAAATACTGATACCGAATTTTTGTGATTCAATGCAACAATCATTATTTTTCACTTACCTTTTGATGATGCTTAACGATCATTACCTACCATCAACAAAATACCCTAAATGTAAGTTATGCAACTACAAATCAGTTCTAAGCAACATTTTGTTCTATAACAAAATAACTTCTATACAAACAACAAGTTCTTTAACAAGAAAAGACATTGAAGTTATTGTTTATAGAAGGGTAAGAACGTACATGGCGGGTACGCTACGAAACATCCAGTTTGATATGAAACCGCTCTCGCGGGAAACGAATAGTACCCAGAGTAGTTCGCGCAAACATTTCGTATATTGGTTTTAAATTTCAATAAACTTCTGGTTTGCGCAGTAAATACGCTAGCAAATATGATGCAGCTGCCGGTGCAGTGAATGTAATGGAGTTCCACAATTGTCTTGTGACCTTTAGAAAATGTCGGATATCAGAAAAAATCATGCAAAAAATACAAAGTTCGCTTATTAAAATGATACATGATTGAGACGGTTAGTGATTACCTATATAATAAAAAAAGCATATGTAAACTTTAGCTGAACGGTATGGTACCTCATGTACTTCGGGAGAACATAATGACAAAATCGTTTCAAATGATCACCGTAAATTACTGTTTCTAATTTTAACAATTTTTTAAGACAGCAAATTTCTTCCAACTATTATTTATCAATGCCGATAAAACGGTAATCTTACATTACTTGTTTAAAACCAATAAGATAATTAAATTACTGAAAAATGTCGGTAGCATTTTTTCTTTGGACGAACCTAACGTTTGAATGAACAGAAATTGCATACAATATTTCCATTTATACAAAAAGACGTCAACAATTTTATTAACTAATATTTTTAATATAAATTAGTTTTTTTAAATAATAGAAAATATTTAAAAGTTCTTACACTCACTTGTCATTAACATATAACAAAATTTTAGCAACTTCTTAAGGGTGAAAAAAAGAAGAATGTAGTTTGAAAAGAATTTTTTTGCCTTATCCGCCTGCAGAAAGGATTTTTTCCGGAGTTGCGTGAGTTGAAGTCAGCCATTTCGTATTTTTTAAACAACAAACAGTATTGGGTAATAGAAAAAACAAAGAATATATTTTCAACGTAGGGAATTACATACGAAGAATAAGAAACTTAAAAAAGTAGACTCACTAATAAGGTAATGTAGGTATTCTAAGTTTAAATACGAGCACCAACCGATTTACCTTCGTCGGTAACGAAGTATTTGCATTCGCATTATATGCATTAGTTAGAAAAATATAGAAAGTACTTCATGTAAACAACACTTTGAAAGGAAATGAATACACCATTGAATCCATTAAAACGTGTATAGTACAACACTCCTAATCTCACCTACATAAGTAAAACGTTGTTCAAACATTTGTATACATTACGCCGCAAGATAGGCATCATCTACCGCAAATAGTTTCTTGACTTCGTGACTAATGAAGGAATTCTTTAATAGTTGTTCCAATTTTTCAAAAGTACGTTTTAATTTAATATATCATACAAAATGTAACTCCATTAGCTATCCCTAAAAATGAATGTTATGTACTTGGTATATAAAAGTGGTTATCTTCTGTATAAATAAAAGGTATAGTTATTTAAAAATCTTTTTCGTAATACTTTACTGATATTTTGAGTTAAAGCAATCAGAAGTACGAAAAGCCATTCAACGGTATTCAGCTGTAAGTCCAATGTAGTTACTAACTGTCATTAAACCGATAAACTGCAAATAACCAATCAAAAGAGTAATTTGTGTTATCTACCGTGAGTTGTTAAGTACTTTCCACAATATCTTCTACTTATACGAAAAAAATATATAAACAATAAATAGAATGTCTTTGGTATAAATGAACCCAAACGCTATCTTCACTCCCAACGCATTTGTTTCGAATGATCTTAAGGAAAGGCGGACTGTTAAATACTTAACGGACGGCGGGCTTTGCAGCTAACGAAAATCTCACTACCGGGAGAGGTGGCTCAGGGCAATATCTGATGTCACTGCAGTGCCTCTGATAGGGAGGTCCTAGATTATAATTCCGATGGCAGGATTTTCGACACTAGCTTGTCGGCCAAGTCGAATGCAGTCGCTGACTGGAGGATAAATCTAGCGGCCGGCTGCTCTGATCGGTAGTTTTCCGTGTTTTCTCCGATTAACACCCAGCGAATGCCAGAGCAGTACCCTAACAAACGGCCCACGGATCGCGCGCGATCTTTCCTTCCTCTTCCTTGTCCTATCCTCACCCCTTACGTACACACACTTAAATTCACTACACTGCCACACATGCCAGGATACCAGTCTGGAGCTTGAAGCCTGCCGGGGGTGGGCGGTGCACCGCTGGTGGAGATACATAGTTGAGGGAAACCCCAACCCCCAATGGTGGAGGGTAGATCACCATACATCGGGAGATGATAACCGTTATCGACCGCGATAAAAACATGCACTACACTTTCGGGAATAATGACGTTAGCCGTTGGCGCGCACGGAATCACTAATCAACCAACCAACCAACTTAACGGACGCGGGCTTGCTGCTAACGAAAACTCCTCATGAGGCTTTGAGTTAAGACGACATAACAGCAGAGAACCCATTTTACAGCGTATTTCCCCCACTTGGGCGGGCGGCTGCCTCGCTGCGCGGCGCGGCGCGCCGTGATGTGGGTCAGCGCGGCGCTCGTTTCACTGCGTGGGCGCGGCGGAGGGCGGGGCATAACCCGGCGCCGCGCCGCCGCGTCCTTAACGATGATGATGTCCTCTCGGCGCGGCACAGGGCCTCCGGGACGGCGCCGCGGGAGGGGGAGGAGGAGGAGGAGGGGGCGAATGGGAGCGCGGGAAGCGCGAGTGGGAGGACAATATCCGCTCGAGCGCGCTGCCGGCGAAGCCGCTGTTGCTCAATCGATCACGTCCAACTGCGCCTTGTAAACGCACAACTAGTGCTCATTTGCAGGGTGGATTTGTAGTCTTCTAATTGGTGGCAGTTACAAGATTCCGCAAAATGTTCAACCAGAAAGTTTTAAAGATTGTCTGTTAAATGTTCAGTACACGAAATCAGAATTGAAATAATAAAGATTATTTAAAACTAATGTCCTTGCTATTATTCCGATTTTAATTTTTATCAAATTTTGATTTTCACTGCACTAAATCTTTGAGAAAATCTCATGGTTTCACATGATCACAGACAAGGGAGGCAGAATGTAAGATAATGTCACGCAGTAAGTCCTCTAAAGATTAATTTCAAACAAATAATGAACATTTAAAAAATGATATTGGAATGTTGCCCTCTTCAAATTATTTACAACATGGATCCGAACTACGTAAACCTGAAAAAAATACCAATAATATATCTGCTTAGATAAGAATCCTCCCTTTCAAACATCTGAAAACAAATTTAGCAACATGTCACCACAATAGAAAAATGTAGATGCGAATATAACAAGAATCTACTAAAGAGTTCGAAACAGGTCATTCCGTAGAGAAGATAGGAACACGCACTTAGAACAATCTCCGACATGGAAAGGAGTGTAGCAAAGCACGGCGGAAGGGCAGAACTCCGGAGATATACTGAACCAAAGCGGAAAACAAGAAGGGCAACCATGACGCCGACCGCGGCGCAGGGCTGGTGGGGAGTGTAGGAAGTCAGTGAGGACAACGGGTGCAGGAGGAGCAGCAAGCACTGTCAGCAGTGGGCGGGGAGGCGATGGAGGGCGGCGCTATTCCTGGCCCCGCGCCAGGGTCGTCATGGCGACGCGCGCCGCGGCGCAGACAAACGACGAGCGGGCCGCGCATAAGCGGCGGCACCGCCGTCCCGCCCGGACGGTCCGCCCGCGCCTCCGGCTGCGCAAACTTCTCCGCAAGTTATTATTTGTTATTATGTTTCAAAGTTCCTCCAGACGCTTTGGAGGAGGAAGCCGCGGGGCTGTGAAGATGTTCGTAATTAAAAATCGGGACGACAGAGCGCGTGGCAGGCGAGGAGGGGGTATTTTCGCGCTGCCAGTCGTTTATATTCATTAGAACGTCCGGGAACGGCCCGGCGCGAGAAGTTAGCTCAGAAATCAGGCGAGACGAGTGTTAACAGATTATTAATTTTTTGCGCTTGAATTTGGCGTGAAATGAATGAAAAGCTCCTAATGCTGACGAAAGCAGATACGCCAAAAACTGTGGAGCCACTCTGTCGATGGGAAAAATTAAAGAGTTTTTTCACGGAATAATAAATGTTTCAATGAATTTTGGAGGGATACAATCTCATATTTCGACGTGCGCAGTAATAATTCAGACCCAAGGAAATATAAAATTAATACGGGAAAGTCTGTGCTATTCTGTAGCTCATATTAACATTCGAAAAGTAGAAATGTATCATTTGTTAAAATTGTATTAATGGCTGTTAAATTATTGAACTTTCTTTATGTAAATTCTTCTTTTCTTATAAATTGCCAATTAAGTTTTTTACTTTAATTTTTTTAACTATCTTTTGACGTTGTGGAGAGATAGATCATGTATCTGTTCAATTTTTGGTTTTTGACTTCAGAAATCAATAACTTCCATGTTACAAAATGAACACGTTAACTTCGTATAATAGAATATAGATTCTATCCAAAGGCACATAAATTAGATCCATTTAATTTGCTAAATATGTGCTCTGTCTTTAACGGGAAAATAAAAAATTAAATATGAAAAAAATAATATGTTTGTTGTAAAGATAACCATGACACTGTATTTGTATTTATTGTCAGTATTAAAGCAATGACTTTCTATTTAACTTGCGAGTGAATACGGATGTTACACGCGCAAAGCAAAGGCATCATTATAATTTACGAATGTTCCCTAGCACGTGGACTCACCCCAAGCAATTCATAAGCCTTTGTAACCTCTCTCACTCGGAGAGTGACACAGAAAATGAAACTGGGATTCGTAAAGGCATCGTCTTCTGCGTTCTCCAAATATATCTTTCCAGACGGTTTAAATTAAACTTGGCCGGGACTTTACAACTTCTTCCCACTTGAGCCTGTAATTAAGGAGTAAGTTACGTTTCATGCTCTACCAAAAGGCGGGTTCGCACACCCCGTGTATAGATGCGATTCCTTCCAGAGTAGGGGTGTCAATCCGAGAGATCGTGGAAGTCATATATTAAGTTGAAGAAACGTTTCGGGAAGAAACGAATTGGGAAGGGAGAAGTAACGGAGACTACGAAGATGAAATAGAAACGTCCATGAAGATAACACAGGGAATGAATACCAATACTAAAAAATCAAGTGAAACAACTCCTACTTCAAGATAGTACTAGCGCATTAGATGTGTGTAGTAATTTCTCTTTTAATTGATTAAGATTGCAAATAATGTTTGGCGAAATATCGTAGTACGTAAAATCTCATCGCAGAAATAATATATAGTACAAATGTCATTGCTGTATAGAAAAAAGTACGAAATTTCTTAAACTGTTACCTGTTAGAAAATGACATTACTTTCAGTTACACAGAACAGAATGATTCCTGAAACCTGTTGAGAAAGTAAATGACAAACTCAGTACCTTTCAGTTCTCATTTTGTATTTTATTACAAATCACAATTCTGCAAGGACGAACATACGACTATCAAATCGGTATTGATTCGATTTCGAGAATACCAAATTGTTATCAAATCTGTATCGAAAAACGAAGTCAATAATCAAATTAGTATCTCCCAGCGCAATTTGAAAGGCAGAGATGACAAATACCAACCAACACAAGGCTGCAGTAAAATGGACGATACACACCCATAACAACTTACACTGATTTCGATGTCTTTACTTTTCATATTACACCCAATTATTTCGGAATTCAGATTAGAAATATACTCATCACGGGTTGTGATTCTTTTTACAAATAATACTGATTACGAATACACAGTATTTAAATACCCACTACACATCAGAGCGACTAGAAATATGCCCGGCTAATATTGTAAATGATTTTTACCACGACAAATCGACGAACTCAGGCGAACTCAGGCTCACTGAGTGAAACAAACAACAGTGAGTAATCGACGAGGTATTTAGGAAGGTCGTAATCTTTTCTCACCATTACTTTTCTTCAGACTGCTACGCTAAAAACCATTTCACCGAACTAATATGAGTTCCAAGCGTCAAAACGATTCCCGAACATTCCAGAGTAGCATGAAAACAAAGCCAAGCGGAGAGCGCGCTATTAGCAGCAAAGAGTAGTTAGCGCGGGTGCCGCGTGCGGCGCTGTTTGCGCAGCCCAAAGGGCCGCCGTATCGTCGGCGCGGCGGGGGCGAGGGAGGGGGGAGAAGCGGGGGCGGGCGCTTTCGGCCGTTCGTCTGCGCATTATCCGCGCGGCGAGGCCCGCGTGAGCGCATCGGAAATATATCCTGCGTAACGTCGTGTGCGGTCGTTACATTCTTCATCCGCGCTCGCGCCGTATTTCGTCCTTAGCGCCGCCCGCTGCCCGCCCCGCCCCGCCCCTCCTCGCCCCGCCCTGCCCGCCCGCATGCCGCCGACCGAATTTCTGGAATTTCCCCGGCGGCCGCTTCAGATTTCCGCTTCCCGGAAAATTGTGCCGTTTCTGGAAGTAGAGGCAGAGCTTGTCGTCTGTGGAACGCAAAATAATTAGGCGCAGTTTTATCCATCACGCTCTAGTGACATAATTATCGCTGTCATGAAATGTTTCATTTTTTATCTCGTGAATTGTTTTGAGTAATGATCTTTACAGCACGGAACGATTGCATCAAACGAGACCGGAAACAATCAAGTGTTAGTCTCTACTGTGTTCGATAGTAATAGATACGCCAAGAGTGCCTTGTTAATTGAATAACGCACCAAATTAATTAGTGAGTTAAATTAATAATTAAAATAGTGAACATTGTTAGTTCAACCGCAAACAATTAAAAATATTGTTATGTTCAGGAATAAGAATGAATAACAAAAGAGTTTATTTGAAAAATTTTTACAAAATCTAAAATCCAAATCGTACCGAGAGACAAGCTAATTAACCTCATACCACGGAGAAAAATATCAAGTTCGAAGCACAGTCGTCTTAACCAGAAGATGATCCTATGGCACAACACAGTTCAACTCTCCGCCAGAAACACCAGTTTACGGCACTGTTCAATTCCAAAGACCTACTTCGACCTCCGTAGCAGAAAAGAAAACAGTTATTAACAACAATTTAGAAATAAATTCGAGTAGTTAGAGGACTCTCCTTGGACACTCCTCGGTAATTAGTTAATATTTAATTGTAAGTTAAAAATATGTAAAATAAGCCGAATGTTATGAACTTTGTAAAAAATTGTATGTATGATTCAAAACCTTGGAAGACCTAACAGGCCGAACAAGGATTAATAAATTATTTTTAAAAAAACGGCACAGTTCAACGTACGCAGTAAACAACGATCACGGCACTCGCTCAATTCATAGAGTGCATTATCTGTGCCAAGTTGCTCCCTGACCTTATGCACCCCTCAGGGAAAGATTCGCGGATCGCCCGCAGTGGATAAAGCTACCTCCAGAGCTCTTGCTTTTGGTCCATCCCTCGCCGCTTACGCCCACAGCCGGCGCACCGCCTTTTCACCGCGCGCCATATTTAACTTTCCACACGCCCATAAATCTTTGATGGGCGATCATAAAGAGTAAAAGTCAAAAACCTTATTTTACAGTACAGCGAAAAAACTGTTTTTGTTCTGTATATTCAAAAACTGTTCGTATTTTGAATATTAAAAATATTTGCAGTGTGCAGAAAAATACAGTGTGTCACAGCAGGATTTGACTTTAACGTTATCCAGGCGTCGATATCGAGCTGATGATAACAAAAATGAACATATCTCATTTTTTCAAAAAATTACTTGTACTCTTACGATCGCTCTTCAAAGAAATTATACAGTCAATAATTATCTTCTTAATAAATTTTAGTTATATTTCCAGTACACCTTTACCTTAAATATCTAATACAAATATTGTCCATGACAAATTACCAAAAAGAGGCTCTCAATAAATTCATTCTTAAATGTAGCTACAAGGTGTACACCATGGGGTACAGTTAGTTTCTCTACAAGATAGTACACGTATGTCCACGTCTCTTCATTAAACTAGAGTTACTAATTAAATTGAATGCTTCATTGAAGCTCAGACGTACTTTCTTCCGCACATTATTCTCCAAATTTGAATTCAAGAAGACTGCTTTAATTCCATTTTCAGATTTCCGACTCACAGTAAAACAATTAGCCCAAAATGTCTGAGTAATTCTATCAAAATAAAATCTGATAGCTGGCGCTGGAGTCGTTTTTCCCGCGCAGAGCAGCAGCGCCAGCAACTCTGCCCGCTCACAAAGCAGGGCCAGTTGCGTAGGCCGCCACGCCAGAGCGATAGCGCAACGTGAGCCCGCAACCGTAAACTGCGCGACGATAAAATCAGAAATATGGCGACGACCCCTGGCTCTAAGTGAGTCGCTTGCGCTCGAATAGGCGGCTATGCTACAGTTTCTCGTCAGTATGGTCGTGCTGCAACCGCATTCGCGATTCTGAAGCTCTGTCCTATGACTTAAGAAGAATTTTTTGCTTTCAATTTAAGCAGAGAAACGTGTAATCAGTGAACAATTTCGATAAAATTAACTACCACTACGTCTTTTGTGTTGAAATGAAAATGAACACGTTGATGGGTCTATTAGCTATCCTTCAACGTGTTCATTGTCATTTCAGCACAAAAGACGTCGTCATGGTATGACTCTATCTCTCTCTGCCTCTCTCTCGTCCTCTCTGCCCCTCATCTCTCTCCCTCGCACTCTCTTCTACCCCTCCCTCTCCTCTTCTCCGTATTACCGTGTGACGTACAAATTTTATTCGAGAACTCAATTTTATGACAATTTGTTCGTGTAATATACTAATTTAATTGACAATCACAAGAACATACAACGTATTTTCGGGGGTTGAGGGTATTTTGTCCCATTGAGGAGTATTTTATTTTCTAAGTTTTGTACTTTTAGTACTGGTACAGAAAATACATTTGTACTCTTGGTACAATGTGTTGAAAAAAGTTTAACCTGACCGAATACTGGGAAAACATGCGTCAATTTCCTGACGGTCCCGAATAAAATAATTTTCTCTCTCAGTTGCGCAGCTCTAAAAGACTGGTTCGCAACTACATTCACTTCACATTTAATTATTACATTTTCTCCTAATTTAGAAGCGTACAGCGTTCACTAACGCCCCCCCCAGAGAAATAATCGGCTTTGTTGATCAGTGCTGTTAATACTGCCCTCTTCCCGAAACTTTGTTTTGAAAGCGATCATAATCCGGAGAGGGTGGGGTTCGTTAAAATCTTTCATAACGAGGGACAGACCGCACATAAAACCATTTTTCGTACGAGCTTTCGTAATCAGGTCAAAGACTGATTGATCGAGGCCTAATACACAGCAGAGATAGTGTATCTGGTCTTTGATGCGCATTACATCACACAATGACATCAAGTATTTTATGAGTGATTTTGTTGCTTTAACCAGAAAGGAGTATATATAGTTAGGAGTATTAGAAGTACATATACTCCAGAATAGGAGTGTGTGTATGTATGCAGTTTAAGGACGGATGAATTGTAACGTAGATAAATTTTAACTGTAAATAGTTTTTTTTATGTACTATATATAATTCTTTAGCTAAGTTACTTCAACCGCTTGCTCCAATGCTTCGCTTATCTGCAAAAAAGAAATAAGTTTAACTTAATCTTTGCTATTTCATTAATTTCATTTTTAAGTTAAATACTTACAAAATTATTATGAGGTTCAATCATTTACAGCCTCACAATGAGTTTCATTCTCTCTGATTTTTGCGCTCGAGCGAATTACTGGTTTGATCAAATCAAATTTCTTGGAATTCTTTCTTAGAATATTCGATTCGAGACTTTGAATATTCACATCATATTACGCATTTTCTTTTATTTCCTTGATGTGTAGTGTCCTTCAATTGATACGCGACAAAATTAGATATCACATACAGAATGTCTTTTACTTGTTAAAATGAGAAACATGTATTTAATGTTTGTTAATAAAAGTAAACAACTGCAAATGTATAGATTCCTAATAAGAACAACAAAGTTTTGAATGAATCCCTTCTGCAGACAAAAATAGGAAACACCGAGAAAATCTTGAAGGACTGTCATTATCAGCGTTGACGATAATAGAAGATGCCTGATAGGATATGACTCAGGAGCGTGAAAGAATGCGAGTTGTTGATATTACTGAAAACATTTGCTTAATAATAATTATTACAATGCAAAATTGTAAACACCATTCAAATTATGAATTAATAAATATTAAAATTATTAAGAATACGGTGAGTTGTACTCACAATATTGTGTCACTAGTCTGTAAAACAGTTGGATTATTTACATTGCTTCCAAAAGTTTACGTTTTTTTCAAATTTCGTCAACGATGAATGCAGATTAACCGAGGAGGGGGGAGTAGATAGAGAAGATCAAGAACAGTGATGAAATTATGTTTTTATTATTAATTTGACTAGTGCCAAAGTCAAAAGTTGGTAAAAAGGTAATAGATTTATTGAAAAGGTCAGCAAATAAAGCAGCTATAATTATTACTTTTTAAGTCGTTGGAACTTCTTCGATCGGAAAGAAGTTAGTTTGCTCAAACTTTGGAGAAATATGAGGAATTTAAAAGCACAATTCAGTCATTCCTTGCGATAAAAACACATCAGTGTGAAATGTAAGCAATAAATAATACCTTTACCGTTTTGACATCAAGAACATACATTCCCGTAGAAAGTGTTTCTGTAACTATACAAAATCTATAGGTCGTTTACGTACGCAAAAATGTTTTCTTTCTTTCGGGAACGAAAATTTAGTTTTTCAAATGTTACTTACATTGTTTTGTTGGTGCTTTCATTCATTATTTAACTATGTATGGTAAAAGGATGGGGACGAGATTCTGGATCTCAAGAAAATGTGCGCAGATTATACTTCTGCTCCAAATGTCACATACCGTTCTACTGTTTTTTGAAGAAATAAATCAAAATTTAATTATAATTGTATAAAATAAGCAAAATAGTGAAATGATCTGAAGATTATCAGAGTAAACGCTGCCCGGAGTTTGGACGGGTGAAACCAGAAGACATGGCAACTTTACAAGAAGCTATAATTTCTTGCAAGAGAAACTTTTCCTTGTAAGAGCTACAATTTCTTGCAATCTAAGTTTTATTTGGCAAAAAGGACATGAGTCAGTTCCAAAGAAATTTACAAAGTAGAATTCAATGTCCCATTACTATTAGTCTCTCTTTGGGAATGTAACTTCATTTAATTAAAAAGTGCACCATAAGTACGTAATATTACATTTTGTTCAGGTTTGAAAAAACTATTGATTACGTGAATTGTCAACTAAAATGTGAGAACTACTGTGTCGGAAAAACTCACAAAATTCAACAACAATATATGCAATAAATTAAAAGAATCTTTGTGAATAAGAAATCTGCATCTTTCTGGCAACAATTAGTAGAATAACAACTGAAATTAACTTTCTTATATTTTTAATAAATATTACCAGAAGACGCCATACCTGAAACGAAGGAATAAGAAATTCCTTAAACTTACATTCTTAACATAACCAAATCACCTAACAATAATCAATATGAGCATAATATGTATAATTAATGGACATGTACACAAGTTACCTTTCAAAACCATAAAATATAATCTCCCCAAGTGTTGGAACACCATGTCGGCGGTGGTTCTGACCAGGACTGGAAAAAAGCAAGCAAAGGCCCGAAGACCTAATGCCTAAAGAACAAAGAAGGAAAAAATCAAAAAAAAAATCACATGGGTGAGGGCTCTTAGTTGTCTAAAATAGCACGTCCTAAATACTCCCTTACACTCTTAGATCTTGGCACAAACCGCCCCCATTGTAGCAGTGAACGATAATTGCGGGTATTTGGGCACTAATCGCAGAGGGATGATTCCACATTAATTACCGAGTGCGCAATTAAGCAAACATTTATTGGCGATAGTAAATCTCTCCATTAAATGGGGTAATAAAGGGTGCCACTGTGCCACTGTGAAACTGTAGGGGTTTGGAGGCCTATTCCGAACGACAGATGCACGCCGCTCGCGCAGCTTTCGCAGAAGTAGAGAAAGAAGACGGACTACTGGCAACGGTTCGGTCACTTTACGAACGGGTCTTTACGGGTGGAGTCCGAGAAGCACTAACGGCTGAGAAGTGCGGCGAGAAGTTCGTGAAACACGAGCGACACGGGTAGTATATTTGAACGTTTATTTCTTCTCGAGAGGAGAAGTTTATTTTAGTCCCTAAAGTTGAGCAAAGCGAGTGAAGTAATACAAGAGTTCTTTTTACCCATTATTAAAGAGGTTAAAGAGAAGTTAAAAAGACACAAAACGTAATACAACTTTACGTAAGAAACGTCTAATCGTTTTTTTTTTTCATTTTTAAACATATTATAGATATTTTTTTCGGAGAGACAATATTGCCACAATGTGTATAGAAAGGCTACGATATCAAATTATAGTGAAATCACAAACAATTTAGTTAGAAGGACAAGTTAGAAACAATGTCAGAAAGATCTCCAAATTCCTAAGAAACTATTTTAAAAAATCAAAAAACTTGTTTTACACTACAATTTAAATTGTTCTCAACTATGAATAGAAAACACAATATGCAAAACTCATAAACATCTGCAAACACATCATAAAACCCGTTTAAAATACATCTCAATGAAAATCACACAATTGATATGTTTAATCGATAATTGATTTACTAAGTTTTACTTGGTAGTATCCCTATGAGGTCTTGAACGTTCACTAATTAATTTAGGTGTATAAAAATTAGCCTATGATTAAAATAGTTCTTTCATGGTATATTCTTTATCTCTGGCGCATAAACTAATGGTGCTTCAGAGTGACAATTTTCTCGTATTAGTAATTTTTAATCTCTTTAGTAAAGGCTAGAAATTTTTCGAAGTCCACAGTAGAATTGAAATACGGCTTTAAGAATATTAAAGAAGAGTAAAACATGGACATTTTCACTGAACACTCTGGAGCTGCTCTTGAGAAAATGTCTTTCGAGTGTTTCTAAAAACACGCAATTTTGAGTCCATTTTCGCTTTCGCTTTCCAAAACATTTGAGCTTTCGAGAAACGTCATACAAAGCGATTCAAATCTCTGAGCTCAGAAATGAAATAATATATTCAAAATGTCCATAGCGTAAATGTCCGTAAAAATTAAGGACTTAAATGTTATTTAAAAGAATGTGTTTACATATTAAGGAAGAGTTTATTATCGTGTTAATGCCATATAATTCGGTGCATTCAGTACTCGTATAAAAATATCAAATAAAAAATTGGAGCCGTTTTTGAGAAATTTAAAATTTTCTTAATTTCATACAAAATTACACGAAAACTTAATACATTCAAAAACATTGTTGATGGTCTCATTTAAAGCTCGAATTTTGAAGAACAACTTTCATGCATAAGATAAATATTTAACTTCAATATTGAAGTTGTAGGAAACGACAAACAAATTTTAGACTTCTGCAGTTTCCGAAAATTCTAAAGATTCAAAGAAAATTGGATTAACGCAATTTTTATACACGTACTTTGCTCGATCCGATAACGATTCAACCAAAATATTGAAGTATATTTTTAAATTGAAAATGTCCTTGAAGATTCATGTAAAAAACAAAAACCCTTTTAAAATTCAACGGCCCACGGCATCAGCCAAGTTGATCGGGAATTATTAATTTGGGTGAAAATCATTCTTATAACATAGCCGCATGCGTTGCTTGCAGACGGATAGACAAAGAGGCAGTCGTTTTGCCGTAAATCAATTTTCCATCTCAAGGACCCACAAAATGTGGATTCTGACTACATAGTAATTTACTACATGTAGAAACCAGAATTATTCACATTTTCGGTATCAGAGACCTATAATATGAATTTTCTGCCAAAAAATCGCCTTTTTCCGCTGCAACATTACGAAACGTATGTACATAGTACGCGAGAAGGTGCAAGTACTATAAATATTTATAAATATAAACAAATATAGATATGGGTTTTGCCATTTCATTTTTAATAACTTTCAAATTTTCAATATATTTTCATTCGTAAACTCGAAGTGAACTCATTTACATGAATAAAAAAATAGAACATTTCATAGAACGTGCAAACTAATTGCAAGAGGATTGCAACAACATCCCATAGGAGAGAGATTCCAAGAACCCTACACAAAGGTCTCGTTCCTCTGGCACTGGAAACCGTTCTCTGTTGTTCTACCCACCCAACCGTCACCCTTTGTTTCGTCAAAGAATAAACACGAGCCACCGTAGAAATGCTGGGTGGACCACGACACAGAGTGTCAGGTGGCCGAAGGTCCCAGGTTCCTTGCTAGGAACAAAAGCCAAGCAATGGATTCTTGCCCACAGTGCACACACGAAACGTTATTACTTCCTAGAATATCTGCATAGCGTATCAGTCCCCCTTTCTAGAGCATCAGTAATACTGTAGTTAAACGCCCTTTGGACACTTTTCAAAGAAGAAAATGTTTAATAAATTAATATATTGTCGTTGACAAATACACATTTTACAAAAAGATTAAGTATTATTTTCAATGTTGAGAATTGGAGTCCCTGTGATCACCGATCATGTAACTTTTGGGATTAAAACTGAAACAACAATAGACAGAATTTCTCAACAAAATCTTTGTTAAATAGGCCAAAAAATTTCACTTCGTTTCTTAAAGTATCTGTGATATGTGTTGGGCTCAAAGAGCGATATTGTTCATTAAGTACAAAAGCAGGCAAAACGACTTCTGCCAAGAGCCATTAAATGCACGTTCTTTAAATCGCTCAGGACTTGCAGTACATTAAAAGGAAATATCATTTCATGAAAATCGGGCAGCAATATTATCAATTAATCTACACAAAGCGTAAAGGTGCGATTTGTATTACGTCACAAGAAATTTACATATTTAATTTTTTATCTCCTAAGTTTTTTTGTTGCAATTCATTGCAAGAATAAAAAGAGAGATCACTCGTAAAATAAGTATGTTATGATACAAACATCATCTTCTTTCACCTTGATTCATTTCCGTCTCTTTCAATTTCATCATTACAGTTTTACTAATTTTGTTCCCTTTTTGACAAAATAACTACATATTAAAAGATGTTAAATACAGTTAATATTCAAAAGGAGTGAATTGAAATTGTAATAGTTTTCAGCTATCCTATGGCATATTGTAATATCACTTGGCTTATCTGTTACGGTCTCTTAATTTTCTTTTTTATTAAAGGATCTTATTATCATTATTTTGTTCATATTTCGTGTTATGCTCCTTGTAAAGAAGTTGTAATGTTTGTCTAGTTTTTCTTCCAGTGCAATTCTGGACTTTGAAGTCCACATACTTGACAATGGTATTGAATTGACTTAAGATTTAATTCAAGATCAACTGCCACTCACGTTTCACTCAAACCAATAAATTATACACACGAATTTTATGACGTTCAACGCACATTTGCCGATTTTCCTGACAGAGCTCGTTCACCCAAAGTATTTAACTCTGCACAAATATAACATTTATTTACTTTAAAACAAGGTTTTCAGCTACCTTGTCCAACGAACTTTCACAGTGCTGAAAACAACGCTTTTGCGGAGGAAAGAAACTTTTACCAGCACAAATTACCATTTTTCAAAGACACAATAAATACGATGCCAATGAATAAGGAGGGTGTATTATGTTTTTGTCATATATTGTAGCTTAAAGCGGTATCGTTCCAGGGGAAATTTTAAGTTATACTGATGTTAATTTTTCGATTGTTTTAAAAAGGCTGTCACTGTCCCACATTATCAACTTGTGTTAATATGGTCTATATCACACTTTTGTTTTAAAAATGAAGATTGCTTTCAATCGCATAACAACAATAAATGGAGCAAAATTAATATACAGAGGCAGAATTTATAAAGAGATCACTCTGTATTTCATACCATAAATTGCGAAATAAGTGACCTCAGAATGGAAGAAGACAAAATGTTAAAATGTCAAAAAGATGAAAGAAAAAAGTGCAAAAGAAAATAAATATCAAATGAAATGCTATCGAAAGAGAATAAGGAAGAACAGTTGCTGGATCACTTTGTACAGTACAGTTGGACTGTTGGCCAGGGTGAAGAATTATTAACAAACACAGATGTCATGCAAAACATCATATCTAAGCAACATTTTAAACTAATTCACGCAAATTTCGATAATTGATTGTACATTATCATTATTAATTACATTCTTGATTATACATTAAAAGCTCGGGAATTATTAACGAAAGAGTAGTAAGATAACGAAATAGTAACGAAAAAAGATTTGTGTTTCAACAAGAAAAATGTGAGTAAAAAATATCAGTATGTAATACTTAGAGAAGCTTATAAAGTATCTGGCAATTGCAGAAAATGATAGGACAAAATTATTTAATATGCTGTCAAGTAGACTTTCTGCACTCTCTGTAGCGTATTGTTTATGTTTATGTAGTGACTGTTGTACTATAAACGGGAAGCAGATAATCTCGTAAGACATGAACCCTCACTGTCTTCGTAGGTGACCTGCAGCAATGAACAGCATCTCTTTGGAACATGAGCGCCATACACCAACCAGTGAGCAGTCCTACCTACCTCTTTCACTGTCCCCGTCACTGACGCGTCCCTGTCCCCGTCCCTGGCACGAGCCGCGCGCCCACCGGGCTTCCCACGGGCTGCGCGCTTGGTCCGTCCCCCGCCGCCCCCACGGGCCGGCACCTGCGCGCCCCCGGCGGCGGGTGGGCGAATCAGCGTAATTGCATTCCGGCCGCCTGGGCGCCCGCGGCCGCCATGGAAACGCACCCGGGGAGGCACCCCGCGCACACTGCGCCGAAACATGCAAAAGGCGCGCACAGTACAACAAAATACGTACGTAATTGGAGAAAATTAGTGAGATCACGCAAGATGTTCAAGATGTACATCAATGTCACAACTAGCGGCGATACAAAAGCACATACTTTCTCGCATTATTTGTTGCTTTTGTCGTTTTACAAATTCACGACGTTCAAATAAAACGAGACCTACTCCATGCTTTAAGCAACCTTCGTTCTCTCCATGAAAAAAAAAATAGGATCCGTTTCGAAAAAGCTTTAAACATGTCGAGGTTTTATGTAAAGTGTTCCCTTAAAATCAAATATCAGTTTCAAATTCGCAGGGTCTCGAATTCTGCCAGATTCAGCGGGGAATATCAAAGTTGGAGAAAATCGTCTGAACGGTTTAGGCGCTAGGGTTCTGCACAGATGGACGGAGGGGCCGTAAAACGTTATGGAAACGAGGACCCACAAAACGTGTACAAGTTTTCTGACGGTAAATAGCCCCTACACTTTCTCTTTAATACGTAAGCACATATTAGGTGAGAAAGAATAAGTATGAAAATAGGGGTGGTTTCTCGTGAGCTTACTCGTCTCTGCCATGTACACACGCACTCGTTCGAGTTTCTCCTGCAAAACTGAAACGTCGAAAAAGGGGATTGCCGCGCCCAACGAGATTGTCTACAACAGTGCTTGCCAAATCAATGTGACGTCACAGAAATCCGCTCTCCTGCTCCGAACCGAGCTGCGGAGCAAAGGAAGTTCCCGACAGGGCGACGGGCGCTCAGTATTCCAATAATGGTACGTAAGTGGAGGGAAAAGGTTTTCTTCGGAAAATAGATAACGATTTTTAAATGGCAATTATTATTTAGAATGTCTATGATTCAATAACAATGTGAAGAATATTATAACAGAACATATATTATGACGTAACTCAAAGCAATATCCTACTCTTTATCACAATCAGTAACGTAATTCCACTTCCATTCTTTAATTAGATATCGTTTTTGTAAAAGACCGTTTTCACATTTTAGCACAATAATATTTATACAATAGTATGCAATACAACAAATTAGTTCGTCCTGAAACCATAATTAATATTAACAAATAGATAACAAACAAGGTAGGGGTTATCAGGCACCAGGTAGAGGTCAAGTCAGACATTTTGAACCCCAGGCTTGATTATTTTTATGTACAGTTTGGTTTGAGAATACGATAACTCCTCGTGATTATTAGTATCTTTTCCATAATCTTCAATCTGGAAATTCCCTTTCTCATCCCATGATTGCGGGCTATATCAATTTCTCAAAATTGGTTTCTATCACACTAAACACTTCGCCATTGTTTCAGTCTCTACGAAAGGAAACCTTTCTTACCAAAAGCGAAAGAAAATTAACAAGTGTAGATGGTTTCCCACTTATTTTGCCTGAAACGCCGTCAAATAGGCCTACTGCTAAAGTTTTCGTCACTGGCGACCGCCGTTTTCCCTCCCTCCGACCCCCTTTTCTCGCACTACTTCTCCGAGCTCGAGAGCGAGGATAGTACAAGGAAGAGAGAGGAGAGACGCGAAGTCCATGGCCCTTATGTTACGGTACTGCTCTGGCATTTGCCTGGTATTGATCGAAGACACCACGGAAAACTACCGATCAGAGCAGCCGGGCGCTAAAATTCTCGTCCAGATAGCGACTAATTCGACCCAGCTATGTAGCTAGTGTCGAAAATCCTGCCACCGTCCGGATTCAAACCAAGGACCTTCCTGTGAGCGGCACTGCATTGTTATTTTCGACTACACGCCAGACTTTCCGAAACATTTTGTCGACAGAAATTCTCTCCTCGGAACCATACAAATGTTTGCGCAGCACAGTGGTTTCGGCCCACTGAGCGCCGTGGCGCCGCGCCGCGGGCGGAGTAGCTCGATCACAGCGCGGCGAGCGGCAGGGGAGGAAGCGCGCCGGCCTCCGCGCGCGCGGAGACAATGCAGGGCGGCGCGGCGGCGTGGGACGACTGCGCGGTTTAATGGGCAGGCGCTATCTCGCAGCACGGGGACGCCACAGGCCGAGTCTCTCGCCAGAAATTCACGGGGCCCATGGGGCAACTGTCATACAGCGCACAAGGGTCATTCCACAATGTGTATTTCGAAATAGAGAATAATTCGAAGAAACCGTTGCATCCTTGGATGTTGTTCACGAAACCAATGTCTAATCTGAATTTATTATTTTAGTTCACCTACAAGGAAGACTTTTAATGAACTGAAAGGAAATGATGAATACAGAATTCTAAGAACATCTCTTAATGTCATAAGAATTAAGGGCTCGAAACCTCCATCTTACGAGAGTTGAGATAGAGAAGATTGAGTAAATGTTCGAACTGAATATTAACTTAACACAAACAACAATGATCACCGAGTGATATGCTGATGACCTCTCAGGAAAGAATACATATTATATTTGAAACAAATGTGATCTAATTTCGCGCTTACCTTTGCTCTCCTCGTCACGATCAATGATTTAAGGAATTCAATGACAAATTTTAAAAAATGGCTATTACAACAAAAGTCTAAGGACGTCAAATACAGTCCGAAAGGAACTAATCACTTAACATTTACAAAGATAGTCAACTGTTACTTTGTATATGAATGCACTTTTCACTAACACAATGGCACATGTTAACTATTGAGATGACCATCCATCGCCATTCAGATACTATGCAAATATTTCCATTAACTGACTTTTCAGATATGGCTCTACTTATCAACATTCCACAGAAGTTCAATCGAGTATCTGGAGTCCACGGATTGGTGGAAGTATGCGACAAGTCACAGTGATTCAATTATTCCCGTCAACGTCTATCCTCCCAACACCTGATTTTAAAGAAACAAAAATGAAAGACATTATTAGATATACCTTTTATTTCCGGGCTGTTTAGCCGTACATTTTTCCACCCGAACGTTTCGTCCACAACTGCGGTAGACTTCTTCAGTGGTCCGTGGGTACGCACTGTTCTTCTAGACAGCTAATAAACATTTCTTCTTCTTCTTTTTTACGGAGGTAAAATGTAAAAAACAGCCCGGAAATACAAGGTACTTCTAATAATATAGCCAGCCGTGAAAGCCTATATTGTTTTAAATAAAAGAAATATTTTATTTGATTAAAGGCGTGGTATAAACACATTCCCCTTCTGCCTTCGCACTTCATTTTCATCCGCACATTCTTGGACAATAATTCAGAGTTACAAGAAAAAAATATCGAATGTTCTCGTCAGGGAAATAAAGTTGCGAGTGGCGCTGTGGAGCATCGTGTCGATCCGAGAGAAGCGGACGCAACGCGCATGCGCAGAGGCAAGGCCGGGCGCTCCCTTAATTGCGTTGTTTGCGCTGTCGCAATATTAATTCCCTCCATTAGCCGGCATTTTGTCGTCGGACAACACCGTCGTCGTCGTCTCCAACCATCCCCGGCGTAATAACGTACGTTGCCGCCATTAAGGAAGAAGGCAATTACTGGTTCTTACGGTCGCGTTACTCAAGGTCTGCATTCAACCCCCTCCTCGAGCAATCTCGACGCTGCGCTAGTGATACCGCTCCAAGCGTCAACTTATGTCGCACACAAGAGGACGTTGTAATCGCTATCGCCTTTTAGAGAAAAGTAAGGAAGTAATGAATGTAATCAAGTGCATACAAGATCGGATCAAAGAATGTTGCGGCATTCTGCAGTCTGAATAAAGAGTCTCGAAGTTCATCTCAAATAATGGTACCGTCTCAATTTACATATGTGTTATGTTAATATGTTGAAACATTACAAGAAAGAGCATGTAGCTTAAATCTTTAATGGAGTCACATGTCATAATTTGTGTGTAAAATTAGCTGTTAAAACGGGCTCCAATGAACAAGCGTGGACAGCCTTTTTCATTTCTAAACACGATAGTTTATTTGAAGGTTAAATGTAATTTAGTGTATTATAAATGTTTAATGGTTTTCGAACATTGTGATTTGATTAAGCAACTTTTGCTCCTAATCTCATAAAATCATTCTTCTGATTCTTCTTGCTGTAGTGCAAGAAGCTTCTTCTTCTTGCTTCAGTGCCATGTCTCTCCCGAAATAATGAATTGATGACAAACTATTGTACTCTCTTATCTACTTGAGGAACTGTACTTCCTTTTAATTCAAGACCCACAGTATCCAAAATGTATGAGTTGCAATTTGTTCCCACAACTCTTGGAATATCTGAACGCGGAATCATTAATTATTATTAGTATAAATACTTTGCGTTTGACATTGATAAAGATCGTTTTTGCATAAAAAATATAATACCTAGAAACAATTAAGCATTTGAGTGTACTTTCTTTACCCCTCGTCAATTAACTGGGGGAAAATGGTTACAATAATTTCATAACCCAAACAAATTTCACGGCGAGTATTCGAAATTGTTACTTCAAATTACACTCTTAGAAGCTAACATTAAGTACACGAAAATGTTCGAAATAATTCGCCGTATTTCTATACACTTCTCATAACAACACTAAGGATATGAAGAACGTCATCAAAATAAAAATTGAAGATAAAAACACAGTAAACTAGTAAATATTGATATCACATAATACAGCAAAGCTAGAACACTATTATTCTTTGAAGGTAAAGCTGAAAATTATTAAAAGTATCCACTGCCGTAAACACGAAACAATTCACAGCAGGTCTGTGAAATTTATTTCACAACCATCATTAACGCAAGGGTCTGAACTCACAAAACGTCGCAGACATAACCTATAAAGTAAGTAAGTTAACGATGCCGGAGTAATAGCGACAATTTCGCTGGAACTGGGAGTGCCGAGAGGTGAGACGAGGGCATACGCGAGGTGACCAACAGCGTCCGCGCGGATTCGTATCGATCTACAGAAATCGAGAAGAACACGCTACAGATGCCGCATCTGATAATGTTCACTTTCAGGTGATTTTCGATTGCTGATTCTGAGTTGTAGATTCTGCAAGAAGACGAATGACGATCGTGAGGTACAATACAATAGTGCGTTTAAGTAGGTGTGTGCGTGTGTGTGTAAAAGAGGATAAGGATGAGGAAGCAGAGAACGCGTGCGGACCGCATCCCGTTTGTTAAGGTACTTCTCCGGCATTCGCCTAGTATTGTTCGGGGAAACCACGGAAAACTACCGATCAGAGAGACCGGCCGCTAAAATTCTCCCGACACAGAGTCAGTTCGACCACGCTGTGTTGCTTGTGTCGCAGCGGGACGCGGAGCAGGAGAAATGAGGGAGAATGAGAGGGAGGGGCGCGCTAGCAGTATGATTGAAACGAGAGCGGCGTAGAGGCAGAGTTCGTGGATCAACAGTGCGCAGGCCTCATTGCAATTACAGCCGAAACAAAGAGCGAGGGCGGGAGGCGGCGAAGAGGAGACGAAGCACAGGCGGGGCTGCGCGAGGCGTTAAATATCCTCCCGAGTGCTCACTTTGCTGACACGTGCGATTCCACTCACCGCCCTCCTCTCGTATTTGGCTGCCTGTTCCCCTCCCGAGGACCAAATACTCATCAATTCTCCTTCCGTCTCATTTGACACCAGCACAACTAGGGGTAGAACGCCTATCCCGACTTTCCCCCTTTGATTCATCTCCAACAGCATGATCTCTTTACTCCCCGGAAGGTCGAGCGTACTACGTACTGTAAGGCGAGGTTGAGTGCAGCGCTAACTCAAAACATGAACTACTTAAATAGTTAAAAGTAAGAAATAACATCCATTCATCATTTCAATATTGTATAATTTGCAAATAACATTAATGTAATTATGTTTTAGTTACACATGTATAATGTTTTGTTATTGAAGTAAATTAATTCATTATCTTCATTAGATTCTTCTAACAACTTTCTAATTTGTGCTTCGGAGAGAGTAATTTTGCTAACATCCAAATTACAAAAAAGGCATAATTAATGTTTCAAACTACAATGTTACACTGGGTATTTGTTTCATACGAGCAAAATGCGAATTATAAAATTTCACTTATTGCGTACAAAGAGCCCTTAGCTCAACGGTGAACTCGCCGATCAATTCTTCCTCAATCTGAGACTTACGACACTTTCTCACAAGCCTGCATAATAATCAAGTTCCTTTAATCCTTGTATACTACTCGAGGAACTGCGTCCGTGCGACCGTCACTCACGGTTAGACCCCTTCCCATCATTCGACGCGTTTTTATTACTTGGTGAGAAACTAACGATTTGTTTGCGGATCCGTGTAGAAGAAAAAATTCCGAAAGAAATTTCTCCAAAACCGTGTTTTGGGGGTTTTAGCGCTACGACTTCAGCAGAGGCCGCGCGAACCGCCTCGGTTGCCGCCACATGCGCTGTGATGGCAGGTGAATGTGACGTCAGTGATGCCTGTGGCACCCAGGTAATGACTGGCAGAAGTCGCTGGAGAATATATCGCCCGGACGCAGTTATTTACAGCAAGCAGTGCGGGGATTGGATCACTCGGAAGAAAATTATCATTTAATAAGATAATTATATGTGTAGCTTGTACTTTTATGTGTAGTTTTAAAGGGATAATCCCCTTTTGAAGGATAATTGCAATTACAATATGATATATCAAAATCTATAAGAATGGAACGATATGTTCTAGAATATGAACGTGCAAGTGTATACATTTCCTTTAATAAGCCACCTGATAATACTCTCAAAGAATCTACTCTTCAGAACAACTCTTCTAGGAATGTACAGAATGGGATCACCAATATCGCATTCTGGGCTGGGAATTAGCCACAGGGGAGTGGTGACTGTTGACTAAAAAATTTTGAAAGTGATTGCTGCGCTCACCTCTCGGCCTGCGATGATTTAACTGATCTACTGGCGTTCTTTTTTTAACATTGTTTCCACGCTCCTATTATATTCCTCATATTTTTGTCAGTTAAAGAATTATTTACAAACGTTTGCTTCTGTTTGCCGCTTTAACTCAATAGTCTTTCTTTTAATCACATGCAAATGCAACAAGCACACATACGCCCTAGAAATTATCGCTAACTCTCTGAATGCACATATTTCTATTAGATTTTTCTACACTCTGAAGCTCAAGAAAATCTGAACACATTGCTCTTCTCTCCCATACGGCATAGTTGTTAACTTTTTTTTGACGTCAAATATAATTCAGGGTGGAAATGTTTTGCTCTTCCATTTTAATTTGTAAATAACGCCTCCAACATTACTTGAAAGTACAGCTTGGATGATCCAACATTTATTTTCCTCCAGCATTCATTTTTCTCCAGCATTTTACAAAGTATTCAAAAAAATCAGTTAATTCCAATGTAAGTCCTTCATTATATGATTGCTCTAATCAGTATGTATAACTGTTTTGTCAAATAGTTTCGATAAATCGTTAAGACAGTTTCATCTTATCGACGTAAATTTCGAAAATGTCCATCTTTATCCTTTTCAGTTACGTAAGAAAAACAATGGCGCTACATCATCACATACTTTCTTCCATTATTTGTAACGGATACGCAACTGTAAAATACTACTTGAACCTGCAAAAGTGTTTCGAACTAGCAAAAATCCTTTCCCAAGCTGAGATTTGACCTCTGGTTCTTAGGATCAGCACGCCAATCACGTTACTCCTTCACCACCAGTGCCGGGAATGAACAATCTTCTCGACGTTTAAAGTGCTTAAAGAAAGCTGAACATAAGCATTTGCAATTTTAATAATTCATAGTTATTATTTCAAGACATAATTTTAAATAGATTTCATTAAGAAAAATTCTTTATATTCAATATTGTAGTTGTAGTAAGATGTCAATTTTAAACTTTTAACAAATTTCAAAATACAGGTAGTTGAACGAAAATGGATTTTGCGCCACTTCTATATGCGCAAGTGTAAAAAAGTAAAAAAGGGACCTATTACTGACAAAATTCTTTTTTAATTGCCTTTATTTAAAGCAAACACGCGAAAACTACCCTATGTTCCAAAATATGTGCATACCTTAATTAGAGATTTGCCTTTGAAGAACAAATTTCATAAACGAAAAATATTCATCTGCAAATTGTGGTTGTAGGAAAATGTATATTAAAACTTTCATAATTTTCGAAAATACAAATAGTTCACCGAAAATGAGCCTGAACATTTTTATGGGTGTACTTTGCTCTGTTCGATTAAAAAAATAAAGAGTAAAAACTGAAGCCATTTTTGAAAAAATTTTAGTATGGTGTTGAGGTTTCTTGTAAAGTGCATCCAAAAATCAAAATACCCTTCTCGAATTCTCAAAGCCTCGAGTTCAATCAGATTGGGGTAATATCAATTTTAAATACAATTGTCTGAACGATTTAAGCTCTAGCGTTGATCACAAATGGGATAGGTGCACGTTTTCGCATCAAACAGTTTTTTGGTACGAGTGGATCACAATTAAGTATGTTCTGACACTAGAATGTATTAAAGGAAGTAATTTATGAGCAAGTAGTATCCACTTTTTCAATAGAAGGGACGCATAATACGAGTTTTTCTGTCGAAAAATCACCACTTTCAGTTGCAGCATAATCGTGCTTCATCTTCACTACATATATATGTAGTAGGGAAAAAGTAAAAAGCATAAAGTTATACTAATTTTTTGGAATAAGGCAGAAAAGTAGAACGTGTACTATTTTCAGTTATGTTCTACAATTAGGATTGTATTTGTACCTGTGCTCTAGTAAGTTGTTATGACAAAACATTATTTGCATGTTTTTATAATGCATAATGTTTTTAAAAACAGTTGAATTACTTCCATGATATACCTAACAATAGAAACGGCCATGTAAGTTTTTAATAACTCCAAATGTCTTGTTTCCAATTCCATCTAGTCAGTGGACAGCATCCATAACATACATATTTCCATGTTCGGAAATTGAGGAATTTGAAAATCAATAAGTATTAAGCTCCGCTAGTTATTCAAAGCAACAGCCTCCCTGTAAAATATTCCTATGCTGGCCATTTTTGCTTGTTTTTAAACCCAACACTTTGCAATCATTTCAAACACTAGCCTTCTGTTGTAGAAAAAGTATACATATACTATTTTCCAAAGTCAGGTATACATCTCTCCGTTGTTGGAAATATGATATCTCTAAAAAATGCATTTTACGAAGAGAATGGTATTTTCCTCAAAGGAGGTTCTTCAAGAGAAAAGATAAGGTGTTTTATTCAATACACCAGTTGCTCGGTGAACTACCTTTATGAATATTTTATTTGTAAAAATAATCTATTTCTAAACATATATGTTCACTGTACTAAGTATTTATGGATATTTTAGTCGAGTCACTTTCCTACAAACGGAGCAAAATGTTTTCTAATTATTGCAGTCACTTTAGCAAACGTATCGTTGATGCTTCACGTATTGACAGGATGACATATCTCCCTAAGAAAGGCGAGCAACAAATTATTCGGGTGTTCCAGCTCTTCGTACTCCCGTCACCCGCTCCCCCGCCTTACGGGCTGCCAGCAAAGCAATTCACGAGTCCCTTTCGAGAGCGCACGCTGTACACCTCCACATCGCGCTCTCCGATAACACTCGCTCGTAACACTTGTCCGTCCATCAGCCCCCTCGGGCGGGCCTCTCATCGACCTCCCCCTCCGCCTAGCTTGTTTGTCGCTCTCACTCAGCGCTCGCTCCCTCCCTCCCTTCCACATCGCTCGTCGCTCAGACCGCGCCCTTCCCCTCCCCCCTCCCCAGAGGGACGGCGCAACCGAATGGACTCGGAAGGTGCGAGAGGATCTGATTTCTGGAAGGTTCCGCGGCGTGATTCGCCCTTCCGATAGCGGCGACTCCCTTTCTTCGACAGCCTTTCCGAGGGCAAGTCGAGGAAATGAAGAGGTCGCTGGTCGCCAGGGTGGATGAAGGGGGGGGGGGAAGGCTGCGGCGGCGGCACGGAGGCGCACAGTGGGGAGGTGGCGGGTGGGGTCGGTAGTCCGGTGACGAAGGGTGGAGCAGCGCGGAGGCAGGGTGGGAGTTGATCAGGGGCGAAACGGGGCGAGGGATGATTAGTGGCAAGGTGGAAAAGGGGATTGGGGTGGGGTAGAATTAAGGGCAGGGCGGGGGCAAGTCAAGGGAGGAGGGGAGATGGAGTGCTGATCGTAGGCGGGGGGCGGGGGTTGTAAGGGGCTGGTCGGCGGCGGGTCGAGGGCGGGTCGCGAACTGGCCGAGGCCGGGCCGGGCTGGTGCGTGGCGAGGCGGAGAGAGGCGGGGCAGGTGGAGGAGTCTTAGGCGAGACATAAGGCAGAGCAGTGACGGCGTGAGGGATGATCGGAAGAATGCAGGGGCGGGAGCAATGTGGTGGTGAACCGGCGGACGCGGGGTGGGGAGGGGAATGCAGGATCAGGTTCTGGGCTAGAGGCAGGGGTAGGCCTAGGGGGCGGTGTGGGGGTGCGGAGGTGCGGTAATGGGGCGGCGGCACGTGTGTGGCAGGCGGCAGGGCGGAGCACCTTCTATGGCGAGGGTGCGAAGTGGCATGGGGGCGAAGTGGTGGGACAGAGGGCGGACGGCGTCACGGTGTGGAGGCAAGGCGGAGGGTGGCACGACGGAGAAAAGCGGGCTGGGGCGAGCCTGGACAGGGCAACGGGGGCGGCCTGAGGGCGGCGCGGGTGGCGACGGCAGGAGAGGAGGAGCGGCAGCCGAAAGCAGTCTCGTCCGCGGCCGCGCCAGCCCGAGCGACAGTGATTCACGCGGAGATTGCTCAGGTCGGGCTTTATGAGGGCGCCCCGTCGCGGCGCCGGCCCCGCTACGTTTACGGCCGGGTCCATTATCGAGAGTTCTGCCCTTGGAAGCGGCCCGCCTCCCGCCGGGTTAACGGTCTCCGCGGTCATTTCGGCGCCTCCGCAGAAACAGTCTTAAGGCTGCACGTTCCGAGAGCGCTAAATCAATGAAGTATACGTTGTTACTCCCGTGTGTCGTTCACACTTGATTGCTTTCTTTGTCCTTGAATTTCTAAAACCGATCACAAATTGTGCTTTAACACGTGGCAACGTGGCCTCGTGAAACTGATGTGAGAATTTTCATTAGACATAAGTATTTTATTCCAATTGCTTATTTTGCTTTTGCTATTGCTATTTTGCTTTTAATCCAATTCCAGTTTCCCATATTTATAACAGTTTTACCTAATATTGCACAACATGTAGGTTAATAAGGGAACTGATTTTGAGTTAATTTTTTAACTCTTAAAACTTTTTAATTTTGGTCGGCCATCTCCTGTGAATATAAAAATGGAATATAGAAGAAAATTCATTATCTTAATAATACAGGCTACGATGATAAAAAGAAAATCAAAAATTTTTAGAGGTTACAAAATGAACGAATTAATTTTTGAATTTGATGAAGTAAATTCAATTACAGATTTATTCTGCAGGAAGTAGTGACGAGATGGAAAAAATATTACGTTGAATCAAGATAGAAGTTCAGTAACGGCCGTTTTAGAGCGCTATTTGAAACAATCTACTTCATGGCAGGAGGCATAAAACAGTGTTCAATATACCCTACTGTTAGGATGACTAACACCAACACCATCCACACAGATTTTACCTCGTGAAAGTGCCATTTCGGCCGCCATTTCCACCATCATTTACACAATCGTATTCACTGTAACCAACTTCAGAATTATCAACCACCACATACGTTTTCGCCTTTTTGGATTACGTATCGACATTAGTGAAGTTTTACAAAATTTTAGTATGTGTTTACAGAATCAAGTTCATCTACATAATTAGTATGTTACGTGGCAGACGTTACTGTGTCTTTAAAGACTGAATAAATGAAAAACTATTTCATTTCTACCTGTATAAAAAAACTGCATGCCCAGTGGCATTGATAGATCATATCGCTATTAGGAAAACTATTAGACTGTATTTGCAAACCACAGAACCTCTGATTTTCATAAAAAGCAGCAGAAAAATATATATTGCATATTTAAAATGAATTTTATTGAGTACCTATATCAATGGTTTAGTATGTGCAACACAAGGGTAAATACTACATGCTATAAATATACATGCTATAAAGGGTAAATATACATGCTATAAAAAAATGCCCATCTACGGTACGCAAACACACAACCATTCACCGGGTTGGAAAAGCGAGTGTCAAAAAACTCACTCGAGATCAAACGCTACATCACCGCCCTCCAGCTCACCACAGCCGTCGAGCCACCACCCGGCCAACCCTTACGGCCGCCATTTCCGGTAATTCCGGGCGGGCGTCCGGAAGAAGGGGAAATGGTGCGGCACCACGTGTTAAGTGCAGATAAAAACGGGAGGGGAAGCAGCCCGCAGAATAAACACGGAAATTTCCCCGCGGAACGTAACGAGACATTGGGGCGCTCCGCTTCATTTCCGAAGCCTCGCCTCGCCTCGTCTCGGCGCCTCGTAACCCATGCGCGCCGTGCCGCGCGGCGGCGCGCCGCGGCGCTTCGGATAATCCCCGTCGAGCGTGGGGCCCCACGCCTCCGCCAACTTTAGAGCCCTTAACCACCGCCAGGCGGCGGCAATGAAGGGGTTACTTTCACGTCGACACCACGTTGCCGTGCGGAGTTAATTTATATATTCGCTGTAAGTGAGGCGTATGAGCGGAAGGCGCGGGGATCGTGTGCATCCCATCACTGGCTGACTCTCCGACGACGTGGCAGGGCAGGTCAGCCCCTAGCCTCACACACACACGTACTCGGACCCTCGCAGGTGTTCAACTCATTCTGCCGCTTCGGGACTCAAAATCACACCGTTGGCGAACGCCAGACAGCGCTATGGACCAAGCCAGCCTCTGCCCTGACATACACGTACACGAATCGCCGCACGCGTTCAAAATCATGTCCGCTTAACGACTGCCAGGCTACGACAATGAAAAGGTTAGCATCACATCAACATCAGGTTGCCGGGTGATGAATGTAATCGTCTCCTGTATTATTTCAGTAGTATACGTTTGCGTTCCGGCTCTCACGCGCAACCAATCTTTATAAATGAGAGCTCTAAAGAGAGAATTTCACGGAGACCTTGCCGAATTTCACTTTGACTTTAAAAATATGGATGATTTCTTTAAAAAAACGCATCGAAATATTCATGCAAAATGCAGCCCGCATCATATGCGAATCTATATCGGGTAATAACTCATAAACAAAGCGTTTTAGAGCCTCAAAAAGTAAAACATTGAGGCCAAAGGCCTCAAAGAAACGTTTTTCGCACCATCATCAACAAGATGAGACATTCCCCGATCCATTCAATTAACTTTTCGGTTCCACGCTTCAGTACTATCAAGGCCACCTCAATATTTCAGCCCTTCCTGCTGGTAGCAATTTCTGTGGCGACACGCTTAGAAGGCTTAGATTTGAAAATCTTTATTTACGATTTCTGTTAACACCGAAGTTTGTGCAGTCTGACGAGGTTTATTTGCATAATCATTAATTCAAGATTTGCTCTCCAACAACAACTAGAAGTACTGTTATAGTTGCTTGATACTTGTTTCTTTTGCGTGTAGTGAAACCAATCAATTAACGTTTCACCGGTGTCTCTAAGTGCTGTGTACCTAAGTGAGGAGGAATGTGGGTTCACAGAGAAGAGTGAAGACTGTGTTTTACCTGTACGAGTATTTTCGTTATCATTCGATGAAATTTTAAAGTCAGCGGGTTCAAACACGTAGCTTTCTCAAAAGTAAAAAGCTTTTGCAATATTTTTGTGACTCACGAGAAGCTAAAAGCTAGCTGTCAAAGAATATTGAATAATTACCACAAATGTTGTCTTTAAGGATGTGTTGTGAATTGTTCCAAGAAAACTCCCCATGATACTGAATAAATATTTATTGAAAATTTATTTTAAACATCAGTTGCATTGTTTTTCTATTTTATTTGATATTGTGTTAGTACATTGCAACATACCTTTATTTATTTTTAAACAAATAAACACGTTTCGTTAACTACTTCCCCTCTTAAAATGGAAATATAAGGATAGGGATCTAAGATAGCGTCTAACATGTGAGAGTTTTCGCACGGGTACACGGAGGTTGTAGGGGAAAACTTGGGTATGGAACAACACAAACAACAAACGTTTTAAATTAGCTAAAGTAAAATAGCTTGAAATAAATGAAAAACAAAAATCAAATCGCGCTGGCCTACAATACTACGTAAATTAATTAAAAAAAACAAGCAAATTTAAAATTATAGAAAGAATAGGAGAAGTCACTCGACAACTGCCAACATCCCAGTCCAAAGGCACGATTTAAATGTTGGTGGTGTCTGGAAGTATGTACATCAACGCCCAGCTGCAAACTCATATTGTAAATAATATACCGTTTGATATTAAACTCAAGGTGCCGGTTCGTTAAGATATTCAATATGCAAACATCGTTTGAGTAACATTCCCATGTACCGAAGTGAAGTCTAAGCCTACTAAATTGTTTCCAATGGTAACAAATTGTATTTAGTACTCAAAGGTGAAAATATTAGTTTATTTTTGGGGTCGGAATTGCTTTTCTTGAAGTACGTAAGAACGCTGAAAATAATCCAATACTTTTTAATACACAAATAATTTTTCAATTTTCGCACCCCAGCAAGCTGGCACCATGAACTCTCCAAAACCCCCTCTATTCCTCATAACAAATCAAGGAAATTCAAGTAATATGGCAAAGAGTAGGGTTGTACTTGCTCCATCGGTATTTACGCACCACTTTACTTTGCTTTGCTTTCTGAAGAGTAAAAACCTTTTCTATTATATTTGTGACTATCAAGGAAAGCGAAAAGTTAACTCCTAATATGCTGAATCTCTATAATGCTGAATAAACTTTTATCGAAAATTTATTTCCAACATCAATTGTATTGTTATTTTTGTTTGATATTCTGCAAGTACATTAGAAGTTACATCTATACATTAAAAAAATAAACATGTTTCATTAACAACTTTCCTTCTTAATGGAAAGGATAGACAATGGAATGGATAGGGAAAGGGTGGGTTTTAACATGCGAGAGTTCTCGCACGGATACGCTAGTTTTATTTATTCTGAGTGATACGCGGGCAGACTGCCCGAGAATCATGTCCATCGCATTCACTGACTGACTCTCCGATGCTGACAAAGGCCAGGGCAACCTGTAGCCTGACCCACAGGTATTCGTACCGTTGCAGATGTTCAAAATAATTATGCCCCTTCGGGACTCAAAGCCAACCTGTTAACGAACGCGAGGCTGCTACAACGAAGAGGATACAGTGAAGGCAGCACCACGTTGCCGCGCATCGGAGTTAAGCTTATGTATTCGCTAATGGTGAGAAACGGGCGGTTGGCCCGAAGACCCATTGCACTCACTGGTCACTCTCCGGTGGCGTTAAAGAATGGGCCAGCCTCTGGCCTGAGATACATGTATTCGAACCGCCGCAAGTGTTCACAATTCTTCGAAGCACCTTCGGGACTCAAACCTGCCCACTTAACACCCGCCAGGCTGAGACAATGAAGAGGTTACCATCACATCAACATCATGTTGCCGGGTGATGAATTTAATTTTATATATTCGCTGTGAGTGATTCGCGGGCAGATGGCCCGAGAATTGTGTCCATCGCATTCAGTAGCTGCCTCTCCGATGCTGTCAAAGGCCCGGTCAGCCTCTAGCCTCACATACATGAGCTCGTACTGTCGCAATATTGACAATCATTCTGCACCTTCGGGACTCAAAACCACCCCGTTAACGAATGCGAAGCTGCGACAATGAAGGGGTTACACTCGCGGCAGCACCAAGTTGCCGCGCGACGGAGTTAAGTTTACGTGCTTACTGTAGGTGAAGAGCGTGCGGCTTGCCCGAAGATCCATTGTATTCACTGGCAGTCTCTCCAGGGGGTGAGCCTGGTCAGCCTTGATATAGTGACATATAGTATTGACGTTTTCGTGCAGCCATAGGCATTCAGCGTTATTCAGCACCTCCGGGACTGACAATGTAACCTACTTGGTTAACGACCGCCAGGAAGCAACAATAAATGGGTTTATCAGCACGTCAACATCTCGCTGCCGGGTGACGGAGTTAATTTTGTATTCGCTCTTGGTGATGCGCGGGCGAACGGCCCATGGACTGTGCCCGCAGCATTCACAGACACATTTCTCCAATAGTGTCAAAGATCAGGTCAGCCTCTAGTGTGACATATACCTCATACCTCATGTGTTCCAAATATTCAGCACCTTCGAAACTCAACATCAGCCGGTTGAAGACCGCAGGCTACGAATGAAGAGGATACTGTGACGTACTGGAGTGAATGACACAGACACTGAGTTGAAGATAACAATATTTCCATTTATTTACAAAGAAACTTAACAAGTAAAAAAAAATTACAAATACTGATTAAACCCCGGCAACCTTTTTCTTCTCCTTAGCCGCGAAAACCCCGCGACCGTCCCTAGGCCTACAGCTCAGTACCACTGCTTGAAAGCAGGTAACAATGCGTGATGCGATGTTATCGCACGTTAAGACCCCGGTAACCAACGTACCTACATGTCCTGGCACCAAACTGGTATCCGCCCTGGAAACCACGTGCGGGAGTGCACTGGAGATCCCACCCAGTCTTTCGGCTAACAACAGGCTCTACGAATCTCTCTTAATCTCCGCGAGCGCAGAAAGCGCCCGCCTTATATACACCCCCGTCTCCCCCACCCGGCGTCATGCTGTCGACGTCCCCCGGCTCGATGGCTAGCCAATTCCAGGGGTCTTGCACAATCGTCCCAGACTAGCCACTAACCTTTCTCAATATTTTATTTGTGTGGGGTGCTTCCTGGAGCAGCCACATCCTGTCGTGTTTATTTTTAGCTCAGATGCGCCCTTTCACCACACCTTCGGCTTAGGCTTGTCGCCCGCTTGGGAACGTTGCCACGACGCCACAATACAATCACAGCAACACCACGTTGCCCGGCGACGGCGTTGATTTATTTATTTGCAGTAAGTGATACGCAGGCAGACGGCCTGAGTACGATGTCCCATAACTCAATACCGCATCCTCTGGCAACCTGTAATGTCACATCCTCTGCAATGTTAAAAGGCAAGTCGGAATCTGGCGTGACATGAAAAACTACCACTGGCTTTCGACGTTGTGGGAAGTGTTATATGACTAAGGAGATTCTCCCATTGCTATAAATATTGGTAAGAAAGCAAGAGTGGTAAGGATTATGCAACGTAACTGGTCCGTTGTTTATGGTACTGCTCAGACATCTAGGAGAAACTAGAGAAACGAGCAATCACAGCAACTCGTCTCTAGGATTCTCATTCTGTGACGATTCCTCCGATTCAACATTATCGGAATTCAGATCTATGCATTCTACAAAATTTCAATTGCAGATTTGGAACCATTACCACGCTAATACTAGGATGATTACCACAGTGACATTTACCAGCATATTCACGTCGCCGTGAGGTATATTTTAACTATGTCTTTATGTACCAGAAGTTGAGACATACACCAGGTATGCAAAGTGAATAATTGATAGTAATGATAATGACGAAGTATTTGGCGGAATACAAAGAAAGATATTCGGGGAAACCCCCTTGAAACTTGCCAGCAACGCTCGTTTCCCCACTCAAAATATCTCACACAGTGACGGAAATTAAACCCTGGTGTTCAAAGAGAGAAAGTGCTTTGATCTGTGTCCTAAGGGTTGGTCTTTACCCTTGAGTACGTGAAATTGCGTAGGAGGTTATGAAAATCTACATAGTCCAGTCGACAAGTACATTTTACCTGAAAATACGGCATAACTTTTTCTTGGATGTGCTGCATTTACGCAGACCCTAGTTAACCCCCTATTTTTTCCCCACCATTCAGGCTTTGAGCTAAATCCAGGAGGTCCTAAAAGTAGGTATTTTTCTGATATTTGTATCATTTGAATCAACATTATAAATTTAAGAGTTTTCGAATAATGGATCATAACTGATATTTTTAGATGATGACAATTTTCTACCTGGACTGTTGACTAGTTTGTGCAATGAAAATTATATCGATAAAACTGATAATGTTGAGTGATTCTATTGGCGAATCTTCTCAAATTCCAGAGTTTTCATTTCCTTTAAAATGGTACGAAATTTATGAACATCTGAATTACCAGTGTTAGAGAAATCAGTGAAATAAAATTCCCTGTAAATGAAGACAACTGAACTAGACATTCCTTTTTGGGGGTATATTTCTAAAAAATAAAGGCAGAAATGAACAGATATCAAAACAAAAATATTTCTAATATTCAACAAAATATTATGATTATAATGCCCCAGTATTGTTGTTGGATGAAGTTGGTTTTATTTTCAAATAAATTTGTAAAAACCTACGAATAGTAACATGGAATTTATTAAATTTGAAGAACTTCAAGTAAATACTGAAAAAACAGTCATGCTAGAGAATAAATGGACGTTCTTACGTTCGACTTTTCACATAAACGTTCTGTGTGCAAATATCGCTTTTCAAATGAATATAATTAACAACATATTCTTATTAAACTTTACGAACTCTTTATTCATATACACGTACAAAACAGTCACCATTCACGGCTGATTTAGATTCGCCTACAAAACGATTAATAAAGCAATTGCAGAAGTAGAAGTGAACACAAATGGGTTCATAAAAGAGTCCCTTCAAAAATTATAGATAAAATATGGAAGTGTTAAGCAAATCCGGGGAAGAATCAAATGTTTTAGTAGAAGATTTTGTGACAGAATTTTCGGAACTAATTGAGAATGATCTTTTCTAGAATAACGCAGAAGAATAGTTTACATGTGATCTTTTATGTGAATTTTTGTGCATATAAGCAAAAAAGCGAGAAAATCAGTGGTACCACAAGCAACACTTAGCACGTTCCGCACCGCTATACATCTCCATTGCAACTGCGGTGACACTGTTCCCGACAAAGGAATAGCCGAACTTTTAGCGCCAAACGAGAAACTGGAGAGACATCTGGAGGCATAGATATACGGTGAGAGGTTTGAAGAGCACCCGGAGAAATATCAGTCAATGGTTTCGAAATTATTTCATGTTACTTTTATGTAAGTATATTGTATTATACACAGGTGTATTCAAAACAATCTACGTAGTATTTATTTTAACAATACTATTTAGTATTGCCAACATCGAGATGAAATGTGATGGGGCTGTTTGTCAATGCTTAGAAAATGGGAATAACGTAAATAGGGTAGTATTAAAAAGCAGACAAACGACTACCTGAAGAGAATTTCACAGCGGAATTATTTTCAATTAATATCTCCCAGCACGCCAGGAAACGACAGTGTGCAGTAAAGGGAAAAAAAACTACGCAAAACTCATTCATCTTTCTCCACGAAATCGAGGGAAAAGATATCTCGTTACTAACCCGGCCTTCTCTCTAATGAATAAAAGGAGAAAATATTTTTTGAAAGCTTTCACCTAGGCAAACTGCACGCTATCTAAATTAAACAAGCCCGTTTTTATCGTGCGGTGTCGTGTCGGGTTTTTAGAGATGCTGTTTCAAAAAGTCAGCACGTAGTTAAAATGGCAGACTGATTTCATTAGTCATTACGAACAAAGGACGACTTACAGACAAAAAGATTGAAATATATGCGTACATAATGAAAGGAAAGATTGAATATGTACGTAGGTAAAGGAAGGAGAACATATAGTTTACTATGCTTTCAGCATTCTGAACATATCAGGGCCCACACAGTCACTTCTCGTCAAAATATTGCAGAATGATAATTGATAATAAAGTTCTACAAAATCTATAGCGCAAATGGTATCCTTAAATATATACTACGTTGTATGAGAACGTATGTTGTGAGTCGACGATAACGTATGTCGTAGATAGAATATGTCGAAAACTCTTGACTCGTACATTATTGATTGATTGATTGATACAAATCGGTTGCCCTTTGAAATAAAAGGTAGAATTAAAAATAGAACTAGTGGTGCTACAGAATGGCACAGACTTTCCCGTATTAGTTTTTCCTTGGGTCTTCGCTAGCTATTCGGAATTGCGACATACTCTTTCTTGCCAGCTACCATCTATCACCGTCAAGTACATTTTTTTGTCATTTTCTTAATTTTTCGGTTTCCTATTGGTAGAACGAAAATATTAATTTTAGAATATTAAAGAACACAGAAACCTAGCCGTAAATGGCAATTTTCTTTTAAAAATTATGTGCCGTTTAAGAGAAAATGGCGTTTTAGCACTACTAAAAATGCGAAATTTGAAGCTCATTTTCACAGAAAATTTTTGAGTTTTCAAAATACTTTATTTGAAGTTATTTGAAGCACTTACACTCACAAATATAATAATGTTTACAAATTGCTGGTAATGATCTTTCAAAAAAATTACAATTATGTAATTTTTGAAAAAACAAAAAAATTACTCAAAATAAACTTTACGCTATACTAAAGAGTGTAATTAGCACTATCCGTTACAAACGTTTCAAGAAAAAAATTGCAGCCATATACGAGAAAATGACGTTTGAGCATTTCTGAAAATGCCGAAATTTGAGCTACTTTTCACAGAAAACGGTAGCGTTTTCGAGAAACTTTACTTGACATTATTTAAAGCATATATACTCGTAAATATAATAATGTGAAAAAATCGCCGATAATGTAAATATTAACGACGTGAGAGACAAGTAAAAAATTTACATTTCTGTAATTTTTGAAAAAAACAAGCGATAGACCAAAATGGCTTTTATGTCATTGATAGAGTACATTTACCACCATCCCTACCAAAAGTTTAAAGAAAAAATTTGTAGCCGTTTTTGAGAAAATCTTGTTTTTGTAATTTTTTAAAATTGCACATATTGCACCCAATATTGCACGAAAACTACCAACATTTTGAAAAACATGTACGTGACCTTTATTAAAGAACTCAATATGCAGAACAAATTTTATTTGAAGAAAAAATCTCTATCTTCAATTTTGTAGTTGGAGAAAGACGCCGAAAAAAATTCAAACTTTCACAATTTTCAAAAATTCAGAGTTATCCGTGAAAATCGGACCTATGCCATGTAAATAACTGTATTTTACTCTATTCATGCAAGAAATTTAAAGAAAAAATTTAGAGCCATTTTTGAGAAAATTTTGAAAATCCCCGGGGGGGCTTCATTTAAAGTACCCCCAAATTTTGAAGAATCTTTTTCAAAATCTCAAAGCTTTGACTAGAAGCAGATCGACCGGGGAATATCCATTTTCGGAGAAATCATACGTATGGTTTAGGCGCTAGCAGTGTTGACAGACGGACGGACGGACAGATGGACGTTTTCCTTTCAATTGGGTTTTCGGTATCAAGGATCTAGAAAACAGGATTTCTGGCTACACCACGTGGTAGGGGATTTTTTTTTAATTTAGCAACTGGTTTTATCCACTTATTCGTTTTCACGGCCCAGCAATTAATTTTTTTGCGCCGAAAATTGGCCATTTTTTCGCGCAGCATTACATAACTTTCCCTATACTACGTATATCATTCCGTGTATACGTACGTATATCACTCCGTGTACGTATACGGGAAAGTAAAAACTATTTCTATCCCTTAGAATACAGCTTTGCAAGAGAAACTCCCAACAAAATTACTTTTACTACATTGAAAATAATTGTATCATTAACAACGGAAGTATTATTTATCATATTAAGTCTGTATATATTTAAATCTATTTAATTGTATTTAACTTGGTCCAATTGTTAATGTTTGTGATTTAAAATGAATATAAGGTAAGCTCCATATGTTTATATTGAGTAATAATTATTTTGAAGAGAAAAAAATCAAAATTGTTTTAAAAAATTCTTTTCAGTTAATCAAATTTCATTAATTTGTATTCTAGCCTGAAGATGAGGTAAGAAACCTTGAAACTGTTGCTACTTGATGTATTTACATTAAAGTTTATATTTATTAAAAATATGTCTGTTTCAATCATAATTGGACCAAGTTAAATACAATTAAATAGATTTAAATATATACAGACTTAATATGATAAATAATTGAATTTCCCACATTGGTCTATAGTGGTATACAGTTGTGGATAATAGATCGAGAACAATAGATGTTGAATTGATTGTGAAGACCATATCACATTAAGAAGAACAAGTTTTAATAAGAGCCTTACAACCTAACAGTTACAGAAGAAATTATCAGATAATGAAAGTCTTGGTTTCTTCAAATCTTTACAGCCATTCACATTGTTTTAATATTGTTTGTGTTGTGAAAGAAAACATTATTTATTCATATGAAGAAACTTCTTTTATCTGATCTTTAAAACCTTACACATCCAAGTTAGTGTTGTGAGTGGAAACATTACGTTATCGAATGAAGAATTTTCATCTGATCTTTACATTAATTTCTAATGGATAAAAATCAGTTTTCAAAGAACTAATATTTGTGTTGTGAGTGATAACATTGTTATTTACAATGATTATGAGGAACATTCCTGGTTATAAAGAATGTAGTTTTATAAGCATACATAGCATTTGTGGTGAAAAAAATGGATGAAAGTAAGTATTCAATATAAACATATGGAAGCACATTTAATTTTTCTATTAGAATGTAAGAGAGCTAATGTAATTCCAAAATTTATCTCTCATATAACTACCCTCAAATTTGAATTTAATGTTCAAAAACTTGATAAAAAGTTATTAAAATATGTTCATAAATATCAACGTAAAATACTTAATCTTTACATAACTGAAAAATTTATGAAAAAGAAAAAATTGCAAAATAATTTAAAACATATAGAATGTAATCTGGATTTTTTAGTAATCCCATCATTCTAGATTAATTTTATGCTTCACAAAAAATTAGATTAGATAGAGTTTATTATTTGGATTTAAATAACAAATTTAAGAAATTTAATAATTTACTTTCTGTTCAATAATCTATAGAAAAAAAACTGGCATATAAACAGTTTTATAATTTGACTAATATAAAAATTCCTGAGGAAGTGATTGAGACAATTAAACTTGGTAGAAATGTTAGTTTTCCATTAGAAAATTGTAATAAAAAATGAATTGTTCTTGATTTCATTAAAGATCTAGAAACGAACTTGTTTAAATTACCTGAGGTAGCTCGTAATGATATGCGATGCTTTGCCTCCAATAAGTTGACACAATTTATTAATTGCCCATTAAAGTATAGTAAACATGAACGTACAATATTATATAATTTACATTACACTGAAAGGTTTTTAAAACAAAATCCATGTATTGAGATTATACAATTTGATAAAGGTGGAGCATATGCAGCTATTTTTAAAATGATTACTTAACTAAAGTAGAAGAAAATTTCTCAGATAGTTTAAAATTTTCTGTTAAAAATAAATCTTCAGCAAATAGTTATCTTAAAATAATACAGAATTTGCTGAAAAAAGTGAAAAAATAGTTCTTATATAACTTCCAAAGAATATTATACTATGTATCCCACTACCCCTAATGTAGCTTTTGCATATGGATTGGTGAAAGTTCATAAAACAAATTTACCAGTTAGACCTGTAGTATCTTCAATAGGCACAATTAATTATTTTCTGTCAAAATTTTTAAATCACTTATTGAAACCTTTTCTGGAAGATAATTATAACCATGGTATCAAAAATAGTTTTGAGTTGGTTCATAAATTAAAAAGTATAAAGAAGAATACAAATCTCAGATTACCTTCTTTAGATGTTATTGCCATGTATCCATCAATCCCACATAAATTAATTTTAAATGCAATTGAAGATGTGTTTAAAAATAATAATAATAATAATAATAATAATAATAATAATAGATCTCTTAATATTCCTCCTGAACAAATACTTATTGCTGTAAGAGCTATTTTAAATAATATTGAATTTAAATTTAATAATAAAATTTATCATCAAAAGGATGGCACACCTATAGGTGGTCCACTAAGTGCACTGTTTGCTGAGTTTGTAATGAGAAAACTTGAACAAGAAGTTCTAAAAAACATACAATATGAATTATATCTGAGGTATGTTGATGATACATTAATCATTTTACAAGAAAATTCTATGGACACATTACTACAATATTTTCATGGCATATAATCCAGACATTCAATTTACTTTAGAAACAGAAGAAATTGCAAGCATTAATTTTCTGGATATTACTATTTTTCGAAAAGAAAATACTTTAATTACTAATTGGTATAGAAAACCAGTATATGCTGGAATGACATTAAATTTTTTATCATGCCATCCCTTAGCAATGAAGAGGGGTGTTATTTGTAATTTAGTGGGCAGAGCAATAAAACTTTCTGCACCAATTTTTCATAAGACTAATTTATCGACAGTTAAAGAAATTTTAAGTTTAAATAATTATCCCTTTAAAATATATTCATAAACACATCCAGAAAAGGTTAAAAATAATTTATTCTGAAAATAATTTGAATCCTAATATGAATAATTCAGAAAAAATTTCATATGTCTGCCTTTTATTCCAAAAATGAATAGTGTCTTAAAGAAAGAATTAAAATCAAAATTTAATATAAACCTTTATAATAGTGTAAATAATACAAACATATTGTTTTGAATTTGAAAGATAAAAAAGAATTATTTGATTTCCAAAATTTAATTTATAAAATCAAATGTCAAAATTGTCCTAAAGTTTATATTGGACAATCCAAAAGGAAATTAAAATTAAGGATATCTGAATATATGAGAAATCAATTTCAAAATAAAATTTAGTTTTTGTGAAATTTCGTTGAAATTTCACAAAAACTAAATTTTATTTTGACACATAGAATTGAAATGGGTCACATGATAGATTTTATAAATGTTGAAATATTAGGAATAGAACCAAAACAATTTTCGAGATCTACTCTTGAAACTTCATTTATTAAAATTATTGTTAAATTATTATTGTTTATATCCCCAAAACATACCTAGAAACATACCCATTTATTGATTATACCATGGTTCCCTTCCTTGGTTACAAATTATTTATGTAATAAATTATTTGTCTTGAAATTGTTAATGTTTGTGATTTAAAATGAATATAAGGTAAGCTCCATATGTTTATATTGAGTAATAATTATTTTGAAGAGAAAAAAATCAAAATTGTTTTAAAAAAACTCTTTCAGTTAATCAAATTTCATTAATTTGTATTCTACCTGAAGATGAGGTAAAGAAACCTTGAAACTGTTGCTACTTTATGTATTTACATTAAAGTTTATATTTATTAAAAAATAAGTCTGTTTCAATCATAATTGGACCAAGTTAAATACAATTAAACGAAAGTTTTAAATTAGGACAAAAGCATGGACTCACACTAGACCCAGGTACCACCGCTGCGCAGACAATATTCGCGAGTTGGCGTAGCCATTAACGCCGCTCTGACAATGCGGCATCGGGTCGCGCTGGTTGCCCCTGGTCAAAGTCAATGCTCCTCGAGACCACCGAGAGCGTTTGCGCGCAAACGCGGGCAGAACAGAGACCTCCCCCCCCCCGGAATACCGAGAGATGACACCAAACATCCACCACCACCGCTGCTAACAGATGCTCATCTGGAAAGGTAGATTAATCGTTAAACGGTGACGTGCAGTCCCAGTGACCGGCGAGGAAAAATAAACTCACTGTCCTCTCGACCGGTGCAAGGCAGGAAGTTTTGGTTTACAGGACCTTCTTATCTCTTTCTAGACAATGTTCGGGGCGTGGGCTAGCTTACCTAGTTGCAGCCGTTTGCTTATGAGAATCAGTTGAAGTTACGGATCGGTCTCGACGACCGCACCTCATCAGTAGCAGAAGTTTTCTTGGTAATGCACGTTTATACTTAGTCAATAATGTTCATTTAACAGTGTATTTTCTTATTAAAATAAAGATTGTTTAATGTAGTCAGTATCGTTTCAAAGCCCTTCTATGCGTTCTTTAATCGTCAAATGTGAAGAAAAAATATGGAGCAATATACGACCAGATATTCTCTCAGTAATTAAAAATTATATTATTTTCTGTTTATTGTATAAATTACAAACTCTTCGATTTTGATGCCTCTTTATTATGCCTCTGTTAACGTGAAAAAATTGTTAATTTGATGTGAAATTAAACAATGAATATAATCTGTCTAAAACTTTCCTGGTCACAGTGACTGCGCGTCACCGGTAGCAGAAGTTCAAAGGCACGTCACCAGTTGAGGATAAAAGTCGGACAACGCGCACCAGGAGAAGGCCCAAGGCCAACGCCCGTGCCCACAATGGCTTGTAAAGGGGCCGGTGCCCATCTAGCAAGTGCCACCATCATGTAAGGCCTATGTTAAAATTTACTTCGTTTCAATGTGTTCTGCGTGGTACTGCCTTCTCACGCGTGCTTCCTTCCCATCTTTCAGAGCAGTCAGACAAAATGCGGAAACCGGAGGAGGTAAGTCAGGTAAATTGTATTGCCCGCACACACGTGGTTAATCACAGTGAGGATAAGAGAATGGGGAAGGATTGAAAAATATCGCGTACGGTTCGTGACCCGTTTGGTGGGGAGCTGCTCCGGCACTCGTCTGGTGTTGATCAGTGAAACCACAAACGCTACTGATCTTGCAAGCCGCCCACTAGAATTATCTTCGAGACTGGTTGAACTCGACGCACCTAAGTAGCCAGTGCTGAAAGTCCGCCATCGAAGGGACTCGACCCTCAGACTCTTTCGGTCAAGAATGCTGCAGGGTTAGACGATAAAGAAGCAGAGTGCCAGACCTCAGCCCCATGAGGTTGCTTTCACGAAACACGCAATCGCCCTACGCCCACCTTTACTGCCGCCTGAGAACGCCCGACCCGTGAAAATTCCCATTTATTTGCGGTTGAACCGCCCCCGCCCCGCCACACCACGCCACGCGCGTAAAGCAAGCACGTCAGCCCGCGGGCACGTACAGGCCTCCCCGCGATATTTGCAATGCACCGCCCCGCTCAAAGGCCTCTTTCGCCAACCGAGTGAACATTTCCATTCGTTCCCAGCTGCGACCTAAGGATTTCTGCGCAGAAAACGGAGCGCCCTTTCCCCCCTGGTGAATGCGAACGCAACCGTCGAAGAACGAATTTCGACGGGCGAAATTAAATCAATTTCGCAGGGCAGGCGGCGGCGCGAGGGCGGCGACGAACGCTGAGGGGGCGGGGGACGGGGGTTGCGGTTCCCTCCGATGCCGATAGATCGCGTGCCGAGAAGAGTTTTACAAAAGAAAATTAAATTAAACACGGAGCACCGGTGTGGAGCGGCGAAGTATCATTCCCTGTAGGGGCGCCTGCCCGCCTCTTAAGTGCCTCTGCGGGAAACACATCCAATTTTACCAAAGAGCCTGGAGAGGGGATGAAGTCGACAATAATTCAAAAGCTGCATTTTTCGTTTAAATATATATAAAAGCCTGAAGTACATCGTAGCCATATGAAATTAGAATACAAGGAATATGAAGCATAGTTGAGCTTTTCATTACATACTGGGAACAAGAACATATTGTATTGATAAAATTCTGTCAAGAATGCATGTGGAAACGCCAGTTACATAAATAATAATCCAGGCAATTTCAATGGAGAAGATATGCAATAAAAAATGTGTGGTGTCACTAACCCGCAAAAACAGTCGGGAAAGAGAGTTCTTGGAAGAAGGGAAATTAAAGTAAAAGGGAGATAAAAGGTAACGAGGAAGAAAAATTAAAGAGGAGACGTTAACGTTGAGATAGAGGATGTGGTGACAATTTGTCAACAAGATCAAAAAGTCGCAGAATTTGCTTGGGTTGGTTTTCTTATTCTGCAATAAAAAACATTGGCTTACATCTAATTGAATCGGAATTATATACAACACATACTACAAAGCGGCACTTCACAAATGCCGCACATGACAACTCCACTAATTGTACTTAATTCGTATAATGTGTCACGGAGTCTGTCAAAAAGCAAGAGATACAAGATCGTACAATTGAGCATAAAAGAAAGTATTTCGAACACTTCAAATGTTTGACCGAATACGAAATAATTATTAAATTGTCAGTCCCATGGAAGAATAACAGTAAGGAGAGAAAGTCGAACAAAGATGACGACAATAAATCACAAAGTGTTAGAACAAACCAGCATGAGCTCACAATGTCGATGTTGATACTAGCTGGCAGTGTGGATTCTGAAGTTTTTTTGTCTTATTTTTAATATGATTTTTTTTTCAATTGCTTTTAGTGCATTTGATTCGGTTTTAAATAAACGTTTCATATAAACTAAAATACTGTATTTACGCGAATCGAATGCGCATCCCATATTTGAAACTTAAAATTATGAGAAAAAGTGTATGTATCTACTGTAATGAACATCAATGACAGAATAATAGAAACGGTAAGTAAATTTATGCAATATAACGGGATTTATTGTATACTTAATTAGCATTATAACTATTTTCCTGCTAACTGCTTCACGCTTCAATGAAGCTTCATTAGTTCTTCGCGTTCTTCGCTGTTTGCCCTCCATATCATTGTCTTCAATAATAGGACAATGTTAAATGAAACGAAGTTGAATTTGACAATTCCAGCAATCCATTGTGACGTAATCCACGAAAAAAATTGAATGAAATTACTGACGTTTTACGAATTTGCACTCTAAACTAATGCGCACCACGATTTTAAATACTATACACGCACTTTGTATCGATACTCCACAGCGGGAAGTACGGGGAGAGGTGGATTTTGACGCCACGGAAGTGCAGTTCTGTCAACGTCCTTGTCAAAAATCTCAGCGTAATAGCACATCTTGGACTATATACCAATGAGAAACAATACAAGGTGTTTTTAAAATATGAAGGAATAATTGATAATTGTAGAAATTATTGAGAAACAAGAAGAAGCACGGTGTGCAGAAGTCGTTAAAAAGAGAGCGAAAACTGAGAAGTCCACATCGTAAAGGAAGGTGGTGGACATCACTGCAAACTGATCCGTGACGTTCCGAGTGGAACTCATATTTTCTACCGGACCGAGCTGTGCCGGGCTAAGCGACAACTAAGGAGCTGGAGGATCAAGAAAACGTGCGCGCATAGTACCACACTTGGTCAAAAAGGTTCGCATTAGATTCGTGTAAATACGCTGTTATGAAAATTAAATTATTTAAAAAAATGTTTCAAGTTGTATGTTTCTAACAATTATCTACTCCATTGAAAGTAAGATGCAGAGATTGCATTACACCCAATTACCCTCTCCCTTGATCCTTTACTGCGATCTACCTCGTGGGAGGAAATATTATCTGTAAAAACTCAGTTTCAATATGACGAATTTTCAATTATGATAAAACATATTGTTGTTGAAACAGATTAATGCGAAAGAAAACCATAAGAATGAAATCATGCTTAACAATTTCACGCAATAACAATTCCCCCATGTTTCACTGCTTTAGAGAATTATATTTCACCCCACCTCATTTGCCCCTTTGTCTACAAATTCTGATTATTTCCCAGCATACAGGAGAACTCCGAGATGATGTGTATTTCCTCTGCCTTATTTGGGTTAAGCAGCTAACGAGCATAAGCTCATTTCAGTCGCCGGCGAGGGAGGATTGGAAGGTGCAGGAAGAGCGGAGGCGGCAGAAGCGTCTCCGCTGCAAAGGATCCAAAGCCCCAGGTGACGTCTTGCGCCGTGCTGCTGCCATCGCACGCGCAGAAACGAAGCACCGGAGTGGAAGCCGCCCCTCAATGCCTTCGAGTAAGACGCGCGACGACGACGCCTCGAGGATGAAAGGCGCCGAGCAATCTGGATGAAACTACCACAATGGGAGAGGTATTCTGTGAACGTGAGAAACGCTGCCATTCAAATTTGTCCATGGTACGCAAGTACGAAAACCTGCGTCATTCCTGTAGATAGTGAGAGCAATGGCAATAAGATTGCTGTAAGGCTCGAGTTGCGTGCTGGGAATTAAAACTTGGCAATGACAAGGAAGAATGTAAACCATAAGAGAAGTACTGATTGTTTTTAAATTCACTTTTCTCTCTAGAATAATACATTACTTTTCATAATACATTACAAGTTTAAACGTAATAAACCGTTCTCGTGGACTGGCTTTGATCTTTAATATATTTGTAGTATCTACTTCTTCCAAGCCCTCATATTTTTACTAAGTATTTTTCCTACTGCAATATAACTACAGACTCTGCTTTAAACGAATTCTTTTACCACATTTCCTTTCGTAAATTGTTGCTTTATTGAGTGATCAACACCACTTTAATTTCTTACATAACAAAAATCTTTAAAAAATTTAATTGAAAATAGAACATCATCTGTCCGTTTTTCTTTCATGGTTCCCATTTTTCTTTGTCTCAATTTTAATTAATTGGGTCAATTTTCTCTCAACCAAAGATACCAAATATTAGGAAACGCCATATCTCAGCATGAAATTTGACAAATTTCCGGAGATTTGTGGTGTTCGTTATCAGAGCCTGAGAATCATAATTCCATTCAACATGTTATTATGCGTATGACTTTGAAACCAAAAAGGCTGTATAAAGAACTATTATCTCAAATAGCCCAAACTTATTTCAGAAACATACAAAGGGATGGAGGCGGTGGATGGGTTACGATTAAGAGTTTATGTCATACAACTCATGCATGTCGTTCCTGAGAGCATCGCTTCCCTACCGGCGCCAGCACCTCATGATAGAAGATCCTTCTTATATCATTCATTAGGAACTTCTTATAGCGTATTCACTACTAGCACAACTGCGCGTAGATCTGCCTGTCCCGTCGTCCACCGTCCTGACGTAACTTTGATTACAGCTCGTTTCTAGTGTCCACGTAGTTGACACGCAACAGTGACTCTCAACATACACAAAGTTTTCTTTCAAGTGCAAGAACAATTATTTACAATTGCCTCACAAACTCTCAGTATAGAATGCATGCAAAAATTCAGAGGCAATTCATTATATTCCAACTTCAAATTAATTTTTCCGGCATAGTTAACTCGTACTACACATATCCTCTCAAAAAGTAGTACATTATTAAGATGATAAAATAATCAACCACTTTCCAATTATTACAGCACAGTTACAGAAGTCGTCGCACAGTATATTTGTCTTCACAATTTATCGGCCACTTTTAAACCAGTTGCAAATACAAATTCAATACTGCATCTGCTGGGTCTTTATATTAATATTGTATCAATATTGATACGAAATTAAGAATATATTATTGTTACTTTATATTAATATTGTTCTCATATGAACAAAAGTACTGAAAGAATCGAATGTGGAAGAGAATACATTCATTAATCTTCAAATATATTTATGAAAACATGCATGCCGTCGTGGACTTCTTGAAGTGAGGTGATAACCAACCAGCAGATAGTTTTGTCAATTATAGAAACACACTGAAAGGATCTTTAAAAAATTACACTCGTCTTCTACACACTCTACTCTTTCTTTGAGACCCTTTTTTCCTGAAAAATGTCCGCTGTCTTCCTGAACTCCCTTCCTCTTTTTCCGCCTCTTCTTCCTTCTCTTTTTCTACATTACTTGTGAGAGAAGCCCAAACATTATTGAAAGCTGCAGGTTTCTTTTTTTGAGTATACGTAATCAGAAAGAAACATCATCACAAGAGACTAAGGAGGAAAAGACAGTATGGAACAATAGAGCACGCACGGAACATGATGCTGCACAAGGAGCAAGCGCTTCCTTGGAGAAAGATCGAAGGGGATGAGCACGAGGAGGAGGAGGAGGTGAGGGAGACCGAGACGGAGCGAGGGAAAACGCCAGGGCCGGCGGGCTCGTAGCCGAAATCCGGATGATCCGGGATCAGCGTTCGGGGGGTATTAACATACGTCGGATCGCGAACGCCCGCGGGGCTCAGGTGCGCGCGGGGCGGGCGGGCGGGGCGGGCGGGCGCGAGCGCCCCAGGCAGCTGACTGCCGCCCCGCTCCTCCTCAACGCCCGTGCACTTTAACGAGCGACGCCTGTCCCGGCCTCCCGCCCCCTCACCACGCCCAGCCCCGCCAGAGACAGCTTTAGAGCGCGCGCGTCTCCTTCCATGCCTGCGCCTAAGCCCTAGGACCTACTCCTCCGCCTCCCACTCAGCTGCGGAGCTGCTCTGCTCCGCCTCCGTCTCGTGCCATTACCACCGAGGGCGCTACCTGTCTTCGAAGAGAGGAGTTTTGTTTCCTTCATAGTTCCAAAGCTATAACCCTGCCTGGGTATATCTTTAGATCTATTACGGAGACAAAGTGCTTTTGTTGGATTTCATTATTGGAGTAATCTGTGGTACCACTGATAACAACAGCTCTAAATCGTACAGAGATACTTCTCATACATTTTACTTTAAGCTACTCCTTTGAACGAAACATTTGAAATTCATTCCTCAGTAGTCATCACTCCGTAAGGGAACTAAGCACTATTCTTGTAATGTGCGGTAAAAGATTAGTTCGTACGTTTCAGGAACATGGAAGGCAATCAGTGCTGCAGATTTAATGACTGTAAAATGATTAAATACCTAACTTCATAAAATCTCTGTTACTATATTATATGTAATATAGTAACAGAACGAGATCTGAATTTTTAACCAACCCACGGTCGGGCGAGTTCTTGCCCGCACGTGATCGATAAAATGGCCACACCTCGCCATTAAGTTTCTCGGCAGAGCGAAACAATATTAGAAGCGGTTCATTGAGCTCGAACGTCCTTACTGGATAACGCACCCAGGACGCATGTTTTGAATTTGCACTAGACTTGTGCATGGGACTTATTTAAGAGCTCCCTGAATTGGACATAGAGGCGACGCATTAAACGCAGGCGACACATCTCTGTGAGACACATACACTTTGAAGAGACAGACAGACAGACAGATAGCTTGCGCATTCGAAAAGAGTAGTGGCAGGGCGCTTGTAAAAATGAGGTTTATGAAAATTGGTTAATTTAAAAAAACGTTTGGGGCTGAATTTTCAGCTGCGAGGTGTGAAATAATTCAGAGATAATTTGCAACCCGTTTTGTAAACGTGGAAGTCAAAAGAGAAGAATAAAAGTAATTGCTTTTAGTAATATCTCTCTAAATTTGTTCCCCACAAAATATCCTAAAATTACTTTTCTTCCTTCAAATATCAATTACTTATCCCAACTTCTTTAAAAAGGTATAAGAAACCCTTTAATAAGTACGTAATTTTTTTGCACTAATAAACCACCCCAAAATTTTTCAATTCAGGATTGCCATTAAATTCGGATTACATAAATTATACGTTTTATAACTGTTTGGTGCCTCTAATTGTTCTTTCATAAAGCTCACTAATATTCTCACAAGCGCCCTGCTGCAACTCTTTTGGAATGCACAAGCTGTCTGTCTGTCTCTTCAAAGTGTATGTGTTTCAGAGAGATGTGTCGCTTGCGTTTCGTGCGCCTACTCAATGTCCAATAAGGGAGCTCTAAAATAAGTGACATGCACACGTCTAGTGCAAATTCAAAACACGCACCCAGGACACCGCCGCGCCGTGCTTGTGAGCGGGTGGAGGCCACGTCGCGGCAATGGGGCCGTGGGGTCGCGCGTCGTTCATCGCCCGGTGATTACGACGTCTGCGGAGCCGACGCCATCCGGCCGCGGCGTTATGGAGAGCATTGAGATAGTCGCAGCCGGGACCTGGTACATGTGGTGTCTCATAAGCATACGCCGCCCAACTTTCCATGGGGCGGGGCAGTTTCACAACTAGCCCTATGTAACAAAAGGTACATTATCTGTGGTTGTTAGTCAGGTCCCAGCCATCCCATTTCCCCTAACTGAGCTACGCGAGCCAGACAAATAAAAAGGGACTACCCATTCGATTCTGTGTCGTCATAGCAGCGCACCTCTGTCTCTCTCTACCGTGGGTGATCACTTGCTCCAGTTGTTAAGATTGATATTCTGCTGAATTTATTATTGTAATTCTCTGTAACTGTTCATCATCTCATACACATGCGCGTCATCATCACCATCATTATCATAATTCTAAGTTAATTTTTAATGTGTTTTATAAATTCAAATGTGATTGTTCGTGCAACTCCTCGCCGATCCCGCTTCCAGCAGGTGCAGACACAATAAGCAAATTTCGCATAGATAAGTTGTTATATGTACACTTATACACTATATAAATCTTTCTAAAGACCAGATCCTGTTCGCGGTGCCAGCTCGCAACCGCGTAAGAATTCCTTTGGGTTATCACGCAGAACAATACGTTCGATTTCTCGGTATATGAGCACTGATAACCACAAGCCGGCCATTTCTGACCTCAAACAGGGACATTCTCCGCGTAATAGAGTGGCGCCGTCAAATGTGTTCCGCCTGCCACCTGACCTGCGCGATGGTATTCCGCACAATTACAGGTTATTACCGCAGCGTTCGATGGGGCTTGAAACGTCTCTCCTTGCTCTCTTCCTCTCCTCGCGCTCTATATTCTTCTATTCTCTCGCGTGAACGACCCGTAACGTAACGCCAGAAAGTTGGACCTCTATTGGTACCGACGTTAACACCACGATAAAAAAATATGTAGTTGATCAACTGGATTCATAGCAGATATCTTATTCCAGGATCTCCAACAGTTTACTCCCATGTGAAAATGGTTAGTTGATGGTCAACGTGACACTGGTCAATGTTCTCAGGATAATTTTTCTTCTCCTAGTACACCCTAATTCCCAGATTTATTATCCTTATTATCTCACGACCTCTCTTCTTCAGATTCTTTACTCGCACGACTAAATGTCCGTATATTTTCGTCCCTCTCCCCGTTTCTCGTTTGTTCCAGACGCCTGTTCGTCTCTCCTTCACATTCGCTGTTTCCTCATTCCATATAAATGAAACACAATATAGTAATAGGGGCATTACAGATGCCTTTTGCTACTTGTATTAAACTGCCCATAGGAAATATAATTTTAGACTGTACTCTGGCCCCCACATTTAGCTCTCGAATCGAGCTTATTTCTACCATCTTCCAGATTACGCTAACAGTTGGGAATGAACATGCGAATGTGAGGTACTTAGAAGAAAGGTGCATCTGGACGAATTTTAAATTTTGCTGTTTCTTACTATTTTACACATTTACTACAAAATCCTTGATTAATATGAAAAATGAATTCTCACTTCAAATCTACTTCTCTTTCACATATTTTATAAGTATATATTATTATCATTTGCTCTGGGATGATGATAGATATTTCCAGACTTTGATTACGTCAAGGCTCGAATATAATGCTTATATTACCCTTTACGACATTCTATGTTTTAATCAGTAAATAGCGCTTTTGAAGTGCTCCAAGATTCTTGTTTACTTTATTGATCTACTACTTTGCCTTAAAATATGCGAAGAACAGGTAGCAAGTTGCAAGTTAGAGGAATTTAATGTACCTTTGAGCGATTTGAAGTAAAAAAAAACAAGGCGATAAGAACGACGCTTTATTTTGGAAATGGATCTACAGTCGCATAAACTCGCAAATCTACATATTTTGTCTATTAACTGAGTACGGGAATCTTTGGGGAATATTCCAGAAGCATCATCGGACAGTTCGTCGCGGCGTCACTTATTTGAAGACACCCTTCGGTTCCCTCGCGCAATTATCTCAGCCGCAAATGGACATTCCGTGTCTCCTTGTTCGTCCTAGCCTTCGGATACTTCACTCAAACGTCCGACTCGTGCGTCCCCGCCGGCCCAAATCATCGCTCATTGTCTCCGCGGCGCCCAGGGCGACGCGTGGCGCGGAGCAGAGGAGCGCGGAGCAGCGGAGCGCGAGCGGGGTGCGTGTGGGGCGGGGCTGGCTGGCGAAGGACAGAGCTGTGCTGGGACGGGAGGGGTCGAGCAGGCTGGGCATGCTGAGCGAGGAAGAGGGGCGAAATAGCGGCAGGGGAACGGAGGGACAGGTGGGTAGAGAATGGCAGGGTAGAGTCGTTGCTGGTTGAGGCTGTGGCGGAGGGGAGCAGGGAGGCGGATTCGGACGGGGATCGGGTGACATTGCTTGGGTGGGGGAGCAGTGACGCGGAGCGGGGAAGGCTCCGCAGAGCGCCGAGGGGCAATTCGAAATAGATGCGGTGGATACGGATGGGGTGCGGTGGGGTCGGGCGCAGTAGGGAGCGGCGTAACGAGCGGAGAGGGAGCCGGCGAGGCGGAGTGGATGGGTGCTAGGCGGCGGGGTGGGGTGGATGGGAGCTAGGCGGCGCGGCAGGGTGGGATGATGCTGGACGGAGGGCGGGGTGGATGGGTGCTAGGCGGCGGGGTGGGTGGATGGGTGCTAGGCGACGGGGCAGGGTGGATGGGAGCTGGGTGGCGGGGTGGGGTGGATGGGAACCAGGCGGCGCGGCAGGGTGGATGATGCTAGACGGAGAACGGGGTGGATGGGTGCTAGGCGGCGGGGTGAGGTGGATGGGTGCTAGGCGACGAGGCAGGGTGGATGGGAGCTGGCCGGCGGGGTGGGGTGGATAGGAGCCAGGCGGCGCGGCAGGGTGGATGATGCTAGACGGAGAACGAGGTGGATGGGTGCTAGGCACGGGGCGGGGTAGATTGGAACTGGGCGGCGAGAGGGGCGTGCGGGGTGGGTGCTAGGTGACAGAGAGGGGTGAACGGAGGCTAGGCGTCGGAGGAGGGGGGTCGCGGTGGAACGGGGTGGAGCGGGCAATGCGTAGCACAGCGCGGTGAGGCCTGGCAGGGCGGGGCGCAGCGGATCGGAACAGACCAGGGAGGGGCGGAGGGCGGGGGGGAGAGCGGGGCGGAGGTCGGGGCAGAGGGCGGGACGGAGGGCGGGGCGGAGGTCGGGGCGGGAGGGCGGGGCGGAGGGCGGGGGCGGAGGGCGGGGCGGAGGGCGGGGGCGGAGGGCGGGGCGGAGGGCGGGGCGGAGGGCGGGGTGGAGGGCGGGGGAGGAGGGCGGGGCGGAGGGCGCGGCGGAGGTCGGGGCAGAGGGCGGGACGGAGGGCGGGGCGGAGGGCGGGACGGAGGGCGGGGTGGAGGGCGGGGGTGGAGGGCGGGGCGGAGGGCGGGACGGTGGGCGGGGCGGAGGGCGGGGACGGAGGACGGGGCGGAGGGCGGGGTGGAGGGCGGGGTGGAGGGTGGGGCGGAGGGCGGGGCGAAGGCCGGGGCGGTGGGCGAGGCGGAGGGTGGGGCGGAGGGCAGGGCGGAGGGCGGGGCGGAGGGCGGCGGCGGGGCGAAGCGACCGCCGCAGCTGCGCTCCCAGGCAGCCCCGCCGGGTCCCAAGCACGCAGACAACCGAGCAGCCCGGGCTACGCGGCGTCCGGCGCGGCGCGGCGCTCCGGGACCTCGCATTCAGCGCCTTGCGCCCCGGCGCGGCGCGGCGGCGCCGGCAGAGGCCGCGTGACACGCGCTGACATTCAGCACAATCGCGCACCATTACGCCGCCCCGCGCCCGACGACTCCCGCCGGCCGACGCCTCCAGCCCCGTGATGGATTAATCTGCGATGTAATTATGCGAACGTTTTGGTGGATGTGGCGGCAGCGGCGGCTATAGGTGGTTGGACACGGGTCTGCTACAGGAGAGGATGGTCGACGGGTAGGCGAACTTCCACGCCCCACATCATTTTCCTTAGTCGAGGCTTTGCAATATCAAGAAAATGTCCGGATAAGCTTTATTGTTAAAAAAATTTACATGAAAGAACCGCCAATTAGTTAATTTTCTTCCAATAGTGGCATTATAAGTAATACAATTATGCATATATGATCCTCGATTTATATATATATATATATATATATATATATATATATATAGAGAGAGAGAGAGGAGAGAGAGAGAGAGAGAGAGAGAGAGAGAGAGAGAGAATTAGGCACTCAAAATATTTCATAAGAAATTGTGAAAATCTTTTCTTTTGTTGTTGCTTGTTAAACGTTTGAAGAACCTGTCTAGTTCCCATCGTCAGGTACTATAAAACAATTCATAATTATATAATTATATTTTAATTTATTTGAAATGCGTGACAGCAATGATGGGTGCTCACCTTTTTATTATAAATTTCTTTTCCTTCTAATTTGTTTTTGTATAAATTGATAATCTGTGTATTACAGTGAATTTAATTTACATACCAGACACGACTGAATTAATTGTTGTGTGTTTTTTTATTTCTTTTTTATCATTGTTCTCTTATTCCTCAACTCCTAGCAACTACGTTTGACCCATAATAACAAAATGTAACAAATGCAGTTGTACCTGGTACGCTCTATTAAAAATAAATTATTTTACATACTCTTCTAGTAATTAGCACTTCCTAGCTTTTATCACCACCATCGTGAAGGCTAAGAAAATAAAAAGAATGTAGAATGTAGAACATAGAATGCTAGTCGTTACGAATAGTACATTATGAAACGATGATGTAATGATGGGTATTAATACACGAGTGTGATATTACGATACGAGCGAGGTACGAGCGAGTATCGTAAACTTCACACGAGTGTATTAATATCTATTACATCGAGTTTTATACGGTACATTTTTCTACGACTTATGGTAACTTTTATAAGTTAATCGTCTCCACTGAATCGTTTCGTGGCAGTCGACATGCAAGATTCAGCCAAGGCCACCTAGGCGGACACTCTACCCTACACCCGCAGTTGGCTTTGTTTTACCACAGCGCTTGCGAGCGATTACAAAGGTTGCGGCAATAATATTCCGACGTCACCATTTTCGCATTTTCTCTCATTTCTGGATACGTCAACACCACCAGAAAGAACTACCATTCACTAAATATTTTAAACTAAAGAACTGGCCAGTTTTTTAAGGACAACCACACGGCAGCAGCAAATAACACAAAACGGGTTGCGTTCAGATTATAACGTCACTCAAATGTTCTCTGCAATAACAACCACTGCGCTAGTCAAATAGGATTAAAGTGAAATTACGATCCAATTTATTTTAAATAAATGTCACGTAAAAACTACTACTGATAATAGAAATTAAACTGAGAAGGCATATATGATATTAAATGCAATTTTAATGTACACATTTACTGCACCGATTCTTAATGATTAATGAAGTACCAATACTTGGTTTGTAAGCTTCTCAGTTATTGGTCAAGAACCTGTATCATAATGAAAACTGTATCGAAATGGCTATCATTATGTAACTGGTTGCAGCCAACCAATGACAGCATTATACAACGGGAGTAGAAAAATGTAAATATGCTACGAATTTGTTCATTCCCGAAGCTTCGCTTAATTAATGCCTAATTTCAACATAATTAATTCTATCACTAATATTCGAAACCCAGTCCGTCAGCCCACCACATTGCCTCTACCCAAGGTCCATCCCAGCGAAGCAGCGGTGAAAGGACTCGGTGGTGGCAGTACCGAGGGCCACAGCGCTGGTAGATGAACATTGGAAAAGCGGTTCATTGCGAAGAGGAAGTCCGCTCAGTCAGGCCTTTTCGCATGTTTCAGTAAAGTTGAGAGGTCGTTTAGACGTGTGTATTGTGTCTCCTTTAGAATGCTAGTCGTTACCCACTGTAAATGTGACACGCGCACGATAATTGCATTTACCAGTTGAGTCTGTGAATTTACCTCTGATATGCAAAGTCCGAATGGTAATTTCGTTGGTGAGGAGGGAAGTGATGATATTTTGTAATGAACGGATCATTTTATTGTGTGATATTCTTCTCCAAAAATAAAAAGTAAAAATATATTTAAGAGGAACGATTAAAATAACATTTTTTTAATAAAATTAATTTGTACTGCTTATATGTCAAAGGCAGCAGGTGATTCCATATTTCGACTGTCAGTCGTTACGAAAACGTAAGGCAAACAGGTAAAAACAGAAACTACATAACGATGAAATGCTTTGCAGAGATCTCTTTGTAGTAAGGATATTCACAAGACATGAATGCATCAAACGACTGATCAGAGGTTTCCGTATTTTTAGCGTGTGATCAGTGCTACTGGGTATTTCGGTATCTCGTATGGTCATCCGCCGCATCCCTGGCCGCGTAGCTTTGATTTCGATGCCTATTCTTTGGATAAGAATAGGAAATTACTTCGGATGTCAGCATCAATGCCAGCTATCATCTGTTCCCTGTAAGATGTTTCAGTACTACGGGCGAACTAGGCGTAGAAAAAGACTTCCACTGTACATGCGCTCACATTTTGATTATAATTGTACCCCTACCACAACAATCGGCAGCTGTTTTTCCCTACGTCGTTCAACGAGTTGTCGGCCACGCGTTCGGTAACAGAGTGGTAACGGCCACGGTTCGGTAACGGAGTCAATGTTCGAATTCGTCCATGCATGGGGCGTCAATCACGTGGCCTTTGCAAAACTCCAAGAAGTTGCGTCCGAAGATCTTCTCACGCTCAGAGAGCCGGGAGTGGGGGACAGTTCTCCTCCGCTGCTGGACACTTAGCCCTGCCCTGACGGCCGATTTCTACGTGCACATCCATAAATCGATCGTGAGGATGTAACGGCTACAATAGAGAGTTTTTGCACGCCATAGCGGACAACACTATCGATTTTCTGCGCATGTGCAGTTCACGTTTCGCATCACGTTTGTGCATCTGCGCATGAGCAGAAGATCGTTAGTGCTGTCGACTGCAATCTCGATCTTCAGCGCATGCGCATGTGTACAAAATTAATGCGAAACAAACTACGCATGCGCAGAAGATCGATAGTGCTATCAATTGCCTTAATGTTCGAGGGTGCAGAAACTCCCTTCTGATTCCCACGGCAGCAAGATCGGTGTCTGTTGTCGTAGGGGCGGATCCAGAAACGAATTTTGAGTGGGGAATTTTTTTATTCAAAATGATTTGGTCGAATAGGTCAAATGTGTATTATATATTATGTGAAGTGACGCAGGTGAAAACTCAACTCGTGTGGCGATACAATGTTATTCGTCTTATTACGAAAATATTTTTGCTTGGAAGTTTCGTGACAAGTTAAAATTAATATTTACCGAAAAATTTTGAGTGGGAAAATTTCCCTCATTTCCCTCCCCGTGGATCCGCGCCTGGTTGTTCGTATCGGGGTTTGTTGAAACATGGAGACGCCGGCTGGTTGATGCTTGCTTCTTGGCGGATGCCGCGCCTGGGCCTTTCCCGGCTCTTTCCTCGGCGCGGTCAACGCCGTTTGCGACGCGTTATCGGCCGCGAGCGCTTCCGGACTGGCGCTATTTCGCGGCTTCCGCCCGAGCAGCGGTTGAGGCTGTGCAGCTGCACCGCTCTTCCGCACATGCATTTAATGACGTCACGCGCAACTCCAGACCTAAGTAGGGGGAAAAACTTTTCGAATACGTACGTAGACACATTCCTAATTCCGAATAATTGTTTTCATTATTTTTTAAAATAATTTATTCCCTATTCAATAACACATAATTTTTCAGGAGTTTGAAAAATTAACATTTAACATTGTGGGACCATGCCAGAGCTTTAATTTGGTAAACTATTTATTTACTAATTTTGAAAATAAGTAAAATAAATAAGTAAATAAAATAAAAGTTATTGAAATGTGTGAGGGCATAATGAAAGTTAGAAAGCATTTTTAAAGGTTTAGAAGATATTGATTTAAAAAGAATAAATATTTATATTTAGGGAGGGCGAAAAATGTCTTTGGAAAAGAGTGAACGAGTACGAAGAGCAGAATAATTTTGACCTAGTATAAAGTGTTACGATGCAAGAGAAAGTGATAATGTATTAAAGAAATTTTGAGTTTGTTTTAGGGTTTTAATAGTTGTTGGTATTGAATTATATAATATTGTGATTTCGACTTATTTTAGTTCTTTCATCACGCTGATCGGCGGAGTTCTGAAGTTTATAGTTAATATTTTGTCGCCTAGATCTTCGATTGTGACTTTTAATGTCCTGAAACTCTAATTTTTGGAACTTCGTCAGAGTTGGTTAAAAGTAGACAAAAGGTATGAGTACACATCATAACAGTTGAACAACAGTCCGGGGTAGGATCTAGAAAGAATTAATTTAGTTAAGGCTTTTCTCTCCAAATATTTTTTTTAAAATAATAAACAATTTTTATTGGTCTGTGGAATTTTTTTAAAAACTTTATATTCATAATGGAAAAATTATTTGTTGTTGGACAGGGGATTGGCTCTCTTTTTCTCCCTTCCTGAATCTGCCAGTCATTGTCATGGCTGATGGTTAAAAATTGGGCTTGAATTCACAGTTGCAGTTGTAAATTAACTTATCTAATGTTGAGCAATATCAGTCGTATTTGCAATTTCAAATATTTAAAAAACAAATTTCTTCTTGCCATATTATGTTTGTTATATTTAGTATAAATTATTCAGATTGACATTTAACAAACACTGCATACAATATGGGTGACCGCGTAGTCGACTATGATATTTTCTTTTATGTCATTTTTTCTGTTCGAAACCAATGCTTTTAGAAATATAATATTCGCAAAATTGAAGATAAAATTACATGTATGCATTTTCTGCTTGCATTCATTATTAAATCTCATGTTTCTTGGTAACAATGCGAGCAATGAGCCCTTACGTGCTCAAATAAGTACGATATCGCTGCGTTTAAGGTGGATGACTGCCTAAAAAATAAAAATTAAGAATTTTATGTCAAATTAGTTTTCCCTCGTACATTTGATTTCTTTATGCTTACAGAGATAAAATAATTTTAAAAAATGGCTATGTAAATCATTGGCCAGGTATTTACTTCAGATATCACAACTCTACAACCAATCGATATATTTTGATAATTCTTCTTTTCTTCAAATTCTTTTAAAAGAATCATGATTATATATTCTAATGAATGAATTAGAATGGTAAAGGTTTGTGAAAACTTAAAGAGTCAGTATTTGATTATTTGAGAAAAAATGGTTTATATTTTGGACATTTCAGTTCATACAACTGAAACTTTTAGTGGCACATTAGCTATTCCAGTTCACTCACTAGAAAAATAATTAAAATATTATCGTTTAGAGTTTATGATTTATGTTTGACATTCATGAAAGTGCTTAAATTCCTAATTCAGGAAAATGCATCTGAAGTTCACTCACTAAGGGCCTAACAATTGACACTCGTTTCGAAAAAACCAACTGATCAAAGACTAAGAATCGTAGCAAAGAAACAGGCTGAAGCATTTAAAGTGAATAAAAATGAGCAAACGATTTTCATTATTCTTAGCTACCTTTGGATTCGCTAATAAGCGCGGAGTGCGTGTGCGGGCAAGTGCGCAAGCGACCCGCGCAGCGCCCGGGAAACCGACGGCGTGTCCCTGGGCCGCCGCAGCCGTGAGCAGCACGGTGGGTCAGCACGAGTGCGGTCGGGCGTCGAACCCCAGCGCCCGCAGTCGGACGCACGCGCGCGGGGCGGGGGACTGCGGTCACGCGGCGCGGGCGGCGTGGGCGTGGCTTGGGAGGGCAACGAGAACGAGGAGGGAGGCGGAAATGGGAGGTAACCGGGGTAACTGTGGCAGGGGCGGGGACAGCGGCGGCGGCATGGGTCGGAGGCGGGGAGACATTTCAGAGGCGGGGACGGCGGTCAAGAGGCTAATAGCGGAAGCCGGGAGGTGCAGCGTGGGCGGGGACGGGGACGGCAGCTAGGGGACGCGTCGAGGACGGGACGGGGTGGTGGTAGTCGGAATAAGGTATCGACGCGGCGGGGGCCGCTGCGACAGGGCGGGGATGGCGGCGGCGACACCGGGTCGGCGGGAGCTTCAGCGGCGGAGACGGCGACGGGGGCGTTGGCAATGGTGACTGTGTGGTGGCACGCCCATTATCCGCACCGTTGGACGTAGATCGACCTCCGGGCGCTCGGTCACCCACACAGTCACGCATCCGGCCTCAAGTGACAATGCTGAACAATCACGAGTCAAACTCATTTTCTCGTTTGCTGCAATGCGTACTAATTAAAACGGGGAAGTACGCAATTTTGAAGTACAGTGGGATATTATTTATTTAATTTCGTGTTCAAGAAAACTGACCAAAGTTTGCAGTGAAAATACTTTTATACAAGTACTTGTATAGTGAGCTGGGACTTGTATAGTGAGCTGGGACCTCTCAATTCGCGGAGGCGGGCTTTCTCCGTGATTATTTTGATTTCGGGCGCTCCAACTGCTAAAGCCATTATTTCCTTAAGTGCAATGAATGCTATACCCTGGGAGGTCGTGATGTTACTTCCTGCATGTAACGTATTTGATTTACCCCCGACTTGCATCGTAGGGCGAGGATTTCCCTCCTCCAGAAGGACATAGCTCCAGCCGAAACAGCAAACTCGATCTTCTGCGCATGCACAGATGCACAAAATGGATCGGCTCCAAGGTCTCGACCGGTCTCCCGACGTGTGGTAGTGTAGTGAATGTAAATGTAAAAGCGTGTGTAAGAAAGTGGAGAGGATAGGACAAAGAAGAGAAAAGAAAGATCGGGCACGCTTCGTTTGTTAAGGTACTGCTCCGGCACTCGACTAGTATCGATGGAAGAAAAATAACGGAAAACTATCAGTTGGCAGCCCAATCTTCCCTCCAGACTCGATCCCGGCAAATGTGAATGAATTTTTGGAGGGCAGAAAATCTAGTCGTCCTTGTGAAGTGTAAATGAGCTCTCCCCAAATTGGCAGCAAAACTAAATCCTCTGAAAATCCATGACCTAATCGGATCCCAAATTCGCTTAACCTGGAACGTCTCAAGTAATGAATCAATATTTTTGAGACAGTTATTGTGGTGCTCCGTGGCTGTAAATATAGGAGTCAAAATTTATCGGAAGCGAGGGAAGCATAGAGGGTGCTACTCAGAAAATGTCCAGGAAATTGAGCTCATGACGAAAGAATCTAAAAGATAACATCTGAGATTACTTGAGCATAACAAACAAATTTTGATAATGTAAAACTGAAATAACACATAGCCCGTCTATTTCAGAAAAATCAAGAAAGACGATGGTTTCTTTACTATTGTTTTGTCTCGATACCGAAAATTGGTATCCATTTGCGAATTACTAGTATTGTTGCGCGGATTAGAAAATTTTCAAGGATTTGAACCCAGCTTTTCATTACCTTGAAATCGTCTCATCATGAGTTTCGAAAAGCCGTTAATTTTTTTTCCATTTCGTTTTATTACATACGATTTTTTTACCTGCGTCTCCCCGAAACGTCCAATGGCTCTCCACATTCACCCTCACACACACGCCCTCCCCTTGCCGGTTAGCTTCCACACTTCGCTTACGCCCCCTTCGCGGCGCGTAAATCCTATCGGCAGCGATTCCCCGCCCGCCCTCTTTCGCCCGCGGGCAACGGGAGCGCGCCAGTGGGAGCCGCCCGTCCCCCCCCCCGCCCCCGCAGGACACAGGTGCGCGCGGCGACCGCTCCTACCTGTTGCGGCGCGCGACGCCAGCGCCCCTCGCGCCGCCGGGAGAAAGAGCAAAGCAGGAGTAGGCCGAGATAACGCACGAATCGGACAGCTGGAAGGTACGAGCATGTTACCGGGAGAGGTGGCTCAGGCCATCAACTGATGTCACGGCAGTACCTCTGACTGAGAGGTCCTAGGTGCGAGTCCCGACGGTGGCAGTGTTTTCGACACCAGCTTGTCAGCTAGTGGGGGATATCTGGTTGGAGAAAAACTCCGCTAGCCGACGGTACGTCGGCGCCGGATCTCGCCTTCCAGCGGAGGAAGACCTCTGCCACACCCCGAGGAAAAAAACATGCACTACGCTACGGTACAAATGACCTTAGAAATTCACGCGCCCGGAATCACTATCTATTAATCAATCAATCAATGGAAGATATGTTAGGAGACCGTGGCGGGTCCAGATAGTATTTCAGAGGTGGGGAGAATTTCAGTGCGGAACTATCTTTCCCCTCAAATATTTTTTTCAAGTAATAAAATAAATTGGTAGCTTAAAATTTAAGAAAAGAGTATATTCATAAAGCTAATAGGAATTTGAATTTTATGTCCCCAATATCCCCTTGGGTTTTCCACTGTTAGAAAGATGCTCATACACGTTCGGGGGTGGTGACAGTTTTATCCGCATATGTACCCATTCCGTTTGTCACCACCACGTAAACAAGATCACCGAAACGTCGCGAGTGTTACGTCCATCAGATCCTGTTCTTTTTCAGGATACGTGTTCGCATATCACCAAATTCTGAAGGTTTAGTGAGTTAAGTTGTATCGAATGCATGTTTGTTTAACACATGAAGGGAAAACGTCCGCCTAAACGCGAGAGGCGGTATGAAGCTCGTGCATGGGTTCCTCAATACTGCGCATCTCCCGGCAGCCCATCCAATGCGCACCCAATGAACACACGACGAGTGTGAGCCCCGAGAGAGAGAGGTCTCACAGTGAGAGGAATTGTGAAAGTGGTCAGAGAGCCTGTTTGAATATTCTCTAGAAGGAGCATTACAGCCCAAAACTGAAAGAAACTGTGGCACAAGGCTACAACTTGTACACTTCCGTTGTTTTTTTTAGTTTCTCTCATACTACTTACGTAAGTCAAGTAGTATTGTGAGTATAGTAGCGATTTTTTTAAACCAGCAATTTTCGTAAATTTCTGCTCGAAGAAAAAGGCAATTTATAAATAAGTACAAATACGGCTCCAAATTTTTTATGTAATTGTTTCCTGAGCTAGAGAAAAGGACACATAAAAGATGGGACAGGAACATTTTCTTTCAACTTTCTGAATTTTTCGAAAATTGAACATGTTACAAACAATGCGAGAAAGTATATGCTGTTGTGGTACCACTAGTTTACCAGAAAGAAACACTTTTACGTATTTCCTCAAGCTTTTTTTCCTTCATTTCGGCCATCTCTAGAAATAATCTCCTCTAAATGACAACAACCGGTTTAGGTATCTCAGGGCTGCAAATGATGTCACTGCAGCGCCTCTGATCGAGAGGTCCGATCGGGTTCGGGTCGATTTTCGACTCTAGCTAAATAGCTGGGTCGAATTCAGCCACTGTCTGGAGAAAAATTCTATTGGTCGGGTGCCCTGATCGGTAGTTTTCCGTGGTTTCTCCAACCAAGACCACGCGAAAGTCGGAGCAGAATTCTAACAAACGGACCACGGACCGCAAACGCGATCTTTCCTTCCTTTCTTGTACTATCATCATCCTTACTTACACACACAATCACATGCACTTCATGACCACGCATGTCGGGAGATCAGTAGGGAACCTAGAGGTTGTCCCGACTGGAGCAATATCCCGCTGTTGGAGATACCTGCTTGGGAAACCCCTGTAATTGGACGTGTAGGTCGGCGCCGGATATATATATAAAGTGACCATAGAAGATCACGCGTCCGGTAACACCAAAAATTTCCAAGTGACAATAGCTCGGACGCACGACTTCGTAGTATGTGGCAGGAGCGGTTGGCAGCACTTCCGATGCAACGAGCGCCACTCCGCGCCGCGGCGCCCGAGCGCGCAGGTAGATACGTTCTCTGAGTCACGGCCACTTGCGAGGCACACCACGAGAAGTTAGCAGACACGGCGAGGCAACGAAACGCGGCTGCCAGCACGCGCAGAGTACACACGTCACAAAGAATATGTCGCGTAAAATTCCACCTACATGAAAGCAGAGCGGGTTTAATAAGAACCCTTCAAATGAATTATCTCTTTAATTTAAACCTACACTACTGTTTGCGCGAGAAAGTACGTGTATTTTGTTTCTTGCTCCCTTTTCACATATAAATGTTATTCCATTTTCTTTTTTATTTATTTATTTGGTCAAAAAACAGTAAAAACGGTATATGACGTGTGGAGAAAGAGATTATTCGACATCGTTTGAATTTGCTGACACCTTTCCCTGTGAAAGTTTACTTCACGGCGGGCCATGGCGTAACCGGGAGATGTGGACGTTTGATTCCTGCAAATGAATCGATCCTGCAAAAGAATCCGCACTAAACGAAAGTATCGATACAAGAATCGAGAATTTCTGCAAGCTTTTTTCCTAAGCATTATCAAATCCGAAGTATTTGTATTTATTTTATCTTGATAACAGATTGTGAAACCATTATGAAAATTACCGTCCCATAAGCAAATGTAATTTGAACTAAGTGGTTTGATTTTCGAAGCAAGAGGTGGGAGGCATGGTGATTCCAGCAAGAATCGGAAATGCTAACTCCAAAGGAATCGAAAGAAAGGAATCTATTCCGGAGTCGAATCGGTAGAATCGCAACGTACCTCGCGGTGGTTAGGGGCATCAACTGATGTTACTACAGCGCCTCTAACGGAGAGATCATAGGTTCGAGTCCCGACATTTACAGGAGTTTCGACACCAGCTAGGAACGCTTTTTTCGGAGGTCTCCCGTTTCCCCTGTCTCACATACCATCGTTGCTTCATTACATCATATCTTCACAATCATCTACCCAGCAAATCATTCTTACATTAACGATATAGCTGTAAGCTTTAGGCACTGCTATAATAAAGAATATAACTGCGTTAGTTTTCATGACTGTGATTTCTCGTCAGTGCGTGGGACAATTCAGAAATACAAATTCAATAGGGGAGTGCTGTGGACAGCATTCGAAGCTGGCGCGCGCGCGCGGCAGTATGCTGCGCGCCTCGGTGCCCGCTCGCGCGAAAAGCTAGCCGGCGAGCGAGCAAGCCTCAGAGCGAGGCTAATCCGGACCACACCGCCCCTATATAAGCGGGGGCAAGTGGCGGCCAGTCAGTCCGGAGGTACGAGAGCCCAGCAGTGAGAGAGCCTGCAGCCAGGGGAGCCTGCAGCCAGGGGAGCCTGCAGCCAGGGGAGCCTGCAGCCAGGGGAGCCTGCAGCCAGGGGAGCCTGCAGCCAGGGGAGCCTGCAGCCAGGGGAGCCTGCAGCCAGGGGAGCCTGCAGCCAGGGGAGCCTGCAGCCAGGGGAGCCTGCAGCCAGGGGAGCCTGCAGCCAGGGGAGCCTGCAGCCAGGGGAGCCTGCAGCCAGGGGAGCCTGCAGCCAGGGGAGCCTGCAGCCAGGGGAGCCCGCAGCCAGGGAGCCTGCGGCAAGGGAGCCTGCAGCCGGGGAGATAGTCACACGCGGATGCAGCACCAGAGGCGGTGCGGAGTCGCGCAGCGAAGCGCGTGGGTGTCATCACAGTGCCAAGGGACGCACTGAGGAGATTGGGGCTTGAATGTGAATGCTAGCCATCAGGGAATTACCCCTGCAGTTTTGGGTTGTGTGATGTAATGGAACAAGTAATGGAATAAATAAGTGTTTTAAGACTATGTACTTTCATTCAAAAAGGCAAACACTTCAGGGAGAACCTAGTGAAAACTACAGGGTGCGCTTTCCTTTGGCGTGAGAAGAACCAATGGGTACAGTATCGTAGCATAGGGGGGATGGCAGGGTCGGCCCGATCCGGGCAGCACAATTTCACAATAAATAATCTTGTAAAATTTTGAACCCTTTGGTTTAATGTTTTTAACGCACCTACGATTCGGACCAATTAAAATGAGCACGGAATCTTTCATTACTTATTCTGTGACGACTCCTTTAAATGAATGTGAAGTGATTATTATATTGTGAAACATGTGATCATTATATTGTAAAACATATATACATGACTTTTTATCTGTAACTTGTACAATACACAATAATGATGAATGTTCATTCCTAAAGTGCTTTAGAATTTATTTTTTAGTGTTTTAATTTGAAATACTTAAATAAGGGGGCGGCGAAATTTTCCTTTACCCCGGGAGGTTGACACCCACGCTACGCCACTGAAAGGGTGTATTGATATGCTTCTTGTTGAATCGCAATTCGTCAGGTGAGCATCCAATTGAACAAACATGAAGGTGCTTGTCTGGTATCCCCCCCCCGCGCGCGTGGCACTCGCGGTTGGAGTGTTTACGGTGCGTCGTGTGTGCGGGGCGATAAGCGCAGTGCACTCTTCCGTCCGTGGCTTCGCATCCGGCAACACGAACTCTAATCTGCCACTCGCACTGCAGTCTTTTCAGCGCGACAGCAGCAGTGGAAGGATTCGCATGCGGAGTGATTGCTTGGGTTCCCGAAAACGGGGCGCATTAACTTCAGGGCGACTCGGTAATCGGTCATTGAGAGAATATGAAGATATTACTCGTTAAAAGATGCCGCACTCTCCAACTTGGAGCAAGTTCGGGCTGATTCATTTCAATAAAGGTGAGCACAACAGTTTTCTATGCTGATAGTTTTCTGATATTAATTTCTCTTCCAAATTTGACAATGTAAATAATGCTCTTGCTTTGACTCAAAGAAACTAACAATACACAAAAAAGATTTACAAAATAATCTAATGATTTTCTCCAAAGGGATATTGTCATATTTTAGACATAAACTTTACCATTTTGCTGCAGCAAATTGATTTTGACTGATAAACTTTTACTAGAACAATTTACTATAAATACAAACACATTGTCTAATTAATGATACAATACCATCTATATTTTTATAATTTTTCTTTGGTTATAAAATCAAAGAAATATATTACAAAGTATTCTAGGTGCACTTTGGAGTTGCAAGTGTACGTAAATACAGCCAGTAAAATTAAAGAATGATTTATTTTCCTTCGTTGCGTTGCGCTTCGCTTCGTTGCGTTCAATTTGTATGCATTATACCTTGTTTTCTTTTGAATTGAGACTTCAAAGAGTTCATTTCCGGAAGCATATTGTTAAGCAACAACAAGAGCGAGGTTTTAAACATTCTAAAAATGAAAATAAAAACAATAATCCACTATATTTTTGGATATACACAACTATTCTAAGTATTATTTTAGTAATGTTAGCATTAGTGACTATTTTAAATTGGGATTATTTGTATTACCCAATGATATTGCCTTTACGTGAAAACTCCATTGGTGTCTTTTTTTCAGGACCCTGCAATGGCTCAAAACATCCCCAACTCGTAAGTAATACTGCTATTTCCTATTTTTTTGGCCGAATCACTTTTTTAAACAAAATTCTACTTTATATTGACTTTTGAAATTTTTTTCTCCAACGATCAACAAAGTGGTTAACAAGTTAATTGCAATACATTCGCCCATCCTCATTTGCGCTGTTCAGTGTGTAATGCGTGTAAAACACTAGTGATGTAAGTGTATATAAAGTAATGTAGAAATATTATTTTCAATCTTTAAGTTACGGATAGAAGGGAAGGAAGGTCATTTCTCCCGATAGAGCATTTCTCACATCCGAACGCCGTTCGACTTGGCAGGATAAACAGAGATATGAGCCTTCAACACCCCAGGTTTCGGGACGGTCGTCAAAACCGGACAGTCTTGCCCCCGCCCGCTCCGGCGACTGGTGGCAGCGGTGGCGCCTCAGGAGGAGTTGCCGCGAAGAGAGGGAACCTTACCCTCCGGCACTTTTCGCGCTTGCGCAGACCAGCTTTTTTAATTGTCGAGGTACAGCACTGCGCCATGCAATACACATGTGCTTGCGCCGGGTAGTTGCGCGCCGGCGGACCAGAGTGCGCGCAACGGCCGGGGGCTTCCCCGGCGCCCCCCCACCGGCCGCCCACTCGCAGCGCCAGGCAGGGCCGTGGGCTATCGAAGAAATTAATGGCACGGGAGCCGGCGCCCCGTGCGAGGGGCGGCGCCACGCGGGACCCCAGAGTGTCACTGGGAGCAGGGGAGGGAGGAGGGGAGGGAGGAGGGGGATGGTTGACGGCGAGCGGGTTCATAAACGCGCGCGTGTCCCCGCTGATGGGCAGCGGCCCGCGAGGGTTTGCTACGACTCGTAACCAGGATATTGCTGGTTATGGTTGGCTCCGGTGCCATACCAATTCTGGCGGTACGATTACTGAACTCAGCCATTCAGTCTGATTAGCTCGCTTGCTACTGGTGATGCCGCGGGCGCCATTGGCGAAAATAATCAAACGTTGCTGCAACGTCTCTTTATATTTTTTTTCGACAAAAATATAACGAATAATTAACTTCTCAATGTATAAGAGACCAATTAAAAACTATGCTCATAGCAAAAGTTAAGAGTTATCAGTATTACAGTGGTCCTTATTAGGGATTAACTTAGGGATAGTTTTATTAGGGATAACATAGGTTTTACATCTTTATGTCATAACTTCCATAATTCTCATTGCCTAGTAATTGAATTCTTACATGTCTTGCGATCGCTGAAGATGAAGATCCGAATCTATGCTTTCCTTCGCTCCAACATTCCCTCATCGGCGCAGACACAGATGTAAAAAGTCAAATGGAGAATTAGTATAAACGTAAAGAGCCTTCTCCTTGCCACATTCTCTTCGAGGACTTGTCGAATTAGTGACCGGGTGCGAACATGAGCGGCGATAAGCAACGGCCAAATAAAACCATTTGCATGGTAACCGGACACTTGTATTGTAATCGTGTTACAAGGGCACCAACAGTCAGGATACCGAATGTGTGGCGACAGCGTGTTAAACGACGGAAGCTAAAGCTGAATTTTGAAGCAGTTTGGACAATCATCACTTAAATTCGTTTCTTCGTTTCTTAAATTCATTCAGATATTTAAGGAATGAAGGGTGAATAGTTATTTATGCAAGGTTATTTTATTCTGTACTAGAGAATCGTTTAAAAGCTTCCTACCTTTTCATCCCTGCAAGTGAAGTTCGTAGTCGTGCCTGCAAACGAACCAGCAGATCGAATTTTCACTCTTTGGTCGGTAGCGCGCATCTCGCGTCTTTCGCGACCTTTTCAGGCCATAGCGCGCATCTTTCCGACCAATTCAGGCCATTTGCTGGCCTGAGATTTTACTTTAGAACATTAATTTTTGGGGTCATAACTGCAACCACGCACAAATTATACCACTACAATTATTAGCCAAAAATAGAAGGACTTGAGGTTGTAACAACATAATTATTTGCCACAAGTATTCCGCTATTCGTAGATTTAATTTTTAATCTCATTTTGGGGCTTATCTTGTCACTTAATCGATTTGTTTGTACCTATTAGAGCTTGGGGCAGTAAAAACGTGAGACACACTTCAACGAAAATCGAGATATTAACTTGCTTGAATAGCAGGAGGCATGCTGTATCCGAAGTGGCTTATCTTGTTACTGCCGCGAACAGTTCAAGTGAAAGCGCACTACCTGATGAATCCGGCGTATGTTAATTGGGGACCAGAAGGAAAATAAGAGTTTAACCTATTTGTAAATTACGGACCGGCCCAGAGGAGGACATACGTAAATTGGAGACCGACTACCTCATCTTCTACGTAAAAGTGGAAGATGGCACATTATTTTCGAATTACATTTCCATAGCCGTCATTTTTAAAACACAATTCACTTACCAATTTTCCAGACTTAGGATCGGCATATTTCTTTCGAGATATAGTTGGGTTAAAGTTAATTTTCAGTCAATTTGTTTATTGAAAGAATTCTGCTTATCTTGCCATTTTTATGTTATTTTTTTTTTCTCTTCTAATATTCTTCAACGCTAATCGTGAAATTTGGACACTCTTCTAGTGCTTTCTTTGTTTTTCACTTTGATATAAGAGCAAGTCTGGAAGATTTTCAATGCGGCATAAGGAAAAGCTGGACCACAGCGTGGTGGCAGTGGCCCCCTTAACGCGGTTGCTTGCTCAATCAGTTTCTTTCTTTAACCTGGATTGATTTGGTCTCCAATTCACATGTAGACATTTTAAAGTAGGTTTCGCGAGAAAAGATGAAGAGATTATTTGGTCTCCTATTTACATGTGGAATTAGAAAATAACTTTCGCGAAAAAAGATGAAGGGATTATTGGTGTACAATTTACACGTAGAATTAGAAAAATAAGTTTCGCGAGAAAAGCTAAAAGGATTATTTGGTCCCCAGTTTCCATGTAGAAGTAGAACGTTAAGTTTCGTGTGAAAAGTTAAAAGGATTATTTGGTCCCCAGTTTCCATGTAGAAGTAGAACGTTAAGTATCGCGTGAAAAGTTAAAAGGATTATTTGGTCCCCAGTTTTCATGTAGAAGTAGAACGTTAAGTTTCGCGTAAAAAGTTAAAAGGATTATTTGGTCCCCCCAAATTACACGTAGAAATAGAAAGTAAGTTTCGTGAGAAAATATGAAGAGATTGTTTGGTCCCCAATTTAAACGGTGGCCGTTGAACGGCGGCAGGGGCCGGCGGGGCGCGGCGCCGCCCGTGCGGGTGCGCAAGCTGAAGAACCGCGCCAAGACCTACGGCCAGGACTACGAGTTCAAGTTGGCGGCGCTGGTGGCGCTGCGCGCGCGCCGCCGCGGCCTGCGCTTCCTGCTGGCCACCAACGCGGCGGCGGCGCGCCCCTGCGACGACCTCTTCCTGCGCGTGCTCGCCCCGCGCCCCGCCACCTACTTCCTGCAGCTCAAGCACGCCACCGGCGACCAGACCGTCGGCCCGCAGGTGAGATGCGCGCGGGGCACGTGCAGCAAAGTGGGCGGCGCTATGCAACGGCCAAATAATACCATTTGCATGTAACGGTTCACTTGTATTGTATCGTTTTACAAGAGCACCAACTGTCAGGGATATCGAATGTGTGGCGACAGCGTGTAAAAGGACGATGAGGTTATATTTAGTTATTTATGCAAAAAGGCGTAGAAGACTAATAGAGAACGTGATACATCCAATGTTATGTCTTCTTTTTCAGACTCATAGAGAACATGTTATTTCTAGTTATTCTAGTTATTCAGAATAAACATTCGACACTTTCAAGAGTTAAGAATTGTCATTACTCTCGATGTTCTGTACCAAGGGTTGTTGGTACAGGGTCTTGATACCGTTTTTAAATGGCAATCGCAGTACGTGGAAGGACAACAAGGACAAGAGGGACAAGTGGGACAGAGCGGGGAAGAGAGGACGAAGAGGGCAAGGGGACAAATGGGACAACGGGTACAAAATGGACAAAATTTAAAAGGAGAGAAAAGGGACAAAATAGGGAAATGGGGACAAAATGAGCTTTGGGCAAACAAATAATGGGAACAAAATGGGACAAGGGGGCAAAATGACCCAAAGGCGCGAACGGAAATGGGGACAAATGTGACTAATTGAACATGTTAGATAAAATGGTACAAAAAGGACAAGAGGGACATATTTATCCAAGATTTATGGCCACTGGTAAAAACTAAATCCGAGACTGCGCTGAAATATTTTTTAATGGACTTTCGACTATTTTAACGGCCACTGCTACGGACGCGCTCTTAAAACGTAGATTAGATGTTTGGTTGCTAAGGAGCTATGCGCGTGTTTACCGACGTCAATGACAAAAAGAGTGTTAATTGACTCTCGTTACTTAAAAATCTCCAAAAACACGCTTTTTTCGAGAATTCTCTTACAGTTCACAAGCAACACGTGTCGAATGATAGTTCACTTGTCCCGAATGGTGGATCATACGAGGTCGAAGGAAAACACCCGCGGAATACAATGCGTAGGATAATTGTCGGAATTGTAACTTTTTTCTTCTGGAAGTATGCAATGGAAGAGGTTGTTACATTTAGTTTGCAAAACGAGTTATTTTGTCATATTACACTTTTGGAAACTCGCTCGTGTGGTTACCTTTACCTCTCTTCAAAGTTGTTTTCTATCCTCTACAACGGGTGTATTTTGATGAGCTAAGAGTGGGTAAATGATCATAGATACCTTGTTTATATTAAGGTTTCCATTTATGATAGTTCAAAGTGTTAAAGAGTAATAGACTCATTTGACAGTAATTAGAATAATTATATATGAGTAATGTTACCTCCAGCAACCTCATAACCTCAATTAAGTGGCCACCTCTATTATAATGAATATTCGCCAAAATCATTAAGTAATCACTTAAGTATGAGCAAATAATGAAAGGTGGTTGAAGTTTGTAAAGCGAAGTTAAGGTTTATGACCAATTGTGTTCTTTGTGATTGTATGTAATTTAGTACTTTTCGGAAGACTGTCTTCTTACAAGGAGAATATGATAAATAAATTCCTCGGAGATGACGATGATATTTAGCTTCATCTCAGATGTTTCGATATTTTTTTAAACGTCGACGTACTGTTCAGTTCTTTACAAACTGCGGTCGTTAAGAGTAGCTTTTCGTTTCTCTATTATTTACATTAGTTCCTCTAACACTACAGCATTAAAAATAACAACACTCGTTCAAGCCGGCTTGCCATGATGAAGTATTTAGAGAGCAGTGATTTATCACTTCAGAACAATCGCACGGATTCAATTCTGACATCCTTTATCTCCTTAGTACAGAGAAACTCTTACAGAAATACTTATTCAGTGAATAAAAATTACTGTTTTCACGGTACTAGTCTACTACTTCGGCAACGTGTTTTTGATTCTGGATGATTCTGTGCAATTTTAGGACTGAATCAACGAAGCCTATCTTTCGCTTCAGCCATGAAAAAGATTCCAGGCCAAAATTATTCTCCGAAAACTCTTATTTGTTTCATGTATAAAAAAATACGCCGATAGCCACAACCGATTAGAAAATATTTATTTCCCCACAAATGGTTCCGGCACGAGAGTACAAAATCCACTTTCAAAGGCGAAAAATTTGAACCAGAAAACTTTTATACACCTGATGTGGTTCGGGATCCGCATCGTAGGTTTGTCCCCTTAAAACATATGACACGTGAGACTGGTATAAAAATTTTAACCATTTAAAGTTTAAATATTATTTCCATTTAATAAGCTCTTGAGACACATCCGCGTTAGCGATTTAATTTATTGCTGACTTTTATCAGGATGTAGATCTTGAAAGAAAATAAAGCACTTAAGTTACATTCATTTTAGTGTACTATCTTAAAAAGAACTTCGACTACACAGAAAATAAAGCAGTCTTGAATCTTCTTTTCTTTCTCGTGAAATAACGCTTGTAACAAAAAATTCTTTTAATATAGTATCCGTGTGTGGTATTCACGAAAGCTAATTGAATTGATCTCGTGCCGTTGCCCGTGATTCAGGCTCTCGTGTCCGACAAGGGCGACTTCAGCTTGCCCAAGTACTTCAAGTTCTGCGCAGACTACCACGCGATGCACGCGCGCCGCGACGCCCTGGCGGACGCGGACGAGCGCCTGCTTTGCGACTGTGACCTGCAGGTAAGAGCATCTGCGCAGACTGATCATTTCAAATACTTTCAAGGTATATGTTAACGTCCGTTATCTCGTGACGCAACGCAATAAGACGTCAGAATAATATTGCAGGTCCAAATAATATAATGCTAATACAATTTGTAAATTATTATGTTCTTCATTTCTTGGAATGTCTTGACAGTAGGTCATTTGAAATTGTATTTTAACAGAGACTTGAGAATTTTGTGAAGTTCTTACTATTTTGTGTTTGCTTTGTTTCACATTCTAGTGATATAAAATACATTTTTCTAATACAGTCCCGAAGAACGAGAAATAAACACCGAAATTTTGACTCAAAAACATAATGCCGTAATACACTTTCAGATGGCGAATTATCAAGACATTCGAACATAATAGTGTGGCGTCGTTTAATCACTCAGACACAGACACGAAGGATTCGTAACAAACAAATTATTAGACTAAGAAATATATATATACAAGGTTGCACAATTCATTCACTCTATACGTGCTTTACGGAAACCCTCCTAAAAACAGCTTAGCTTAGCCGCTACCTGCGACTGCTTTGCGAGTCCCCCACCCGCCCTTGCTTGACCGCAAGAACAGCGACCGCTTGAAAGTGACGCTAAAGATGAGACTTTCGTCTCCCCGGACGAATCCGGCTGCTCACCCCCGGAGCGAAGTGCGTGAGCACTTAATGAAGATACCACTTGGCTCCGTGCCGCAAATGTATCCTGCTAATAATGCCCTTACTTTACCTTAAATAGATTCGGTCACATGACCGACCGGTCACCTGATTTACTCCCACTCCGTCTAAAGTGACGTGGGTGCCTCACGTGACCTCCCCCCTCAGAGCTTCGTAGGCGCCACCGCCACGATGACGTCTGCAACCTACCACTAACGTGGCTTACCGCCCCCTGGCCTCAGCACCCTTCTGCTTCCTGGCTCAGCCTAAACCCATCTTAGACACGCCCCCTTCCTGCTCAGCCTAAGGGTCTGTCTATTTGTGGCTTCCATAGACAAAGGCACATCCTGTCTTTTATGTCTGCAAGCGTCACTATGCCACAATAGTATTTTAAATGTTCACCTAATCGTATAGTTTCAATCAATTCAATCTAAATAAATACTAATAAAATTAAATTAATTTTTCTCTGCTCTTGTTTTAATTTTTTACTGATACCTATAAAAGCGATGGATATGACATTTTAGATACATCATTCAGAGAACGGGAAACGAAAATGGCCATGCTATTGTTATTGGAGGCGACCTAAATATTCCGAGCGTAAACTGGGAGGGAACCGTTAGCGAAGGGAAAGTCCAAAATTTAGTGAACGGGCTGGTCTGGGAAGGGGGTTTTATCCAGGTAGTTCGGACCGGGACGCGACAGGATGCGATTTTGAATGTCTACCTAATTAGGTCGAAAGAACTTTTCATATCTTGTGAAGTTGTTGAGGGTATTAGTGACCACAAAGCGATTCTTCTTGACTTAGACGGACATATTTCAAGGAAAGGCATTACAATAGGAACGAAAGTACGGCAATACAAGAAAGCAAATGTAAGCGGGGCTTCAAGGCTTCTTTAGGGAACAATATGACCGCTTTCTAAGAACAGAGGGCGGTATGGAAGAAATATGGGGCGTGTATAAAAATATTATATACGAAGCTTTGCAAAAGTTTGTTCCGTGCAAAATTCTAAAAAATAACCCGGATCCAGAATACTACAATGCAAAAATTAGGAGAATGAAGAGGATAACGAGAAAGGCATTTAAGAACAGAAAGCGTAGTAGCGAGCATATGAATATTTTTCGAAATCATTCAAAAGAATTGGAGCGCGAAAAGAAAATTGCTCAGGAGGCATATTTAAAGAATATTCTAGGTGGGAAGGGAAATAACTGGACAGGCTTTTATAAATATGTTCGAAGAAGGAAAGGAAATAAAGAGGATATCCCAGTTATTCGCGAAAATGGAAACACGCTAATTACTGACAATCGGGCAAAAGCGGATGCATTTAATAAGTATTTTAGTTCGGTTTTCAAAAATAGTACGGACCATCCATTTATTCAAGGGCCTTCGGTTGCGAATCAGTTTAATATTGAAGTAAACGTTCTATGGAATAAAGTAAAGTCAATGAAACATGGTAAGTCAAGGGGTCCAGACGACATTTCTACGGATTTAATTAAACTAGCAGGAAAGGCAATATTACCGTACCTAATTAGAATTTTTCACGTATCTTTGAATAATTCAAAAGTACCGGAAGATTGGAAATTAGCCTTTGTCGTACCAATTTTTAAAAGTGGTGACAAAACTAAATTATGCAATTATAGGCCGGTAAGTCTTACGTCAGTGGTGTGCAAGCTTATGGAGGCATCTAGTTGGGAGTTACATTAAGAAAGAATGGGAAATTAAAAATGGCGCTACGATGGGCAACACGGTTCAGGAGTGGTTATTCATGCGAAAGTCAGGGAGTCACGCTATTTTCAGGATCTAGCAGATGAAATTGACGCGGGCGGGAGAGTAGATGCAGTAGTTATAGATTTTGCTAAAGCATTTTGATGTCGTTCCACACGATCGCTTGTACAGAAATTAATGAATTCAGGCATAGATCCCGGGTGGTGGCGTGGATTAGCGAGTTTCTGCGAGATAGAAAACAGAAAGTCCGAATTGGACAAGAGTTATCTTCCGGGGCAAGCGTTACGTCAGGAATACCGCAGGGAGTGTCATTGGACCCCTTCTATTTCTAGCTTTCGTCAATGATGCTGCGGCGCAATTAACCTCAAATGTTCGGCTACTTTGCAGACGATTGCATAATATATCGTAGTATAACTCGAAAAGAGATGAAGAAATACTGCAAAAGGATCTTGATGCGTTACATTACTGGGCGGAAAATAACGGAATGTCCATAAATAGCTCTAAAAGTAAATCCATCACATTTGGCAGGGGTCATAATTACAGTGAAACACATTACCGTTTAAATAATGACATTATTCCGAGAGTTTCCTCGTGCAAGTACCTAGGAATTCATTTCGATAGTAAATTAAGTTGGAAAAAACACGTAGATTTTGTTGTAGGGAAAGCCTGGTGATCTCTTCACTTTGTAATGCGCATCCTAAAAAAGAGTACGGCAAACGCGAGGGAAATTGCTTATTTATCTCTTGTTCGTCCAATAATGGAATATGGAACAATTTGTTGGGGTCCGCACAAGATTATGCAGTGTAAACAATTGGAAAGGATTCAGCATAGGGCAGCTAAATTTACTTTCAGGGACAAGAAAACGGCAGGGTGGGATTCACTCAAAAACAGGCGATCAGTAGCAAGACTCTGCGCCTTGTATAAAGCTTATAATGGTCATCCAGCTTGGAAAGAAATTAATCGGCGGCTATGTATTCCTACATACATCAGTAGAGTGGATCACAGGCACAAAATAAATTTAAGACAGCAGAGAACGGATGTCGGGAAATTTTCTTTTACAAATCGAACGATTACGGAATGGAATAGATTGCCTGCAAAAACCTTTGAACCCTTTCCTCAAAGTGTTCAACACTTTAGGAAATTAATTTAGGGTATTCTTAAGTAAATGAGGGAGAATAGTGGGTTATATAGCGATGCATAAGTGTTCTATTGTGAAGTGAGGTGTAGTGCAGTGTATAGCAGAGAAATAAAGAAGGAAATGTTTTCAGGTCTTAGTGAAGTGAAGTGCAGTGAAGTGCAGTGTGATACTAATGCAGTGTGTGTGTGTGTGTGTGTGTGCGTTTTCTCTCTTAATGTAATTTAATGTTTTATGAATCAGTCAGTTTTTATATTATTATCATTATTTTACCATTATTATTACTACAATTAGTATATAATTTGCTTCTTCTTCTTCTTCTTCTTCTTCTTCTTCTTATTATTATTATTATTATTATTATTATTATTATTGTTGTTGTTATTATTATTAGTGGTTTTAGAGTTCTATATTACAGAAAGGCTGTGTATATTTATGTTTTTGTAATTAGCTGCCACCGGGTTATGCCCAATTGCAGTTTAAATAAATCTAATCTAATCTAAAAATCAATGCAAGGAAGCCTGGTAACGAAATCATCTGGAAAGTGTATCAGATGATACCTATCAAATGATATGTAACAAATTATACCTTGAATTAAAAGTCTTTTATAGTTCTTAGTCACGTATTAGAATACAAGATTAATCAGAAGCCTTCCCTCCGCACAGTGTGTCCATTTCTGATCTGGAAACAAATGTAAACCATCTGCGTAACTTCAGTGTGCGCTCATGTGAGTCAATTTTGACTTAGTATTTGTGAAAGGTGATCTGTTGCGAGTGAGGTTTGGGGATTTTAGTTGTGGATTTGGTTTGAGAGTGGGGTTTATTGCTTTGGTGAGACGAAATTTTCTGTTTCACTTTATTTTTGACACAATGACATTCTATCAAAATTATCTTACATTATATTTTCGTAGAGTGTATGCGACGAGGAGCACGTGATTTCTGGCTTTAAATACGGCAACACTGCCCCCACCACCAATCCACCATGCTTATGTCAGGCAAACATAGTATTCAAGGCGTGGGTTATTATTGCGTCTACCTTTGCAAGGAGGCAGGACGAGGTAGTCAAAGTCAGTACCGACTGAGTGTCTCTATTAGAAAGATTGTGAACCCATTCCGTGGAGCTCGCAAGATTGACTGAGTAGTGATTCCTGGCGCAACTGCGAATGTCAATAGTCCCGGAAATTAGAGCATATTTTCATCTCAGATGGCGATGATCTTCCCCGCTGGCTGGTGAGATCGGCGCCGACCTATGGCGGTTTTCGGGCATTTTACTCAACCTTGTATCTCCCACCATCGGGGCACTGCCCCAGCCGGGACAAGTGTCTCGACACTCCCGACAAGTGTAGTGCACGTGAGCGTAAGTGTAAGAGGGCAGCACAAGGAAGAGGAAGGAAAGATCGCGCGCGGTCCGTGGCATGTTTGTTAGGTTACTGCCTGGTTTCGATCGGAGAAACTACGGAAAACTACCGAAATGTAAAGGTCAATTGTTTAGGTGACACGGCGCACTTTTCTTGAAAAAGGCCGTTCGAAGAGATAAATTTGTGGAAATTTGAACCCGGGAAACGGTAACTAATCGGTTCGCGGCAAATTATTTGATTATAGATTATAGTTGGCACTTGCTGACAGCTGATTTCAGTGCAGAGCGTGAATTGTTAAGGTAAATTGTTTAGGAGACACGGCGCACTTTTCTTGAACAAGGCCGTTCGAGGAGAAAAATTTGTGGAAATTTGAACTTGGGAAACAGTAACTAATGCTTGAAAAAGGCCGTTCGAAGAGATAAATTTGTGGAAATTTGAACCCGGGAAACGGTAACTAATCGGTTCGCGGCAAATTATTTAATTATAGATTATAGTTGGCACATGCTCACAGCAGATTTCGGCGCAGAACGTGACTCGTTAAGGTCAATGGTTTAGGAGATACGGCGCACTTTTCTTGATAGAGGCCGTTCGAAGAGGGGTCGTATACAATCGTACAATCGCAGAGTTTTGAGAAACGTGCGCGATACATTGTACGCGGAGATGAGATGTGTACAGAAGGGTTTTTGTTTGTTTGTTTGATTGACAGGGTATTTGGGCAGGTCAACTGTTATGAATTCGTTAACTGTAATACATGTCTTTATCGCGGAAGGGCACTGTAATCTTCCTCGCTGGCCGGAGAGCTTCGTTATATACGTTTTTGCGAGGTTTCCCAAACCACGCCCGTTTGCTAGGGTAAGACTCCGAATTCTTTTGATCGAAGAAACTACGGAAAATTAGCAATTGACTGGTACAATTCTCCTCGCTCACAATGAATTGTTATGTAGGTAATGTCAAAAATCCGACCACGGTCGGGACCTGCAGTGGATTTCACGGTCAGAACTGCAGTGACATCATTGACCCTGGTTAATTTAACTAGCCGATCCGCGGCAATTATTTTATTAATGATTATGTTTGCCACCTGGTTAGTGCTAATTTCGGCGCACAGTATGAATTGTTAAAGCCAATGTTTACTAGAGAATGCGTATATTTATTGAATGGGGCTAATTTAGGAGGTGTATATCTGGGATTCGAACCCGGGTAATTGTGTCTACCCGGTTGGCGGCAAATTTTTTATTACAGATTTTGTTTTTCACTGGTTTGCCGGGAAATTTTGGTGTCGATTATGAGTTGTTATGTGTGACTTTTTACGGGGGACGTCCTTTTACTTCTTTGATTGCGCTTTTATATTGAACGTATCTTTATGTTTTTTTTTAATTCTTAATATTTTTTGAAAGAATGGAGATATCAATGTGATTTCTTTATTAGATCGTTTAGAAATAAAAAGCGGCAAATTTGGAGTATAATTTGGTGTGTATACGTGCATTATTAGCTGATTTATAGGTGTGGTCATTGGAAGTTAGCAGGAAACACTGATTTTTTGGGAAAATGGCCCGCGGGAAATTTTCGGTTTTCACATCTTGAAAAAGGCAAAAATAGCTGAACATTATGAGCTATGCAGTTTTGTGATTGGATGAATGTTACCTGCTAACTTCCAGGACGTAGTGGAATCCTAGAACCCTCCGGTCAGGGGCACTGCAGTGACATCAGTTGATGCCGACCAACGTTTGCCTGTAGCTAACAAGAGCGATAGTCTATCATACGTTATACATACACCGAGTCAGGCTTAGGGGGCAACTGTCTGAGGAAAAAGACCTCAAAAAAATAACTTCGTAAGGCGAGAAAGTAAAAAAATCATGTATTTCTTGCAGGACGCGCGCTTTGTCATCTACACCAACAAGACCGTCCAACGCGGGCGGCCGCCGCGCCAGCCATCCCCCGCCCCCTCCAGCAGCTGGACTTCCCCTTCGAGGACATCATGGACACCGGAGCCCCGGGAGACGTGGACAACATCTTCTGCTTGTCTGAGCGCGATCAAGCGGTATGGGAACCAACGCTACCCAGCTACAGATTTACTCCTCAGCTCTTTTGTTTTGGTTATTAGGGAGACACCGCGTTATAAAGTCCATTAAAAATTATGACAGAATGAATGCTTCCTTGTCGCAAATTATTTCGTGATTATTATTGACGTGATTTTCAGAGTTGAGCAAGAACCACTTATTTATGGTAAATGTAAGTACGAATTGCAAAAGAAGAAGTAGCTCATCTCTTCAGAAACATCCAGAGAGAGAAGTCATTGGTAAATTGAAAGCAAAATTTTAAGAACTTCGTTCCCGAAAATTCATAAATATCAATTCCTTAGTTAAAAAACTCCTCGTAAAACAACATTTAAAACTGATTTCGCTTTTATTTTTCCAGAGAGTTGTGTATATAAAGTAAATTGTGCCAGTAATTTGTCAAATTTCAACGTATAATCCCAATTCAAATTTCGCTGAACAAGAACGTGTCAACAATTTCACTCCCTATTGTTAAAACACCTGACTTGATATCATGAATCTTTTCAGGCCTTGGATGTTTTCAACGGTCATACGAGCGAAAACCTCTACAAGACCTTCTTCCTTCCACGACTGCGAATTTTCTGCCGCCAGTCACACGCCGAGGAATTGGACGCCATCATCCACAAGGAAATGAACGAGATGTTCGGAGGACCTTTGGGACGCATAGATACCTACGTCCCTAAGTACATTCAAAATTTCAAAGATTGGTCACAGGAAGACCATCAAGACGAATGCATCACCGAGGCTTCTGACAGGCTAGAGAAGATATTCGCGGCCGATATTTTAAATTTAGCTCGCAGTGCCGCAGGTGGCAATGCGTTTGTTTTCGAACAGGCATATTGCACGCACATACGTGACACACTTACTGATCACTCTGCGATACGGATCTGCGTGCAAGGAGTGCCGCCCGGTCACCGCGCTGCCAAGCTTCTGCAGGTGTTGGAGGAGAACTACGCAGACCGTTGGATGTACGTTGGCAACACTGTCAACACCCTCTTCCCAACAGCTGCTCTGGTGGCTGTATGCGAGAAGTTATGTGACGTACTTGTGCTGGATGTTGGGGAAGTGGATGACAAAATACGCCAGCTGGTGAAAGATGTATCCGATAGAGTTAAGATTGTAGCACTAGTGTCATCGCGAAACGAAGCTTTGAAGAAACAATATGACGAACTTTTGTCGTCATGGAAGGAGCTTTTGGATGATTGGAAATTAGAGCACTTGCAAAAGTCTGCTCAAGAGAAATTTCTGGATAAAGAACTGCTTTTTCAGGTAAAGTACTTATTTCATTTCTTTTAAATGTTCTATTCCACAATCCTTATGTTTGAACGGTTTGAACGATAAACTAAAGTTCTATTATATAACACATTCCTATCATTTGTGATAATGCAAACCCTGAATCTAGCCATAAAAGTTACATGAATGACTCACGATACCAAAGCTCAATATAATGAATGCTTGTTATTTAATGCATGTTACTCCTAACCTAATGTTCTAAATACCTAGTTGTATCCATATCGAAATCAAGCGAAATAGTTCAAACTGCTGCGACTATAACAGCTCTGCGAATTGCTTATACATTGGAAGACTGACTAAGATATCGACACTTTGCCTTTGAAATTCTCAGAGAATGTTCTCATGCAGGTATTTCTTAAACCTAGGTTTCACTTTCAAACTTCAAGGGATGTCATCGCTTTCAGTTGTAATCCAGGATGATATGTTACTGCGGAGAGGGCTTTAAAGCATTTCACTCATTTTTTGCTACTCTTCTCAATGATCTATTAATTCTATTCTATAGTTTCCTATGGTTTATATGAGTATATTTCTCGCTGTTCCAAATTAAATACAGAATTAGCACCAATACAATTGGAAAAATCGTAACAGAGAATTAGACAAAACACACAATGATTATCCATTGGCAGGTCTGGAACTGTATTTTCGTAATTATTTAATTGATAACATGAACAAATCTTCTAGAATGTTGTCACAATAAAGGAATTTTGGGGAGATTTAGCTCTTGAAAGAAAAGGAAAATTTGTATTAGTTTGAGAACAACTAATTTAGTACATCATCCATCATATTTTCAACATCGCTCAATAATGATAAATTCTCTGTACGTGGTCACGGACATCCAGGGGTAGATTAATGCATATTCCCACTAAGCACGTGCTTAAGGCGCCCGCTGAATAGTAGTCTCAATAATGTTACACATTTTTAAATAAATTCATAAACAGTTAAAAATATTTTAACATAATTTATTTACGTTTACATAATTATTACATTATTTATTACGTTCTATATTTCATTATTATTATTATTATTATTATTATTATTATTATTATTAGAGGACTTCCATTGTTTATTTTTAGGGCCCCTTATAAGTATTAACGTCATAATTCGATAAAATAGAAGCTATCACGGACCGTTACCTTTGTTATTGGCCGTTGAATACTTTTCGTAATACCACCTTCTTAAAAAAAAACACATAAGAAGAAATATAATTTCTTAAAATAAGTGTACTCGTACTCCATCTTCAACTCAACTTATTTGTTTCGATTGTTCTTAAAGGGACGACGGATTATTGAATCCTCCATGAGCATTTGGAAAAAAAAACCGCGAGCATCACTTGGCGATACGGCGCCTCATGTGTGTTCTTGTACGTGCCCGCAGGAAGGGATGACAAGGAAACATCAGTATTATTAACATCGATGTTTTGCTTTCGATGTTTCCTTCAGATCGATATATTTGTTTAGAAACATCGACGTTTTCAAAAATATTGCATGATATAAATACAATTTCGTGTCTTGCCGATCCGATGACAGAGATCGCTAAATCAGGGGTGCAGCGGCGAACTCGGACCAAAGGATAGCGGGTTCGAGTTCCGCGTCGGGCATGGGTGTATATGTGCGTGTCGTCCTTTCACCCCTCATATCATGTGAAAATTGCAAAATATATAATTTAGTACTAAATATGTAACGAAAAATTTTGATGTTGTGTTAGGATAGCGACGATTCACCAAGATAACAATTTTTAGAATGGCAAGTAGAAAAACAAAACAAAATGTAATTACATAAAAATCCAGACCTGTAGTCGTGCGATTTCGAAAATTTAAGTACTTTTTGCATAATTTTGCCTGAAAATATGAGGGATGAAGTACGTGCTGTTTTTGCTTCACTTGTTCAATTATCATTTACGTGATAATATCGTTAAACTGCATTTTGAACCTCGACTACATAAAACATTCATTAGAATTTTAAGATGACAGTAAAATTTAAGGTCAATATTAAAGTAATATTGACGTGTTACATATTATAACAGTATACTAACCAGGACATTTACCTTCGATATGTTTCATCCTATTTAAAACATGGATGTTTTCATCCACATGGAAAACCTTTTGCTGATGTATCTGCCCGCAGGGGCGGCGCGTGTCGCTGCGCGCGCTGGCGGAGGGGGCGTGGCCGCGCGCGGGCGCGCAGGCGGACGGCGCGCTGCTGAGCGCGCTGGCGCGGGGCGGCGCGTCGCTGGGCGCGCGCCCGCCGCCGCCGCCCCTAGGCCACGTGCCGCGCACGCTGCAGCACGCGAGCGTCGTGGACGCCGCGGCGGCGCTGCGCCGGCTGACCGCGCGCGCCGACCACCTCGCGCTCGCCGCCTTCCCGCGCCACCTGCTCGACGGCGCGCTCGCGGCGGGGGACGGACCGTCAGGAGGGGAGGAGGAGGCGGCGGCGCGGCGCGGCCGCGCGCGCAACAGGTGGGTGGAGGGGGCGCTGGCGGGCGCGGCCTGCCCGCCTGCCTGCCTGGCGAGGGCGGGAGGCACGGCTTGCGCTGCGGTTAATGGCCGCTATGATCGATTAAGCAGCAGTTCGCACTTCTACACTTATTGCTATATCTTATTCTCCTTATTGTTCTTCTCCTCTTCCTCCTCCTCATTCTTCTTCTTATCGCAGATTCCTGTTTCCTCTGCACTTGACACTTCTGTAACATCTTTTCCTGAGTTATCCGGATTTCTTTTTTTCTTATCGTCCGTATTCCATCACTAACCGTGATAGTACTTTCTAACAAATGGAGACACTCGTATTTTCGCTTCTAAAACGATGTCCGTGTTTTCGCATGAGTTCAACTGTTAGTTTATTATTCTTCTATTTCCTAGGGTATTAATAACAATGATGAAGCATTTCATGATAAAGTAAAAGGTTAACATACGCGGTTATATCCATCGCATCCATGCGGTAGGTAAGCGTGCCTTCATCACAGCTGCATGGTACGGCGAAACAAAAGAGAAAAAAAACCTGGCATCAAAAGTCCAACAGTCCAACATAAACCAATTAACTAGGGGGTCTTCAACAGCACATACTTTCTCGAACTATTTGTTACAGTAACATATTAGTATTATAATATTTTTTCATATTATTCCAGTAAGAAATTAAAGAAAAGTTTGGAACCATTTTTGAGAAAATTTCTAAATTTTTCTCGAGATTTCACGTAAAGTATTATCAAAAACTTTAAAGATGAATTTCAATTTCGTGGTGTCGCGACATAAACCCCTTCGTTGGCGGAATATACATTTCGGTGAAAATCCTGAGTTCGGTTCAAGTACTAAAGTTCACACAGAGACGGCCAGTTGCCCAGACAAAAACACTTTGAAAACAACACTTTTTTGGTGTAAGGGACCCTGAAAACTCGTAGGCCTATTACAGTTCAAATCTCGGCATGGATTTTTGGCAACCTTACAATATTATTTATACGAACCGAGCAAAGACGATCATGGCGTAGCGCGATGACTTTGCGAGAGGCCCGGGTAAGATCACCGCACCGGCCATCCTGACTGGGGTATTTCGTGATTTCCCTGAGCGAATGCTGGGATGGTTCTTCTGAAAAGGCCACGACCGCAAAATTAGCGTTGCCAAGCCGATTTCGATAACTACGTGAAGTAATGAAGTTTGGTCCTTCGGATTGGGGATTGACGTCAGGCTGACAAAATCACAATGGATCGTATTAAGAGATCCGTATTATGTAAACTCAAAGAGCTTTGGGGGCCTCCCTGTATCCGCCAGTTCATGGATGCGAGAAAGTGTTCGCGTGGGCAGGTGGACGGTGCTGCCGTCCGCGGGCGAGGGCTCAGCCGCCGCGGCGTTCGCCGCCCTGTGCGAGGCGCGCGCGGCGGGCAACGTGCACTGGCTGGAGTACGCGGGCGCGGGCCGCGCGCTGTGGCGGGCGACGCGCGGCGAGGCGGCGGCCGTGGCGGCGCTGGTGCGGCCGGCGAGCGACGCGTGCCGGCGCGCGCCCACGTGCGCGCACGCGCGCCACGCGGCGCGCGACGCGGCGGCGTGGCGCGAGCGCGGCGCGCTGCTGCTGGGCGAGGCCGGCCTGGGCAAGAGCAGCTTCCTGGCGCGCGTGGCGGACGAGGCGGGGCGCCGCGCGCCCGACGCCTGGGCCGTGCTCGTGCCGCTGGTGGAGCACCGCCACCTGCTCAGGGACATGCCCCCGCCGCGAGGTACGCCAAAGCAGTGGCATTTTTTTTTATTATTTCTGATCGAGTGAGTTAAACACTTCTCGTAATACAGTCGACTCCGGTTACAGTGAACTCGGATATAGAGAACCCTCGCTTATAGTGAACTTCAGTCAATGGTCCAGTTTCACTTACATGTTAAAGATAGGAAAAATATGAAAATTCGGTTATGAACCTCGGCAATAGTGAACGAAGGAAATATGTTCTGGAAATGAATTCCCTCCTGGAAAAGAATACATCATCTCAGTGCCACATATCCCAACACTAGGCAACTAGAAAAAAACCTTCAGCCAAAAGTTATAATCAAAGAAGTTTCCCTTGAGGTGATGCTAGCGGATCCGGAATGGGAACCTTACTGATGAGTGACCTTATGCCAATCAGTTTCACTGCGGAAACAAAGGCCGTGTCCTGCGTGGTCTACAATTGGCGAGATTGTTTGCTTCAGTTTCAAGCTCGGTGTTACTTGATATTCCGCGGGACAAAGCGCGGTGAGTTCTACGTAGGCGACAGGAAGCGCGCGACTGCCACGATTGCGATCAATTTCATTAGCCGCTTGCGCCATGCCGCTACCGAAAGAATTCGTATGTTATGAGGCGAGTAAAAGGACCTTCGAAGAGTGCAAGAGACACTGAAGGATGTCAAGACTGCATTACGATACGATAGAGACAGAGGACAATGCAGAGTCAAATATGCAGAGAGCACGACCTCTAGAGAAGGATCAAGAGAAATTAAAAGAAGCTAACAATTGAAAATAATTGATTTTTTAAGGAGAAATAAAGATATTGAAATTTTCAGTTCATGTTTTGAATGTATCTCTGTAATTTTTGCTGTATCTCGTTATTAATAAAACCAATCGTTGTGGAGAAATTCTATTTAATTTAGACATCATCGGATATAGTAAACCTCTAATATAGAGAACCAAAAATGCAAGTCCCCAGACGTTCACTATAACCGAAGTCGACTGTATTTGAATTCAGCAAAAACATTAAGAGCACCAACTGAAAATTTTAATATCTTTATTTGTCCTTAAAATTCAATTATTTTCAATTGTTTGCTTCGTACCTTTTCATTAGTAATTTCTCTAGATCCTTCTGCAGAGTTCGTGCTCTCTCCATACTTTATTCTGCAGTGTCCTCTCTGTCTAAGTACAGTCTTGACACCCTTCAATGCCTCTTGCACGGTTGGAACATCGTCCCACTCTCCGCAGGTCTTTTTACTCGCCTAATAACATACGAGATGCTTTCCGCAGCGGCGTGGCGCAAGCGGCTAATGATCGTTTTTCCGCACGGCGCAGGGGGTGTCGCAAGGCTGTGGGGTTGTGGCAGTCGCGCGCTTCCTGGCGCCTACATAGAACAACGATATTTGTCCTGCGGAATAGAACACCAAGCTTGAAACTGAAGCAAGCAATCGCGGGTCGCAGCTGCTAGTTGTAGCGCAAGCAGGACACGGCCGTATGTTTCCGCAGTGAAACTGAGTGATATAAGGCCATCAGAAAATTCAGGTTCCTATTCCAGGTCTGCTACCTTCAACTCAGGGGAAACTTCGATTTTATGATCAATAATTTGGCCAACAATATTTTACCAAACTGCCTGGTGTTGGAATTTATGGCACTGAGGCAATATATTCTTTTCCGGGAGGAAATTAAATTCCAGGACGTATTTCCTACGTTCACTATAGCCGAGGTTCAGATTCACTATAAACGTATCTTCTTATGCTTATTTGTAATGTATTGTTCACTATACACTTCTATACACTTGTAATATATTGATCACTATACACAGATGAACCTTCTTAAAGAAAGATACTGAACTGAAATGTAAAAATGAAAAATGTAGAATACTAACCTTGATATGTCAACAATCGCATTAACTAGTAAATATAGTTTTTAACATTGAGAATTGACGACGAAGCGGGACAGTACGTCTCAGAACACATTCGCCACATGTGTCTTTTACCCCACAAACGTGGGGAATTAAACTAGGTCCAGGAATGGGGGACGTCGTTAGCTAGCCGGCGAAGTCGGAGAATCGATCCCAAAATTCCAAATACATACATACTTTCTGCGTTAATATTCGAAGTATATTTTAGGGTGGTTTACACCTAACGTTTTGAAAAACCCTACTTGCGGCCATCTCATTTGACAACCACATTTTTTCAGATGCGAGGTTACTGAGACGAATGAAAGGCAATAAGAAGAATCTATTCCGAATCTCTAAAAGCATTTCTTTAGCGATCACATATCGATTTAATTTTTTTTACATTCCGATTTATACCAGCATAGGGATCACAGGGCATCAACTGGTGTCACTGCAGTGCCACTGAGCGTGAGGCCCGAAGATTTGAGTCCCGATGGTGGCAGGATTTTCGACATTGGCTAAACTGCTAGGTCCTGGCTAAGTGTCCGGCTGGTGGGTGATACATGGTAGGGGAAAACCCGGCAAGTCGATCTGTAGATCGGCGCCAGATTTCACCATCCGACTCTGGACGATCACCGCCACCTCCCGCAATAAAATGCATGCACTAGAGCAGGGGTGTCCCACTTGAAGGCTTGTTGGGCTGGTAGTTGGACAACCCTGCCCTAGACTAACTGTACTAATGATCGTAACAATAATTCTATGGTCACGGCGTAAAACTCCTTAAGTCAAAAATTTTACTTTGGAGAAAACAAGGGTTAAATATTATTGAGACAACGCTTCTTCCTATGCTTAACGCTATTTCCCAACATTTTTTTGTCGTTAAGGAGGCAACGTTTGAATTCGGGCATTTTCTAAAATAAAATATAGATATTGTCGTGGGGGAAGGGGTCTGGCACCACGTGCCGGGGAGTGGAAGGAAGGTAAGGGCAGAAGGTGCCCTCTGAGCCATTCCCTATTCTATTAAAGGCCTAAGGCGGATGGGAGGGAGCAATAAGAACAGGGATGGCCTCAGTCATGGCAAACAGCAGTTTATTGGAGAGGTGGAACTTACATAGGCACCTGACGTAGCCCAGCCTCGGCGAGGACGGTTCTCCGGAAGAGCGACTTTGCAGCGGCCATGGCGCCACTCGAAGTGCACGGCAATCAGGGGCAAGGGCCGGAAGCTGCTAGCAGGACCCCGGAGGGTCGGTCTGGACTAGCAGGGTGGAGGAGTGTCGGCAGGGCCAGTTTGGGCCTATCTGAACCGACTGGGGGTGAAGGGAAGTCGGCAGGGCCAGTTTGGGCCTATCTGAACCGACGGGGAGTGGAAGGTCCATGCACACGGGCGACGAGCTCACGAGTAGCATTCGTCCCCCCGCTAAGCGGAGGTTAAGCCGTTATATAGGCCTTTTCTGCTGAGACGGTCTTTCCACGGCGGAGCTACGTCTTTATGCTTACGAGGGCGCCAGCCGTCTGCGGCCACGCGACAATATTTGAACTTGTAATTTCAGTACTTAACCCAATTTTTCCAAAAACTGGCTTAAGAACTTTTACCCCGTGACCACAGAATTGTCAATTTTTGACGCATTCGAAAACACAAATCAACCAATCAATCCAATTTCTACATCATGTTGTGGAGAAAAGGAGAGTGAGTTGCACGCGCGTGACAGAGATGGACGTGGGCCACGTGCTGGAGCTGCTGGGCGCGGCGGCGGGCGCGGGCGCGGGCGCGGCGCGCAGCTGCCTGGAGGCCGCGCTGCTGGAGAGCGGCGCCGTCGACGTCTTCGTGGACGGCTTCGACGAAGTCTGCCCCGCCTACAAGGACAAGACCCTCCGCCTGCTCGAGCTGCTCATGGGCACCAAGGCGGCGCACGTGTGGGTGACCTCTCGGCAGGAGGTGAGCGCGCAGCAGACTAGTGAGTAGGGGGCGGATTTTGATGACCTATTACGGCGCTAAAAATTATCAGTAAAATGGTCTGAAAAATGTTTTTAAAATGCCCTAAAAGCAAAGAAAAATGACGTAAAAATATTGATCAAATCAGTTCCGATGAACAACTCAAGCTGTTGGATCGATGATTCGTCTATTGGTTCAAGTGAATTCAGCTTTCAAACTTTTGGTTTGGTCTGGTCTTTACCAGGAACTCTCTTTCTTTAGTTATCCCAAAATCGGCTGAACCGACAATGCCGCGGACAGGTGCCACAGGAACCTTAGATTTCACACTCACAATGGCTGACATTACAACTTCTGACCGAAGAAAAATAATAGGAAACTACTCAGGAATTCTTGGGAGAATATTTGTTGCATCTGCGCAGATGCAAGCTAAGTGCCTGTGAACTGTAAGACCTAAGGTTCCTGTGACACCTGTCAGCGGCATTGTCGGTTCAGACGATTTTGGGATAACTTAAGACAGAGATTTCCTGGTAAAGTACCGTCCAAACCAAATGTTTGAAAGCTGAGTTCACTTGAACGAATGGAAGAATCATCGATTACATCAGTAACGTATCCAAGAGCTTGAGTTGTTCATCGTAACTGCTTTTGATATCATTTTTAACGTCATTTTTCTTTGCTTTTAGGGCATTTTAAGATCATTTTATCGATAATTTTCAGCGATGTGTTAGGTCTTCAAAAGCCGTCCCCTAATAATAACGTGAAGTAACCCTCACCAGTAATCCGAGGAAATATGTGCTGCCATATAATTTACGGGCGTTTGGTGAAAGAGGCGGGCGCTGTTCGCAGGCGGAGGCGGAGTTGTGTGGCGTGCTGGGCTGCGCGCCGCTGGGGCTGCGGCCGTTTACGCGCGACGAGCAGCTGGCCTACCTGAGCGAGGCGTGGGCGGAGGCGGCGGGCGCCCGCCCCAGCGACCTCCTCGCGCTCGCCGCGGAGCTCGTCGACGCCCTCGCCGGCGTGCGCGCGGTCAGTGCCACCACCACCACCACCACGTCCACCAGCCCCACAACCATCACCCCCATCAACACCGCCACCACAACCACCACCACCACCACCACTTCCACCACGACCACTACCACCAGCCCCACAACCATCACCCCCATCCCCGCCATCAACACCACCACCACAACCACCACCATCACCACGACTGCCATCACTCTCACCATCACCACCACTACCTCCACCCCACCACCACCATTCCCTTTATCAACGCTTCCACCACAATCACCACCAGCAGCACAACTGCCATCAACCCCACCATCACCACAACCACCACCAGCACAACCATCGTTACCCTCACCATCACCACAACCACTACCAGCACCACAGACACCACGACCACCATCAACAACAACAACAACAACCCGATGTCGTGGTGCATGCTCCTCTTGCCCCCTCTTCACGTTGCGAAGGCGAAAAGTTGGTTGCCTTCTAGGTTGCGAAATTAGTACGGTTCGGAAGTTCATGCATTTATGGACATAGAATAGGAATAAAATGTATTTATACAGGCGTCCGGGGACGAAACGTCGAATCTTCGAAAACAAGCTCTTAAGACATTTCTAAGCATATTTTGTCTAATAAACTACCTGGATATTCCGAATGGTTGAGCCGCAATAAACACTCAAACGTCGGTTTGAAAAAATGATTTCTAGGTAAAAATGTGCATTATAGAAGCATATAAACACTTCAGAAAATATAAATTGTTTATTATTTACAAAAGAAATGAATATATTTGTTCAGAAAGAAAAAATTAAGCGAGAAATAAAAAAGCAGTCGAATTGTGTAAATTGGGGGCTTTTTTATTTCTCGCTTAATTTTTTCTTTCTGAACAAATATTCATTTCTTTTGTAAATAATAAACAATTTATATTTTCTGAAGTGTTTATATGCTTCTATAATGCACATTTTTACCTAGAAATCATTTTTTCAAACCGACGTTTGAGTGTTTATTGCGGCTCAACCATTCGGAATATCCACGTAGTTTATTAGACAACATATGCTTAGAAATGTCTTAAGAGCTTATTTTCGAAGTTTCGACGCTTCCTCCCCGGATACCATGTTATACTGAAATGGGTACGCAGAAACTAACCCCCCAGTCCGTGGTGCGCAGGTGAGCGGTCCGGGAGAGCGCGAGCGCAGCCTGCTGGACGTGCCGCTGCACGCGCACATGGCGGCGGAGGCGTTCGCGGGCGACGCGGCGGCGGCGCTGCGCGCCGGGGGCGGCCTGCTGGGCGGGCGGGGCGTCACGCTGCTGGGCCTCTACCGGCGCTTCGTGGCGCTCAAGCGCGACCTCTTCAAGGAGCGGCACGGGCTGGCGCGCGCCAACCTCGAGAACACCTACCTCTCCGACGTGGACGACGCCGTGTTCGCGCGCATGCACCAGACGTGCGCCGTGCTCACGCTGCTGGCGACGCACGTCGCGTTCCGCGGCGTCGACACGAGCGCGCTCGACGCGGACATGGAGGGCGTCAGGCCGCTGCTCGCCAAGGAGAAGACCGGCTTCCTGGCGCTGGACGACGCCGGCAACCTCCGCTTCACCCACTTCTCCTTCCTGGAGTTCTTCGTCGCCTCCTGGTTGTTCGACCGCGTGGACGAGAAGAAAGAGGTGGCGCGGATTGTGTTCGATCGAGAGGTGGGTTTTAATCGCGCAACTTTTCTTCAACGATGACCTTGCTTTCCCCTCTCTAGCACAAAAGAAACAGTTGAAGGCAACAGCTCGCAGCGAGCACTGCTGCGAGCATTGGCAACATATATTCACTGGCGCGAAACAGAAACTATTTTCTATTGAAGGCGAGAACTTCCGTCTGTAATTTTCTTATTACGCAAATTATTGAATAAGTTACGAAGGCATTAGTGATTCTCCAGAGATTGGCATTGCTTCATAAATGTGGCTCATTTCGTAACTGATATCCCTACTCCACCCGCATTTCTTGAATCCATCGTTCAAGAAAAGTTGCGCGAGTAATAGGATAGTTGTCACAATCTCACAAATCCTTACCCCTTCGGGGGCGAGTTCTACACAGCGCGGTTGCGCAAACGCCGCACAGTACTGACACCTTTCATGCCATGCGTTCCTCAAATTGATGTAATTTCTGGAGGAAGAAGCCGGTCTCGTTGGGGCAGGAGCATTGAATAGCGTCCCGGGATGCGGTGCAGAAAGCTGCAGTTAAGGGTCCCGCGTAAGGGATGTCTGTTTTCACATGAAAGTGTTACGTGTTGGCTTTCAGCAAGACCGGTACATTACTGACACCTTCAATGCCATTCCTTATATGACATATCTAGAGAGACTCAATTAGAAAAGTAGCCATTCCATGTCGTTCCTCAAATTGCTGGAAAAGAGAGGAGCCGGTGCGGTTGAGGCAGAGGCATTGAATAGCGTTCAAGTATGAGAGATAGAAATCTGCAGTTTCGTGCCCCGCGTACAGATTGCCTGTTTCCACTATGAAATTGTTTCGTGGTTGCTCTGTCATACTGCTACCTATTCCACTCAAACCATCATCTCATTTTTAATTAATGATTTGAAATAAAAAAAGGAAGTAAATGCTACTTCTATTAAATTTACTTTTTACTAGAATAATGGTGAATGAATCAGGCCTATACCATAAATAAGAACCAAAGTCCAAACGCTCTTCTTGACAATGTTTACGGTGTAATTATAAATGGCAGAAGTTGTATGTGCCAATAGACTTAATGTATATTGAAACTCATTTTTCTCAAAGGATGAAGTACGGCACTTACATTCTTTTTTTATTTCAAGTCTGCAATTATGCACCTCTCATCATCTTCTTTTACCATCATTGAAACCCAGTCAGTGTAAGACACGGGGAAATAGATAGCTGCCGGTAACCTCCCGGGAAAAGCGAGTCCATCAAGGCGTAAATCTCCTTCCTCGTCGAAATTACTGAGTACGGCGCATAACCCCTCACCCAGTTATTGAATATCGGCCATCAAATACGTGGTTCTTTAAATTATTTTATAACAAATTTAAAATTGTCTATTATTAGGGTATGGGATCTCCAGTGGAAGGCTTCAATATCCAAACTATATAATGTACGAAAATGTGTAACAGATTTAAAAATATCTAACACTAAATTAAGAAGAAAACAACAAATTATTAGCACAAGATTAAGAATTGGACATTCTTCACTCACCCACTCTCATCTAATGAAAAAAAAGCCGACCCTGCCATCTGTCGAAAATGTGTATTATTAACGTCACACATTCTCCTCGAGTGTATCCAGTCTCCAAAATCTACGAAAGTCTCTTGGCATCAAGAACGAAATTTATGAAATTATTAATTCAATAGAATGTTTCAAAACAATTTGGCAGGTTTAGATAATATGATCTGAATAATTGCAAAATTTATTGTACTTCATACTTCAGTTTATCGTGATTACTCGTACTTCTGTTTACTCTAAATTTTTAAAAAAAATGTATCTCTAGTATAAATCAATAGCGGTCGCTAACAACCACAGATGTTTTTAAAGCGACCTTACAAAAGTAAATAAATAAATCCCCCTCGTCGCGCGCGTGCAGGGGCGCGGCCTCGTGCGCCTGTTCCTGGACCTGATGCTGGCGGAGGGCCACCCGGCGCACGAGGCGGCCGTGGCGGGGGACGCGGCGCGGCTGCGGGCGGCGCTGGCGGGCGCCGCGGGGGCGGCGGCGGCGGGCGAGCGCGACCGCGGCGGGCGGCTGGCGCTGCACCTGGCGGCGACGCACGCCGACGCCGCGGCCGTCGCGACGCTGCTGGACGCCGGGGCCGACGCCGACGCGCGCGACGCGCTCTTCGGGTGGACGGCGCTGCAGTACGCGGACGCCGCCGTCAACCTGGACGCGGCGGAGCAGCTGTTGCGGCGCGCGACGCCCCGGCCCGACGCCCTCGCCGACACGCTGGGCTTCGCGCGCGCCGACCACCGGTTCCTCCAGGTGAGCGCTCGCTGCGATCGCTGGGTGATTATATATCGATGGTCACAGGGAAAAACTTGATAAGTCGAAAATTTGTGGAAAATGGGGTAAATATATTTTATGGAAGATAATCATAATTAGCGAAGAGAATGGAAAAGAATCATTATTATGGAAGAGAATTATAAATATGGAAGAGAATCATAATTATAGAAGAGAATCATAATCATGGATGAGAAACATAATAATGGAAGAGAATTATAATTTATGGAAGACAATCATAATTTCGACTTATCAAGTTTTTCCCCGTGACCATCGATATATGCACATGTGTAATATATGTGTCTATATAATGTCTCTCTCTGTCTCTCGCTCTCTCTATATATGTATGTGTGTGTGTGTGTGTGTGTGTGTGAGAGAGAGAGAGAGAGAGAGAACAAAAAGTATGACTTTTCGGCAAATATCTTTGCCTCTCAATATACTCTCCATATATTTTCTCCAACCTTCCTCCTCCCAAAAAACGTTTTTGATTGGGCCTTCAAACAAAAATGCACAGCTTTCTTCATGTCGTCATGGTTTCCAAAACGCCGGCTTCTCAAAACGTCTATAATAGGTCCAAATGCCAAAGCAGCAAGATCCAGGTTGTATTGGAGATGTTACAGGATCTGAAATGTTAGAGATTGAATTGTTTTAAGAGTTGACGCTGCGGCGTGGCGCCTGGTCGTGAAATGATCCTCCCCAAATGCCACTCGCGTGGGTCGTGGATCGCGGCCCGCCACACCGTGGGTGGCGTCGTCTGTTGCTGGCGCAGGTGGCGGCGTCCGAGGGGCTGACGGAGGTGGCGCGCACCCTGGCGGCGGGCGGGGCGAGCGCGCGCGACCCGGCCACCGGGAAGACGGCGCTGCACGCAGCCGCCGCCGCGGGCCACGCGCAGCTGGCGACGATGCTGCTGGAGCTTGGGGTGGCGGAGGTCGACGCGCGCGACGCCAAGGTGCGCACTGCCATTGTTTTTGTATTTGTTTAAAGTTATACAGGTGTATATAAGGGAGGAAACAACGAACCTTCGAAAATCAGCTCTTAAGCCAATTTTAAGCGTGTTTTGTTAAGTCAGTTTTAAGCTCCTTCTAGATTTCGAATAGCTGAGCCGCAAAGAGCAAACGTTGGTTTGAAAAATTACTTTCTATGCAAAAATTTACATTTCAGACACTTATAAACACTCCAGAAACATGAAAAATTGTCAAAAGAAATGAGTATATTTGTTAACGAAAAAAATTGGCACAAATAAAAAAGCACCCAATTTTTACAATTTGATTGTTCTTCTATTTATGCGTTGATTTTTCTTACGGATATCTGACTTACGCCTCCGATTATTACTGATATCCGTCTAGTAAATTAACGAATCGGAGGCAATTTAAAATTACACACGTGAATAGGAGGGAATCACAGGCACAAAAGAACAATTAAAAAACAGATAAGGAATCGGAAACGAAAATAAAATGGAACAGTTTGCTTGTAAAAAATCTGTGAACTTCTTCTTCTTCCTTAAGAAACAATTTACAAACCAATAATTAAACAATCCGCAGTTAGCTCTGGTGTAAATCTTTTTTACGATTGTCTATTTACATAATAATGTATAACAATCATAATATAATTCCATTGCGGGTTCACGGGTTTTGGTCCAAAAAATAACGTATTCTAGTTTGCCGACGTTTCGGAGTTTATTATAGCTCCATCTTCAGGGCTTACTACGCGTGGGAAGTTACATAGAGAATATGAAGGTTCACATCATAAGAACAAGCCACACAGGACAGCATGCCTGCATGTTCCTGACTAGTTCATTCAGGAACATGCAGGCATGCTGTCCTGTGTGGCTTGTTCTCATGATGTGAACCTTCATATTCTCTATGTAACTTCCCACGCGTAGTAAGCCCTGAAGATGGAGCTATAATAAACTCCGAAACGTCGGCAAACTAGAATACGTTATTTTTTGGACCAAAACCCGTGAACCCGCAATGGAATTGTCTACAGAAAATGGTCATGAAATACAGCAGAATCATAATATAGTTTATGAAGTTAATGTGAAGTGCAGGGATGTAGCTGTGCCAACGCTTGTATATTTCCACTGAAAGCAAACATTTCGCCATTTAAATATTTCAGTCAGGTATATGTAATACACGCATTTGCTCCATTCATAATTGAATTTTCACGAGTTATAATTGCTTCATAATTTTATTCCATTAACTGCAAATCAGAAGCGTGAGAATGATGGGCGTCGTAAATTGGTGTTTGGTGATTTCCTCCGCAAAGCTCTCCGAGAGATAATGCTAAAGCTTCAGCCAAGCATGTCAAACCGTGGCCGCACGAGTTAATTGCCCGGCTAGGAGGCCCGGTACTCCTACGAACACGCAACTTCCCCTGACTCCTCTCTCATTCCCCTCCAAATCCACCCCCACACCCAAGCTGCAGCTCAGCGAGGCATGGAATAGTGGCTACATCCAAAAGTATGTTTACCAAATTTGTTCTATCCAACAACGGAGATCTGAATAATATTGTCCTATTTTTTACTATTTTATGTTTGTTTTCTTTTTGGATTCTGCCTTGTTAATCATTTTACCCAACCAGGAGAAATTATTTGAATGGCAAAATTTTCTCTTGTTTTCGGTTTGTGCTATATTTTATTAAACCATTCAGTTATTTGTTCTTTATAGCAAACAATGTAAAATAAATTAACAAGTTTCTATATTGAATTAAGTTAACAATTCTTGCTTAGTGGCGGAGACAAGAACCTTTGTCGAACCTCCTAACCTGAACTTAGGAAGTTATCCAATTATTCCACTCGTAAGTAAACACGATTGCAAAATCAAGATACTTTCGATTCAAAATTTTTAATTTTAGTCGTTATCGCAGTTCATATTGAACCTCTGTAGGTTACGGGCAAGGGTCACACTGTTTACGCCGTGCGCCAAGTGCGCAGTGCCAAGCCCCCCAACAGGATGAGGTTCGCGGCGCGCCACACAGGCGCCAGCCGAACAACAGGATGACAGCAACAGGAAGGACTGCGGTGGGCTGCCCTGGCACGGGCGGTTGGGCCTGCCCACGCCACGAGAATTGTTGTTGCCCTCAACCGAAAGAATAGGCTCTCACGCACAAAGGCACGTGTTTGTCGTGTGACCCGTGATCATGTAACCCCGGCACTCCCTCCCCCAGAAACTCTCTTCGTATGCTTGCTAGAGCGTTGTTGATTGCCTTCTTAGCTAGATTTTGCTCAGTGAGTTCGAAGTTATACTTGGTGCTATAGATAATGATTTATTTTATATTACTTAAAGCTTTCAGCTCATATTATTTCATTGAAAAGGGCCATTGTACGTTTTTAAGATCATAATAAACAGGTTAAGTATATGTGTCTGAGTATCAATTAAATGCGAAGACCAAGGCAACCCCTTGTTTGTAGCCCAGTCCTCTCCCTCTCATAAGCGAGGAGCTCACCCCATTTTAGAGTTTTCCTCTTATGAGAGGGAGAGGACTGGGCTACAAACAAGGGGTTGCCTTGGTCTTCGCATTTAATTGATACTCAGACACATATACTTAACCTGCCTATATATATATATATATATATATATATATATATATATATATATATACAGTATATATATAGGTAATTATATATATATATAATATATATATATATATAAAATTACATTTTAATAGATCATTTCTTTGCTTTAGTAAAGGAAATAAGAATTAATACAGCTGAATTTGGGTCAATAACTGTCAAGTGACTTCTCCAAATGAATGTCATGGACCAAGGATCCTGAGATTTACCGCCTCTCCGAAGCAATTTGTACAACCCTTCCTTTTAATCTCGCGCCAATCGCTGTGGATGCACTGCCCGCGAACCAGAGTAAGCTAGTTACTTTGGCCGCGACTTTGACATGCTTGGCATCAGGCGATGGCAAACCAGTGGCTGCGAGAGGAAGGAGGTGGAGCTTTGCACGACGAATATCTCAATGATTTTACTCAACCAATAGAAAAGGAGACAACTCACTTCACTTCCCTACAACCCACTTCACTCCCCTACAACCCACGTCACTCCCCTAACCCTTGACACGGGCACAGCCGAGAAATTGCTGTGCCACTAAGTAAATCACGCCCCAGACAGATGCACCAATCGCATTTCCTTTTTTCGTCTTACATTCACTGTTAGTTCTTGAAAAATAGGTGAGTACACATGATCATAATTATAATTTTTAAACTAACTGATGCATGTATGAATGAGTGTATCGAAAGAAAATCGTCACATGAAATATGTAAATGTATTCCTGAAACGTATAAATTCGTTCTATGCCATTCTCAGCATTTGGACACTCGGTCATTGTCTTTGTATTGACAACCAAGGAAGTTTGACGGTATGAGTCGCCGCTGGTGCACTGTGGTTGAACACCGTAGTAACCAATGTGAATTAGAAGGACGTGGTGTAGTGCAGTGAGTGCAAGTGCGCGGTGGTTTAGTTTCGCAAGAAGCGACTTGAAGTTGGAATTATACAAGTAGTTACTTTTATCAGTCAGGACGAAGAACAGTCTAATGTTATAATATATCCAAATGAAATTTTAGTGGAATAATGGTATATGTAGTCTTGTGGAGCTTATGCTTGTACAGTATATAACAAACAAAACATAATCAAGGATTAAGTGTATATGTCAGAAGTCTACTAATAATTTGTACGGGAGTGAATTCACAAATTCACTACTAGAAAATGCAGGAATTCACAAATACAATGTATACATACATTATATGATAACAAACAAAACATATTCAAGGAATGCCTCTCTATGTTACAAGTCCAAAGAGCTAAAATTTACTACAAAGAGTGGCTGGCCCTATGGCTCTCTTTGTGGACACTCGCCGAACTGCGGGTCACCATGCTTTTTGAAATCAAAACATGTGAGGTGCCTGATGGTGGCGTTTAGAACAGTTGTAGAAAGATCAGATCTTCTTTCTGTTGTCTTATCGTTTATCTGTATCAACATTATATTAGTGGTTAGATTAATAATATTAACGGCATATAACTGGCATCACAACAATGTTTGGCATACAACCGTAAAAATTGATGTCACCGTAGATATATCATATTTTTCAAGTTTGCAGCCTTATCTGTGATCTGTTTGTTTGTTTCTTATTGCAATAACTTTCACTTTCAGGCGTTATGCTAACTAAATAACATTTCAATAGCTTCCATTCTTATGACTATAACCCATTCAGAAAGCAAACGTGTTTTTAAGGATTCTCAATTCGTACTCCTTACATATTGTAATTTCGTTTATAAATGATTTGTTTTTGGTCATACAGAGTAAGAGGATTTATATTACGCGCGACCCGTGTCCATTCGGCCTTAAGCAGCCCCAAACAGAATACTACCAGAATTCTCTTGTTTCTCCACACGGCGCTGATTTGTCGGCAAAAAAAGACTTTAATTTGCTGCAAAGATGGAGGTGCTTCAGCCACTCTATGTAGTATATTCTCTTTGCACCAGTCAATTAGTAAAATTTACGGGAGGGAATTCATAAACTGACCATCAGAAAATTCACGAATTCAATGCACACTTACAGTTCACAAAACGTTTTCATGGAATAACTGAATGTTACCTACTAGTAAAATTCCAGGAGAGGAAGTAACTTATAGAGTTTCTGGTTCTCCTGTAAAATTCATAAACCGAAGCATAGACCGTTATTCAGCACACCGCTTTTATTGTATGTTACCAACTTGTGGCTAGTATTTCTGTGATTACGGCGTCATAGTTCTTAAGTCAAAAATCTTAGTTTGGAAAAAACAAGGATTAAATATTATTGGGCCAACGCTGCTTCTTATGCGCAATGCTATTTCCCAAAGCTTTTTTTGTCGTTAAGGAGGCAATATTTGAATTCGGTCGTTTTACTATAATAAAATATAGATACTTAACTTGTAGTTTCAGTACTTAACACAATTTTGTCAAAAAATTGTCTTAAGAACTTTAACCCCGTTACCACAGATTTATACTGCGATTTCTCTAACTGCGTCCCTCAAGGCCACTCAAATCCCATCTTCGCGATGGAATATGTCACGGCATTTCGCGTCTTTCTCAGTCGTTCCGCTAGAATTCGCACGATCGCGACCGTATGAAGCAGTGCTTGCGATCATGCGATTTCTACCGGCAAGACCGAGAAAAGACGCGAAATGCCGTGACACATCGCGAAGATGGGATTTGAGTGGCCTTGAGGGACGCAGTTAGAAAAATCGCAGTATATTGCTGCTGTTGTACCACTTGTTGGCCGTGTCACCGCCCGTTCCGCCTGTCCCGCAGGGCGCGACGGCGCTGCACGAGGCGGCGGCGGCGGGCCACGTGGCGGCGGCGGAGGCGCTGCTGGGCGCGCCGGGCGCGGACGCCAACGCGCGCAACTTGTACGGCGCCACGCCGCTGTACGCGGCCGCGCTCCACGGCCACGTGGCCGTCATCCGCGCGCTGGCCCGCCGCGGCGCCGACGTGCGGCTGCGCGACGCCGCCGCCAACGCCAGCCCGCTGCAGGCCGCCGCCGGCCAGGGCCACGCGGCCGCCGTGCGCGCGCTGCTGGAGCTGGGCGCCGAGGACGACCCGGACCTGGTGAGCTAGCGCGGCCTGTGCTACTGGCTGCCGACGCGCGTGCGGATTGAAAGGAAACTATACTGCGATTTTCGTAACTTTGTCTCTGACGGAAATCAGCTGTTCATGATTTCATCCAATCGGGAGCTTGAACGTCACCATATTTCCACCAACGTCACTGTCGCGAAATATAAGCTTCTGATTGGATGGCAGCGAAACAGCTGATTCCTGTCAGGGACAAAGTTACGAAAATCGCAGTATATACTGCGATTTCTCTAACTTTGCCCCTCAAGGCCACTCAAGGCCCATCTTCGTGATGAAATATCACACGGCATTTCCCGTCTTTGTCGGTCTTGCCGGTAGAAGTCGTATGATCGCAAGCACTGCTTGATGCGGTCGCGATTATGCGAAATCTAGCGGAACGACTGAGAAAGATGCGAAATACCGTGGCATATTACACCGCGAAGATGGGATTTGAGTGGACTTGAGAGGCAAAGTTAGAAAAACCGCAGTATAGTCAGGCTCCTGCCATGTGTGAGGTGTCTATTGCATTGGTGTCAAGGTCTTCTACTGGTGGCAGTGGCACGCGTCGTGGCACCATAGTATGCCACGAGCTTCTCTGCGCAACTAGCGTAGGAAAAGGGAACTATACTTCGGTTTTTATTTCTTGGCGCGTGGGGTTGTGTCATCAAAATGGAATATCTCACGGCATTTCGCGTCGTTCCCCGGTCGTGCCGCTAGGAGTCACATGATCGCCAGCACTACTGGATACAGTCGCGAAAACGAAAAACCGAAGTATATTAGTAGTAACCCTGCCGTTTTACAATAGGGATGGCGTTGTTTCTGATGGCGGGGTGACCAACTGCGTGGAGGGGCGATTTAGTCGTGGCACTCGTGCCACGGACGCCCGCTCGTGGCATCTACTTTGACAACACTGGTCTATAGTTTCGTTACATATACAGGAACACAGAAAAAAATCTGCTTTACTATGTATACGTAAGCTTTCGCGGCTCGAGTACAGTCTTCGTGGCGGTCCCGGTGAAGTAAAGTAAAGTGAAGTGTAGTGGAAGGGAAGGGAGTGTAGTGTAGTGAAGTGAAGTGTTAGTTAAACTAGAAGTCAATTTAGGGATAACTAGACAATAATTAGATCTAGGATATCATCCTCTAATTCTAATTGTAAATGATTGTAATTGCTCTAATTCGAATTGTTGTATGTTTGCCACCGAGCATTAGCTCAAAGCGGACTGTAATAAATATATCTAATATGACAAATCGGGCGCGCGGTCGCAGGCTGAGGAGTCCTCCGCCGTGCACATGGCGGCGGCCTCGGGCAGCCTGGAGACGGTGCAGGCCTTGGTGGAGGGCGGAGTGCGCGTGTGGGACCCGCCGGGCTGGGGCACGCCGCTGCTGTCGGCGTCCGACCACGCCCCCATCGTCCAGTACCTGCTCGACCTGGGCTGCGACCCCAACGCCGCCAACTCGCACGGCGCCACGCCCCTCCTCATGGCGGCGCAGGAGGGCCACGAGGAGGTGAGACTGACCCGCCTCTACGAAAGTGGTTTGACGGTGGAGGAAGGCTTAGAAATTATGTGTTTACTCTTTGGAACTCTTGTTAAATCAATCGATCTGCTCACATATAACCATATAATTTCGCATTCATCACTTGAAATCAAGACGTATCGGATCATTTGCTGATCGGGTCACACTTCGACATCCGTAATATTCTAAGAAACAACATCTAAGTACCAATTTCACCTTCAGTTGGAAACCAGTTAGAGTTAAAAGTCCCATTTTCATTTCGCTTTGTATTTGCGCAATGACTTACAGAGAGGTGGCCGCGCAGCTGTTGGTGCGCGGGGCGTTGATGCCTTGTTTGTTGGGCTTAGCCGTTCACGCACGCGACCAAGGTGCATATAGTTAGCATCACTGTATTCGAAATTTCTCGAATTTTTTCTGAAAAATTAATGCATTTTTGTCTCTAATTTGCTGCAAAAATAAGAAAAATCGTCACTTTAAAACGAATGCCATAACTGCAAAATTTTGCTAACTTGAAGAAATTTAACACGATAATTTCAGGAATAACAATAAACTACAAAAATAAATTTGAAATAATATGTTTGTTTGGTGGACAATAGCAACTATAGGTGAAAATTGGTATCGTAATCGACTGCCATCAGAACAGATTAGGTTCGTAGCACGTCACCCCATTGACCTTCGTCGATGTTTTTAATATGTATCATATTTACAAGAGTAAATTGTACTGCAGTCAAACCTGCTCATCATGAAAGAGCAGGGGACCGATAGAAATTTCCGTTAAAGACAGTTTTTCTCTATTACCAGTTTTCAAAATTTATTGAGTCAAATAAAGTGTACTTCGTTAGAAAATAATGTTTTAATTAAATAACATGTGCAGTACTTGCTACAGCGCGGGTTCGTCGCAGTTAAAAATGTCCATCTCGTTGTACTCAGATGTGATCTCCAAAATTCTTTTCAGTCACTCACGTGCTGCATTGTGATAGCTGTCCATTGTTTCTTCACACACAGTCTTGCAAGATATTTGATGTCTCTTCTTGAACGATTACAACCATTCATTTGAAGCCTTAAAATCCCATTTGCCTAACTTCCGAGCGATTTCAATAGCCTTGGCTTGTAAAATGGGCCCTGAAATGGGCAAGTTCGTTGTCCACGTTGCCATGTAAGTTCATTAAATCTTTCCTTCCCATTTTCAGTAGCCTTTCGTTTGGAGAGTGAAGAGTGTCCTTGCAACAATTTCTCTCTGATAGATTCATTCTCTTGAAAAATTGTGTACACTAGTGTCTTCTTTATTCCAAATTTTTCACACTTTGCGTGGACTGTTTTTTTCCTTTGCACTTCCACACTTTCTTGCAATATCAAGAGTTTTCTCTTCCCCGAAATCATTTTACAGAGCACTAGACCAAAGACACTGTGAGTACTTAACTCAAGACTCGTAACAGTTCAACTACTTCGATTATTCAGCGCTTTTAACACAAGCCTTGTGGGCTGGGAGAGAAAGGACACTACCTGCGTCATCGGAATCGACTTCTCTCTCCGGCAATTTGTCAACTTCTAACGGATTGCGCTGTGTGGCCCAAGCAGTTGTGTGGGTCATACCTTCGATTGATGTCTCCACTTTCTCCCATTTCCGCAACCGCCACGTTGCCAGCTCAAAATAAACTGAAAAAAGCTGTCTGTTTCCGCGTTCAGCAGGGTCCGTTAACAGCGGGTAAAATTACATGCGTTTTATACAGCAAACGCATTCGTCGGTCATATTTTTCCGTTGAAGACAGTTTTTCCGTTATCATCAGGTCTGTTCCGTTATCATACTACGTCCACGGCTATTTTTCGCAGGTGGTGGCGCAGCTGCTGGCGCGCGGGGCCCTGGTGCAGCCGAGCGCCGCTCCCGCTCGCACCCCGTGCACGCCGCCGCCCGCAACGGCCACGAGCGCGTGCTGCGCCGCCTGCTGGACGCCGCCGACGGCGCCGCCGCCGTGCACGCGCGCGACACGTTCGGCCGCCTGCCGCTGCACTACGCGGCGCAGGGCGGCCCGCCGCGCGGCGATGCGAGCGCTCCTGGCGGCGGGCGCCGACCCGCTGCAGCGCGACGCCATCGGCCTCACGCTCTTGCACCACGCCGCGCTGCAAGACGACGCGCTCGTGGTGAGTAAGGATGAGACATCGATATCGAGGTCGATGTTTTCAAAACAACGATGTTTCTATAAAAACATCGATGTTTTAATCTTCGATGTATTGAAGCCGATGTTTTTTGAACAACGATGTATTGTGATCAATATTTTTTGTTTTTTTTTCGATTTCGATGCTTGATTTGTGGATGAAAAATTCACGTAACCGCAATCACGTAAAAGTTAAAATATGAAATAACTGATGGCACCACTGTCTTATGTGTTTGAACCAAACGAACACGGTTAGTACTATGTGTTCTTGGCTATCAGGGATGAAAAGCGTCTGAGACGATGGATCTGACGTTTCTTCAATGCCAAACTCCTGGCAGGGCAGTTTAGCTCTGAAGAAGGCCACAGCAAGATGGCCCAAGCGTCAGATCTATTGATTCAGACGCGGCTCATCCGGGATAGCCAAGAACACTATGATTCTGGCCGCGGAAGCCTACGAACTCACGGTTAGTACTACCTTCATCGAGCAGACTATCCCTCGTCCGAGATGATCCTGATGCCCTGGTATTTACTTCGTATTTCGCACACAGATCCTCAAGCCTAAAAGAAGCCTTTGATCTAAATTCAAATCGCCCGTTTCGTTGCCCGAGTAATACCATCTTTCTCCGCTAGATGGTGAAAAGAGCGTAGCGAAATTTGATAGACAGAAGAGCAGGCCTGATGGTCAGTGTCTCGTAGGAGTGTAAAATAGAAACTCCATTTTATCCCGTGAACAAATGGTATTTCAATAGCTCAAACAGTTGCCGCGTTCTTGCGATGGGAAGAAAATGCTTTCCATAGCGTTTTCTAAAGTCACTCAACTTTGAACTCAATTTTCACAATACCACATTTAGGGCACTTACCTCATATATAAGGCACTTCCTTGTCTCTCTTGTATGTGTTGTCGCAGAGGGCCTCGCGTTCTGCTACCCCACAACAGAGGAGCCGGCAAGTGTGTCGATATGTCGTGTACGGTCGAATATGCGTCCCATCGAGTTGTAAAGGGTAACCTGCTGTTGGCTGGGGGAAAAATTATGAGGAACACATTCGTGTGTTTTGTTTTTCATCTAAAATGCCTCTTGTAAATGCATTACAACAAAAACTTAATTCAATACAATGATGCTTTAAATACGGCATCACAAGCACAATCCGCGACAACACATACAATAGAGACAAGGGACAAGCATCCGTCCCCAAGGAGAGACTCGAACCCGCAACCCTTAGGTCCGAATTGCAGAGTCGGTACACGCTCTTAGCCACCTCGACTATTCAGGTCGGCGTGTTCCTCAATATTGCCAATAAGTAAGTCGTTCACGTTTTCGACTTCAGAAGCATAGGCCAGTTGTTTGTTTTTCTTGAATTTTTTTCAATATTGTCCCAATCTGTACATACATGCCACCGCAACCGTTTGCGCACTGTTGTAAACTCGGGAGGTCATTAGTATTAGATGTGACCACACAGTACACTGCAGTTCTAACGGAAGGCAGGCGGGCTAAGATTCTGATATCCTGAAATCACCTGCTTTGAAGAAATTAAGTGTTTTCACCAAACCTTCAGAAATAGTAAGCAGAATTGCAAATTTATACGCAAAAACATAAACAAAACGTTGAATTTACTTATTTGTTGTATTTTATAAATAATTTTGTTTTAGCAGGTTCAGCTTTAAGAATTAAGATGACTATATTTTCAATGACAATACGTAGATGTCAAGTTGTAATATTGTTTTAGAGATTGAAAATAATATATTAGGCCACTTTTATGTTTATTAATTATAAAGTATAATTAATTATTTTAAATCAATGAAGATTTTAATTTAAAATTGCTTCAAAATAATGTAATTACTACCTGGCACAACGTATCCTCAATATGGAAGTGAAGCCTTTTTTTCGTAAGTTTTCAATTTTTTTAAAAATACTTCGTGTTAAATCTAAAAGTTGTAATTTTTACTGAATTTTGGTATGATAGTGGTCTAGCATGTGTGCAATTTTCAGGTTTTATCTGGTCCCCTGACAGAGATATTACAGTTCAAAATTTGGAAAAATCCAAAATTCCAATTTTCAAGAGGATGTAATTTTCAAGCGGTATTTTATATACCAATGATATTTTTACAAAAAGGAACTATACTGTTGTGTCAAAAGCACAGAAAAAATTGAGGCGCTGATTCTATTCCTTCTTTGAAACATTACTCTACGAAAATCGAATTTCGTTCATTCGCGTTCCATAGATTGGGTTGCAAATATTTCCCAACTAAAAACATAGAAGATAGTAAATAATAGTTCGGTTTGAAGGCCAGAGTATGCTAAATTGATTGCTTTTTAGTCTAGAATTCTAGTATAACCTAAAGCTGAGTAATTTAGAAAAGAGTAAATGTCTGCAAACCCGAAAAATGGCGCACGGCATGAAACAAAAATGCCGCCATTTGTAAACCAGGTACAATAAAAAAGTTAAAGATGTTTCTGAACAGTCAAAACATAAGGAAATTTATGTAGAAAACATGATTTTTTCGAGATGGTTGAGCGACCAGTGTGGACGACTTAAAATGAATTTACCCTTCTGCTAAAGCGGTTGCATTTAAGGGGCATTTTTGTATATCTGGAGATATGTTTTCTCTTCCGTATTTTTCGTAGCGGTATGCGAGTCCGATTGTTTCTCTTAGTATTGGGCTGTGAGACGGGTGTTTCCACAAACGCTCTTGGGCGATTTACTCAAAGATTTATTTAATATTTTTACTTACAAAATATTGTAATGGGTCGCCCAAATTCCTTCGAACGATCCCAACTCAAGAAGAGGAAAATTTCGAACCCAACTCAAGCTATGTTTCGTGTATGCAAACCTATTGAAGGGTCTAACTGGCATGTCTCTTTAGACAATTGATTTAATTTTGCAGGAGTTATTGTTGAACTGATGAAGAGAAAATTAACTTGTTGGGACAGTATAAAAAAACAAAAATGATTTCTGATGAATTCCTTGCTAGCCCACAAAGACCAGTTGGATCGACGCTGTACGGATTTAGAGAACGGAGGAGGCTGTACGGATTTAGAGGCAATTTCAATATTTTACAACAATTAAAATGTTTTTTTAATAATTTCAATGTTTTTTTTAATTCGATCTTTTTCTACAATTTCGATTCTTTTCAACAATTTCAATCTTTTTCAATTATTTTCATGTTTTTATCGTATAAAATATATTTTAGAATACTTTAAATAAATAGAAGAATTGATTGAAACAGGTCTATAATTTATTTTACTTTTACATACCACATTCAACGCCCAATTACAAATGGCGGTCTCTGAGACCGGTGTTTCTCTTTGCGTTATAAAAAATCATTTTTCCATACAAGTGTTAAGTCTTTGGAAGTGGGGTGAAGATGGCGTGGCAAGCGTCATGCTTCAACCGGATACTTTTTACCCAATTGTTCTGTTAACAAAGCCAGTAAATACTGGTACTCATTGGAAAGGAGGCTGAGTGGACCTTAAACCGCCCTGAATAGGTCAAGACCAGGTAAAAATCCTGAGCTGTGCTAAGATTTGAATCCAGGTCCCTCATGATAGCAATCGTGTGTCCTAACCATTACGCTGCCGTGGCCCTTTTGATTGAGAGGTGATTTATTCCACCCGAAATCATTCATCTTGCATATTTAAAACGCTTAAAGTTTTGTTTAGAAATTCGTTTAACTCAATCAAATTTCGTGATTTCTTTTTTTTCTTTAAACGAAACATACAGAGCCCTAAATGTGTTATCCTCTTCACAACCGATTTTGGGAGTATAAATATTAAATTTCAATAACTGAAATAATTAAATTATAAATTATTAAGTCGAAAGGTTATCTGCCAGCACTGATTACTTTGTTTTGATGTACGAATTACAATCGACCTACCAAAAGCAGTCGTTTTGTGGCCTGGTGTTAGCAAACATATGAAAGTGAGGTTATACACAGCAAATTGAAAATAGCGAGTTGTTTAAGTGCTAAGATCAACAAGTGATTTTAAAAATGAAGATCAAATATATAAATAAATAAATACATAAATAAATATATAAATACATAGACAAATAGATTCGATCCGAGTTGTCTAGATCGCTAAACCAGTAGTGCCGCAGCGGTCTCGGACCCTTCGGTCGATCGCGGGTTCGAATCTCGCCTCGGGCATGGTTGGTGTGTGTGTATGTTTGTTTGTGATTGTCCATTCATCCATAATCATCATCATCATCTCATACGTCATCCCCCAGACCGACGAACGCTGGGGTATAAAAATGGATTCGTCACAGAAGTGCTGATCCGCCCAAAAAAGTCACGTGCACTTACCCCAAGAGAATATGACTCTGTGGGTACAAGTTCGCGTGATCCTAGGATGCCCAATTCGCGACCCAAAAAATGAACGCGACGTGCGTGTGTGGGCAGGTGCAGGACGTGCTGGCGCTGGGGGTGGCGGTGGACGGCGAGGACGGCGAGGGCGAGACGGCGCTGGCGGCGGCGGCGGCGCGCGGCAGCGTGGCGGTGGTGGAGGCGCTGCTGGCGGCGGGCGCCGCGCCGGGCCGTGCGCTCCAGGCCGCGGCGCGCAACGGGCGGACGCGCGCGCTGCGACGCCTGGCGGCCGCCGGCGCGGACGTCTCCGCCCCGTGCGCCGACGACGGCCGCACGCCGCTGCACTGCGCCGCGGCCGCCGGCCACCTGGACGCGGTGAGGACGCGGCGCGCGCTTCCGTTCATGCACCCTTTCGTGCAGGGCCTTGCAACTATACTTCGGTTTTTTTCTTTCTTGGCGCACGGGGATGTGTCAATAAAATGGAATATCTCACGGTATTTGCAGGCGATCATGCGATTCCTGGCGGCACAACGGAGACGACGCGAAATACCGTGAGATATTCTATTTTATTGACACAACTCGGTGCACCAAGAAAGAAAAACCGAAGTATAGGGATCAGCCTTTAACAGTTAAACTGCTATTTCTTAAGAGTTAACGTTTAGTCAGAGTTACGCGAAATAACAGTTATTTCATTTATCCTGTTATTGGCTGTTATTGGTTGATATTCATAGTACTCTAATTAAACCCGAACTACTACAAACTTTCGCGGCAACCATTTTGTACGACAACAGTTTCACTGTATGTAATCAATCCTGATTTACAAGTGTTCAAATTATAGTTTCATTCATACATAATTCGTCATTATTACACACCATGTGCCACAATATGTTTATATTTTATGGTATACGTATACTACAATAAGAAATTTGTCCTTTAAATTAAATCCGTCCAATATGTTTGTATACATTTTCTGTCCCATTACAGCTTATGTGAGATCCATTAATATTTTACTACGTCCGATAGAATACAATGAGTTACGGTCAAATCACTGGCATTACAATATTTGATATTCAATAGTCATTACCACTTTAGCTGTAGAAAAGCAAAACACAGTTTCTACTTCTCATTATTTTTGGCACTCGTCACGTCACTATGAACATGTTGCATATTCGAAGGAAAACGTGCAATCTGATCACGAATCACTGTTATTTTAGTAATAAATTATACACATTTTCTTCTCATCATATCAACTTCTATTCTTCCTTGGCAGTTCATTGAGTCTCGGTTATATCAGTCGTTCCTCTGTCCCTGCCCAAACATGTTTGGGGAAGTAGGGCACTGAAAATTCGATGGATCTTACAGTTAGTTTAGCTATTCATACCACATCTTATAACGTTCACTATTAGTGCATTGGGTACATTTTGGTATCAAGATGTTGCCTGTACATTAACCACCTCCTGATCCCTATTATTATTATTATTATTATTATTATTATTATTATTATTATTATTGTTTATCAAACGTAACAATAACTATGTTTTCGAGGAGGAAACATCCTCGCTACTGGCTTGCAGTCATCCTTCGTGATAACATCACGCGAGGCTCCCTTTGAGACGCAGGCCATGCTTCTTCGCAGGTGCGTACCCTGCTGGACATGGGCGCTGATCCCAACGCAGCGAGCGACAAAGGCACCCCGCTGCACATGTCAGCCTTCAACGGCCACTTGCATGTGGTGAAGGAGCTGGTGGAATCAGGTGCCAAACCTCACGTGCAGGGACCGCAAGGTTCTCACCTCTGACATATGCTGCCTTAAACGGTCACGAGGAGGTAAGTGGACTATTTTCAAACCAAACTAAAAATGATTAGGCCACAGGGAAGGTTTGTTCTCCATGTGGATCGATATTTCCACCACTTGTTTTATTTAAAAATAGTGTTCCCGAAATATAACTATCATAGATAATATATTCAGATTTTAAAGAAAATTTATTTTTATTAGTACCTTTTCCGATTCTACCTTTTGTATTTCAATACTAATTCATCTTGACATGAAAAGCTTTGTTTATATAAAGTTTGAAGTACATCGTGGAGAATTATAATGGGTCGTCCTTTTCGTTCGTACTGTTCAGCAAGTTGCTGATCAGAGGAAATATTCATATTACTAGCATCTGACAATTAACGGAAATGCTTACCTTTTAATGCAATACTTCTAAATATCCAGGGAACAAAGTTGCCGATCTCCATGCGACTTACCTGGAACAAAGAAAATAAAAACTATAAATATCCATACACCTTTAGTAAAATCACATATGGCGGCAGATATCAAAGCAATAAATAAAAGCAACAACAGGTTAACCCATATACACAGAATTAGCGAATCAAATCTTAACTTAACCTCATGCAATTCCTCATAAGAGTTGACCATAAAACCGGAATGTACAAGCATTCCAAAGAGATGAGAGGAATTAAAATTTACTGATGATCAGAAAAACCTTAACTCTTCCAAAATCCTAAAACAATCAAACATACAAGATATGATATAATGTTGTGTGTGTACTATTAATGAAAAACTCAATTGTTACTAACAAAAATATAGATTGATATGACTTTAAATAAAAAATAAAAACATAAAATTAACTGATTTATTCATTAACTCAGCTAGAGAACGAATATGGCATGCTAATTCAAAGGATCTCAGTTCGATTCCCAGCGCGGAGAAAGAGAAGTAGCTTGGCTGTACCTCAATCAGAACTTTTGCTTTTAAAATACAAGTATTTATGTGCATCTCTGTTTTTTATTATTTGATATTATTACTTCCGTTAGTCTCTCTACGATATTACAATTTTGTAATTTTTGGAAAAAACAAAAGAATACATTAAAAAGGCATACAACTCATCTGTTTCAGTACTTTTAGCACTAACTTTAGGAAAAGTTTAAAGAAGAAATTTGGTGCCATTTTTGAGAAATTCTTGTTTTTGATATTTTTCATATTGCACACTTTTCACGCAATATTGCGCGAAAACGTGTAAAATTTTCAAAACAAATTCAGGAATTTAATGAAATAACTAATTATGGAGTATAAATTTCTTTTGAAGGAAAAATCTCTATCTTCAATTGTTTAGTTGTAAGAAGACAACTCAAAAATTTTCAAACTTTTGCAATTTTCGAAAATTCAGAGTTAACGGTGAAAATCGGAGTTATGCTACTTTTATAAGTACATTTCTCTCTATTCATATCATTTTTTAAAAAATTTGAGCAATTTTTGGGATTGTCGCAGGGGCTTCATGTAAAATACCCTCAAAAATTAATGAATGTTCATTTCACATGCTAAAACACATGTTCACAAAAATAAAAAATTCAATATTTATACACTGTTTCTTCTTACAAAAATGCAATAAAAGAAACGCATTGAATTTTATAACATGGGATGAACGCCACCCTGTTCGTTGAATGGCGTGGGAATTTTTGACTGCTTCCAAGATCACGCAGTGATCTACAGTGTTTCGCGGACGGTTAGGTTTGTTGACTGCGATAACTTGGCCATCTCACCACACTTTCTGTGATAACCACTCTGACTTAATAAAACCCACCATGTGAAATGAATGCTGGTCTGTACCACAGAGCGTCTCAACTCCTCCAACTGTCGCAGGTGCTGGAGTACCTGGCGTCGCAGGGCGCGTGCGTGGAGGCCGAGGCCTCGAGGGGCATCTCGCCGCTGGTGAGCGCGCTTTTGGGAGGCCACGTGGGCTCAGCGAAGGCGCTCTTGGGCCGCGGGGCGCCGCTCTCCGCCGTCGGGCGGCCCGGACACGAGACGGAGCGGCAACGCACGGCTCTCGAGCCGCTGTCCCTGCAGCGCGGCGCCCGCCCCGACGCCGACGCGCTCAGCGTGCAAGCCTACGAGCACATTCAGGAGGTGCGTTCCCACCCACCCGCCACGCAAAACCCATCTATTTATCGGGGCCGGATTTAAGAGTATGCCGCCTGTAGGCTAAAGTCCATTTGATGTCCCACTTTATTGTCCATAGTTGAACAATACATTTGTTTTATACAACAAACGGTAGAGTTCATTCTCGTTTTCATCTTCAGATCTACATTAGAGCACAAAAGCTCTAATTTAGGTTAGATAAAATTACAATTTTAATGTTTTACACAATAAATTACATAATAATATTAGTTCTTCTACTTGTTTTTCACTAAAGTCTTTCAAGATTCGTTGAAAAAATAAAATGGGTTTCTAAATGAATTAATTAGGTCTTGGAGATCAGAGATCACTTTTTTAAACATATTTTTATACTTTAATGCTAATGACTATGTTTTCCATAATTGAAGGTCCGGGTTCAATTTGAATAAATTGCCAAACTGCCGCCCATAAAACTTTGCCGCTCTACGCTGCAGCCTACTCAGCCTATTTAGAAATCCGGCCCTGCTATGTTTTAAGCGGGACCATTTCTATTAAATTGCTGGTTCAAAAATGACGGGCGTATTTACAGCATGTCTCAAAATAAATATGACAAACGTGTATGGCATTTAAGGAGCGAGGATTGCCACTTTTTCTTCGTGAAGATGTAATGAGAAACTTCATAAGACAAAGTACGAAATGTACTGTCATGTACGACAGTTGCACCTGGTTGGTAGATAAACCATCATGCTTTCGTGTTAAGCAAGTACAAGAAATCCTTTTCTGTCAGATCGTGAACTGCCAAACACCAGTACATGATGTGTCTACCAATCAGGGACAAATACTACATACGTAACTTATATTAAATTTCTACACATGTTCATTGGCAGAAAAAATCATTTTCGGTCCCCTCCTGTGCCCTAGAAGTTTGTAACATTTACTTTGAGATATCTTGTCAGCAGTTTCTGTAGAGAAACTGGATAAAGAAATGAAGACGTTTCACAAGTTCTGCATAAAATATGAAAAAAAGTAGTATTTCTTTCCAGTACTTCTAAGTATCTAAGTATCAAGCTAATTTTGTTAAAATTGATTATCGCGTGGTGGTGTTTAGTGACTGATTTTGCGTTATGACCCAAATTTATAATTGGGACGATTCGTGATCTTGGCGTTGAATGATTTGCAGAAGCGCTTTGTATTGTACAGAAAAATGAAGGATGCTTCATTTTTTCAGTTAAAAAATCACACAACCTCCTCGCTCACGTTTTTGCGACTGCAAGAGAGCAGCGTTTGGCCGTGGATTACTGTACGAAGTTTCCTGCTCAACTGCTATAATTGTTTACACAACTCACATTATTAAATAAGAGGCGGTGTTTAGAAATGTATACGATACTTCCATTTATACAGTCATATTTATGACAATCCTTCAGCCACTGGCGGATCCAGAGGGGGGACATGTGGGCTATGTCCCCCCCCCCCGAATGCTTAAAGTTTTTGTTTACCTTACTTCATTTGACAAAAGATTAAAATGTTTATGTTCGAATTATGTAATTATTTAAACAATATTATTGTATAGTATCATATCTATAGTAAATAAATAATATACACTATAATCACAAATATGTATATTATTGAACAGAAATTTACGAATACAAAAAATGATCGGCTGGATCCGCCCCTGCACAGCACTGTGAAAGTGAATCGACGTCGCGGTTAATTGGTGGCTACAAATAATATTTTTTGTCGAGGAACGGATTAATAATCAAGAAAACAATTCATGAGGCACTATACTACCACCCTCACGATTAAATTTAAGGGCAGTTCCATCATGGCAAATGATGGAAACTCCAATTGGAATCTTAAAAAATGCAATTTGTTCTTTGTGAAATATGGAGAAAACGCCGATCAGCACGGCAAAGAGGTTAGCCTTATATAATAAACATGCTTCTTTGCAGATGCTCAAGGACATCATCGCAGAGACCAGAGAGCTGAGTTATATCGGACTTCACAAAGTGTCTGCAAACATCGCAAAACTCACTGGAGAATTCATGAATAAAGTTGATATCGTGTCTAGACACCAATTATCCAACTCAAACGCGTCTGAAATTGCAACTGCGTCATCTTCTGTGCCTGAAGGGAGAGAAATGAAGGTAAGATTTCCTTTTCTTTATGCAAGAGATTAGAACTCGTGTCCTTTCTGACGAAGGATTATTTCGCCTTACGTTCTAACACCCTCGCCCAAGCACGTTGGAAGATCTAAGATTTACAAACGAAAGCCATGTAATAATTTGGTATTTTGAACAGCTTCTGAGAGTACACACAAGCGACAATTTACAGTGGCGCGAAAGAACACTTAATGAGATCAGTGGTACCAAATAATTAGGAAAGACCCAATTCACACAATTCAACTACATTATTTCCGTGTAATGTTTTGTCTTTAAACAAATGTATTTATGGCTTTTGCAATCTGTAAACAATGTAGATGCTCGTGGGGTGTTTATAGTTTTTGAAATGTAAATGATTGCATCGAAAGTAGTTTTTCCAACAAACTTTTGAGTGTTCATTGCAGTTCAACTATTCGAAATCCGATAGTTTTTTATACAAAACTAGGGAAACTCGGTAGACGTTGTTCTGCCCTTCATCTCCCTCTTTCCTCTCCCATTTCCCATCTCCCTTTCTCACTGTCACTCCCTTCTTCCCTCACCCTGTCCCTGTCTGTCTCGTGTGAATACAGCATTATATTTCTAACAATTGTGTTATGATTAGGAAGAATTAGGCACAATTCCAAATAATTTCTTCCACCTTAAATTGCACATAGAAAGAGTGCATTTCATTAAATGTACACCTAACTGGTATTACAGTCGCATTAGTGGCGGGTTGATTTTCCTAAAACGAAGTCCCCGCATTTCTTCCAAAGTATCAGTAGTCATTAGTATGACTGATTGATTCGTGATTCCGCGCGCGTGAACTGCAAAGGTCATTAGTCTCTTAAGTGCAGGTCATGTATTTTATCGCGGAAGGTGTCGGTGATCTTCCCCCGCTGGACGGCATGATCCGGCGTCGACCTACGTCGTCTTGCGAGGATTTTCTCCAACCAGGTATCTCACACCAGCGTGGCACCGCCTCTGCCGGGACAAGCTCTGAGCTCTCGACAGATCTCCCGACAAATATGGTAGTGTAGTACATGTGACTGTAAGTGTATATAAGTAAGGGGTGAGGATAGGTCAAGGAAGGGGAAGGAAATATCACGTGCGATCCGTGGCCCGTTTGTTAGGCTACAACTCCGGCATTCGCCTGGTGTTGATCGACGAAACCACGGAAAACTACCGACCAGACTGGCCGGCCGCTACAATTCTCCTCCAGACAAAAGCTGAATTAGACATATTTGTGCAGCTAGAGTCGAAAATCCTGCCGCCGCAGCGACATTCGATCCTATGATCCTATCAGAGGCGCTGCAGTGACATCAGTTGATGCCGTGAGATACCAAAGACGCTTCAGCGAAACCTCTCCTGCCACCAGGCGAAGCGAGAAGACGCAGATGTGGAAGCGGGGGAGGAGCGACCGAGCCTCCACAGCAGTGGGGACCGCGGAGTGGTACGGCGGAGGGGACGGCAGAGGGACAGCGCTCCACGCGGCGGCGGCGGCGGGCGACCGGGCGCAGGTGGCGCGCCTACTGGAGGACGGCGCAGACGTGGACGCGCGCGACAACGACGGCCGCTACGCCGCTCTGGGTGGCTGCTTTCGACGGACAAACCGAGGTCAGGTTCATATCAACAAACCACCAATTTACACGCAGGATGCAAAGTGATCGGGTGGGGGCGGGGCGTTGAGGACCCCCACCCGATATTTGAATTTTAGTGGGTACTTTACATGAAGTTCTGGCAGATTTAGAAAAAAGCCTCCATCGTTTTTGATTAAATTTTGTTGTTAGTGTGAAGGACATACTGTCTACTTAAAAACACTGATTATAAAATTAAGATGATAGTCAAATTTACGGCAGAATATACTTCAAACTAATGTTGAAATCTTATGTGCCACATTAGAACAGAACATTTAACGTCGAAATGTATCATCATTAGAGACCGGATTTGGTATGTAATTACATATTTTTTTGTCTTTCTACTTACCGTTCTCAAAATTGTAATCTTGGCGAATCATAGCCCTCCTAACACAATATCAATTTTTTTCGTTACATATTTTTACCTATTTAGTACTATATTACATATTTTACATATTTTGCTGTTTTCACAATATATTTTCTTATTTTATCAATTTTCTTCAATTTAATTCCATATTTTTTATGAAAAGTTGTATTTTTTTAAAACAACGTCAGCATTTTCCTTACATTATTGGGGGAAATCTAGTCCAAAATATCACTGACACTGCGTTTGGTGATCTGTAACCTTAATTTCCGAGAAAAATTTGCGATCGCTACAGCGTATATTTGCTGTAGATATCGCCAGTTGTGTGATGACTTCTATTGCGATTAGTTTGATATGCTAAACTACAGTCCTAAATTACAATAGATGAAGCGTTTACTACTGACAAGAAAGTTGGATGATGTAAAATTAGCAGTTTTTCTAAATGTAATTTCTTACTATGTAATTGGTTTTAATTAGAGAATTTTCATATTTCATATTATATCCGATTTTACATATTTATTACATATTCTTACTGTTTTCATTACATATTTATGTACATATTTTGACGTTTTAATACCATATATTTTTCCGGTCTCTAATCATCATATTTAAAACATCGATGTTTTTGTCGATGTGTCGATGTGTTCACGTCGTTCACCATCGATATTTTTATCGACGTCGAAAACCTTTTGGTGATATATCGATGTACGGATGTTTTGCTAAACTTGCCATCACTCACGCCCAGGGTGCTGGAGTTGCTGGCGGGCGCGGGCGCCGACGTGCACGCGCGCGGACGCGGCAGGGGACGCCGGCGCTGCTGGCGGCGGCGGCGGGCGCGCACACCGCGACGCTGAACGCGCTCCTGGAGCGGGGCGCGGACGCGGGGGCGCGCACGCCGCGCAACGGCCACACTGCGCTGCATCTGGCGGCGGCGGCGCCCGAGAGGGCTGCGGGGGCGGCGGGAGGGCGGCGAGCGCCGTGCGACGGCTGCTGGCGGCGGGCGTCGACCCGGCGGCGCGCGACGCGCACGGCCTCGCGCCCATGCACTACGCGGCGAGCGCGGGCGCCGCAGAGGCCGTCGCGGCGCTGGCGGACGGCGGGGGCCGACGGTCGACGCCGCCCAAGCGGGCACGGGCAACACGCCCCTGCTGTTCTGTCGGGGCAACCTCGAGGTGCGTTCAGAAGGCGCGCTTTTCAACTGTTAACACCCTAATTAATGTTGGTGCTCATCGCGAGAGAGATTATAGTTACCACGCCCGTGTGCGAGAAGACACTGTTGGAATTATCTAATACCATTCTATCGTAACTAGTGGTGATATGTGCTAAAGCAGCATGTACTTTCTCCCCCGCATGTTCACTCAAAATTACGCGAAAAGTACTCAAATTTTCGAAAATTTGTTTATAAACCTTATTTCAAAAATCTATATTTAAGGAATATATTTCTTTCATGGATAAAAACTCTATCTTTAACATTTTATTGGTAAGAAGACTCCGAAACAATTTTGAACATTTGCAATTTTCGAAAATTCAAGGTTTACAACGAAAATAAGACCTACATCATTCTCTTAAACGTTCTTCACCCTATCCAACTACAAAATTTAATCAAAAACGAAGTTTGTTTGTTTTTTTTTTCTGGAAAATGTCCCAGGGCCTTTATGTAAAATACCCCCCAAAATTAGAATATTGGTTTCAAATTAAAGGGGCAGCGATATCAGTCAGATCAAACGCGGAATATCAGTTTTGAAGAAAATCGGCTGGACAGTTTAGCCACTAGCGTTGTTCACAGACGGACAAACAGGTAGATACGTTTTGCCGTCATTCCATTTTTTCGGTATCAAGGACCCACACAACTTGAATTCTTACTACACCATGTAATATAGATGTTTTTTCTAAATTTAGCATCTGAATTGATTCACTTTTTCCTTACCAGGGCCCTGAAGTAAGAGTTTTTCTGCCGAAAATTCGCCGCTTCTTCTTGCTGTATTACGTAACCTTCTCTTTCGTAGCAAGAAAGTAAAATCGAAGCGCAGGTTGCCGCACCCCCAGTCAATAGAAACTCAGGTGTCCTGGGAGATGCCACCGCGTCCTAGGTGCAGTTACCAATGTTTCGACTGTCACAATGCGACCTTTCTCCGAGTGAATTGCCAATTGACATTTGGCTCTGAGGAACGTAGCAGTATGACGTTCCCAACTAGGCCTAGGTCGCGTGTACGATGTCGATAAATTATACTCCTTGAGAGCTCCAAAACCCCAAACCGTTGGTTAATGAGTATTGTTTCTTACAATATATCTTAAAACTCTTGAACTTGGCTACATTCACCATATTCACAAATATCCAAAGTAGTTGTCGCGCCCGAAAACTCGCAACGCGCACTCATTCACGCACTGCGCATCGTACTGCGCATTCCGCAGGTGGCGGAGCAGCTGGTGTCGCGGGGCGCGGACGTGAACGGGGCGACGTCGCTGGCAAGATGGCGCTGTTCTACGCGGTGCAGCTGGGCGACGAGGCGTTCGCGCGCTGGCTTCTGGCCCACGGGGCCGACCCCGCCCCCTCCCGCCGCCGCCGCCCCGGGCCACACGCCGCTGCACGCCAGCGTCAAAGGACGGGGCGGTGGGCGTGGCGCGCGCGCTGCTGGAGGCCGGCGCCCCCGTCGACGGCCTCGACGCCAGCGGCCGCACCCCGCTCGGCTACGTCCCCGACGCGCGCAAACATAGGAGGTGAGCGACGCACCACCATCATCAAAGCGTTAAGGAACACGTTTTTGTCTTATTTCTTCTCTCTTTTTCTTCCTCTTCTTGTTCTATTTTTTCTCCATCAACTTCCTATTCTTAAATTTCTTCTTATTCTCGTATTGCTTCTTCTCATCCCTAATTCTTCTACATCTTTTCTTCCTCTTTTTGTTCTATTTTTTCTCCATCAACTTTTTATTCTGAATTTTCTTCTTATTCTCTTTTGCTTCTTCTCGTCCCTAATTCGTGTTGTATTTCTTCTCGTACATATGAAAAAAATTAAGAAAAAAGAAAAGAATGCCTCCTTCTTCTTGTATTTCTTTTTCTTATTTAACTTTAATATTTTCTACATATTTTTTCTTTTTATTTCTTATTATGTTTTTCTTAGTTATTTTTACTCTCTTATTGCTCGTCTTCCTTTACTTCTATTTCTTCTTGTCCAAATTTTTCCCTTCTTCTTTTTCTTGTATTTCTTCTTAGGCTTTTAGCTGGCTAGTTGGATAAAGAAACGTGGACAAATGCACCAAAATATGGCAAGTAGCTTGTACAAGTATGTGATGCATCCCACCAATAACTAGTCCAAATACATAAAAAATAATAAAATATTCTGACAATATGCAATGGACCGGTCGTGACACGTAGGGTGCAATGAAAAATACAACTCAGGAGCCGAAGATCTCTTATTCGAATCCATGCGCTAAATTTCATTTCTATACATTCTTCGTATTATGAAAAATTATTTGTCCATTAGTATTTCTCTTAAAGGTAAAATTGTACCATTTTTATGAAAAATATACTTTTTTTTCAATTCAAATGAATACTCACCATTTCACGTTGAAATCTTGCCTCAATTCTGAATCCTCTACTCGCAGCTTTCCCTTGTCAGTATTTAAGTCTCAAGCCATTCATTTAACGTTCAATAATGTAACGCCCCCCATGGGACGGGGCGTACTACCAGGATGTTGCGCGCGAGGCCGAGACGCCGATGATGTTGGGGTATCCGTCGACTCACCTGCTTCGATCTCCGGTTTCAAAGATCTTGATTTGCTCTCAGCAAAGGCTGGGAGAATCCTCAGGGGGAGGCCTCTCCGGGTTAGCCTTGCAAGGATTGGTAAGTGGGGTCCGGTGTACTTTGCTGTTTATAAATAAAATAATATTGTTAACTATGTGTTTACTGAAGAGATTCCATTTCGTTTATTGAAATAGAAATCAGTTTCAGAAAATCAGCATGAAGACAAGAACATTAATAAGTAACGAGACCCGTCAACAAGCGTGGCTCATTTGAATATCAAATCACCAATCGGAACATTATGCTATTGAATGAATCTAGCATTGTGGAAGGATGTAGGTAGATGGTGACGAAATGGCGACTACCATTTTGAATAACACTCAAAATAAATACTTTTTGTGTTGCAGCTTTTAACATACGCGTCAAAAACAGATTTTTCCTGAACCTGAACCGTAGTACAATAGTACACTAATCATAAACATTTCCAATTCCACAGGGAACTGCTGACGATCCTGCTGAACGCGGGAGCAGACCCTAACACACGGATTGAACAGGAGAAACCTACGACACTGCTGCATTCAACAATGCTCCTTGGCGACATCGAAATGGCGGATTTATTGTTGAACGCGGGAGCTGACCCAAATTTCGACGCGTTTGGTGACAAATCTCCCCTGGGCATTGTCCTGAAGACGGAGGTATCGGAAATAATAGAACAATGGAACGCTGACAAAATGCGCAGCGCAGAGACGTATCCGGCTGCAGAAGAGTCCAAGTAGCATGACAAATCCCGTTGGCGAACACAAAGAAAACATTTTGGTAGGAGGGACCTTTGACAAGCATGTCTCTGTTAAGAAACGAGACACGGTTTCATCCGGGATACAAACGCGGGAACTAAGAAAGAACAAAATGACTGTACAATAGTAACTAAAGTTGAGTGTGAAGAATCGAAAGGAGAATCGTCCGCGAATGCAGTGTCCCGCGGGTTGCCTACTTCCGGGAAACGCTGCGCTCCTCTCGGCAGCGCGGCGCGGGGATTCCCAGGCGATCGGCGCGCTGCTGGCGGCGGACAGCGGCGCCTGCGTCAACGCGGCCACGGACGCCCTGGGCCACACGGCGCTGCACCTGGCGCGGAGGCGGGCGCCGTGGACGCCCTCGTCACGCTGGTAGGTGCAGGAATGGCAATAAAACATCGATGTTTTAAAACATCGATATTTTCATGCGGAAACATCGATATTACGACATAGATGTTTTGCTTCCAATGTTTTATTCAGATCGATATTCTTGTCCAGAAACATCGATGTTTAAAAAAAATATCGCAACATCAATAATATTTCCAGTAACTATTTGATTTGTGGATTGCTCGCAATCAACATCCCTTGACAACTGTCACAGTTGTCGGTCCCCAAGCGGCATGAAACAGCTATTCGCAACCTTTCTCCAGTGTTGTTACCTTTTTTATCATTTCCTCCAGTGTTATTATAGTTAAACTGCAAACTGAACCTTGTCTACATAGAACATTGATAAGAAAATTAAGATGACAGTCAAGTTCAAGGCCGAATATACATTAAACTAATATTGACGTGTTACGTATCACATTAGAACCAGGCCATTTTACTTAAAATGCTTCATAATTAAAACATCGATATTTTAAACATCGATGTTTTTGTCGATGTTTTCATCGACATCGAAAACCTTTTGATGAGTTATCGAAATTTCGGTGTATGGATGTTTGGCTAACATTTGCCATCACTAGGTGGGGCGGGGGCGCGCGGCTCGACCGGCGGTCGGCGCAGGGGCGGACGGCGCTGCACGCGGCGGCGGCGAGCGGGCAGGCGCGCGCCCTCGAGTGGCTCGCGCTGTGCGTCGGCGGCCCCGCCGCCAGCCGCGCCAAGGACGCGGGCGGCGCCACGCCCCTGGCGCTCGCCGCCGCCGCCGGCCACGAGGGGGCAGTGCGGGCGTTGCTCAACGTGGGCCCGTCGCGGGACGACGACGACTTGGCCGAGGTAGGAGAGGTCGTGTTGGAAGGAAGGTTCCAGGGCCTTGCAACTCCCCATCAAAACTGGAGACAGAGCTTGAGGGCGCTATACTGCGATTTTCGTAACTGTGCCCCTGACAGGAATCAGCTGTTGACGGTTTAATCCAATCGGGAGCTTGAACGTCACCATAGTGACGTCACTGTAGCGAAATATAAACTCCCGATTGGATAGCAGCGAAACAATTGATTCCTGTCAGGGCACGGTTACGAAATTGCAGTATTCTACAGGAGGCACTAGAGTCGCCGGGTTCAGCTGCAGATTAGGTTCGCCAAAATCCGCACCTAAAAGTTGGCGGATTTCAGATAAATACGAAAAGTGTCTTCTAAATGTTCATTATTCATAAAATATACGTATAAGAAACTGCTGTAGAAAGCACGAATATCGACGCTATTTTTAGTAACATTCCGTGCCTGCTTGCGTCTCGCGATTCTACGCAGTAGCCATGCACGTATCGTTGGCAGCAGTTCGTATTTTAGGTCCTGTACGAAGGTGATATAGGAGATGGCGCCACTGTAATGGTCTCCACCACGTTATATGGGAGTTAAAATGCCCTGGAAGGTTCGTTTCAGTGGAATAGTTGAAGCTCGGCGGCATGTGCCTGACAACTATGCATTAATTGCTGTGCAATCAATATTGAGTTCCATAAGACGGCAACCTTTCACAGATGGCTCTTTGTCAGTGGGCGCTGGCGGGACTCCTCATACCACGCAGGCGGCAATACGCGGAACAATTATGGTTTCAAACTTTTAATCTGCAAAAATATTCATTTTCAAATTCTTTCGAAAAGTTTTGAACAAGAGAATTTTGTTTTGCATGAATATGTAAATCGGAAATTCTAGTGCTTTTATCCGTTTCATCACCTTTCCTCCGTTCTAAAACCAATTTCTTTCTTTTCAAAGTTATTAAATGTTCCCATTGCTCCAAATTATTTCCACTTAGAGGTGGAGCGTATTAATTTCATGTGAGAAGGCGACCACTTCAAGATAGTTTTCAAGTAATGTAGAATTAGAGACATCACAGCTTGAAGCCTAAATTGGATAAAATGTGAATACACTTTTGAGCCTCTGCGTACGGAAACTTTAAAGTTACGATAGAGTTTTAGCGAAAAACCATTGTCCTTCAGAATTATCTCGTGTAATCACGTGACTTACATCATGTATGATGCAAATTTCGTGATTACGATTAATGGATATTATTGTACGTTTTAGCGGTGTAGTGTGCTGCCAACTCTGTATTCCCTTAATACGTCATCATGTTGGTGGTCAGCTCGAGTCGAAGTGATTTGAATCAACAGTATGTGGCTCACAGTTGATTTAGCGTTAGCAGCATACTCTGCGACTCACTTCAGTACTACTTCCATTTTTCGAAGTCTTAGAACGAAACGTTGGGAAAAAGCCCTCATTATATTTCACATAAAGGAGGTCATGCGTTGCCTTTAACATGCTCCATACTGTTTACGACACACGGCAGTTCCACATCTCCATTAAATACAGCGTATTGTTCAGGTTGTTGAGAGTCGCAAAGATGAGAAAGTCCGTTAGGACGCGTATCCCAAAAGATTCATTCCTTCCAAAAATAGAATGTCAAAAATTGAATTTGAGTTTGCTACTGTTTCAAAATGAATGATAATATCGAAAATATTATTTTTTATACTCCCACTGTATAATTATGTCATTTGATGGCTTGTTGCCAGTTGCATAATGATACCAGTACCAGTATATCAGTTGCATAATGATACTTATTACAGTATGATTTCATTATGATACAGGTCCCTGATCAATCACAGAGAAATTTATAAACCAAGTAATGACACTTGATTAAGTATTGAGAATCGTTCTAGTAAATGTTTCGTTCGATTGTGTACATTAAAGTTGCAATTAACATTACATTATGCTTGTCAGTTTTACAATCTATTACTATTAATATTTTTACGTGGAATATTATTTAAAATGTATTGGAAATAATTTCACTTTGATCCTATTTGACCAGTGCATTGGAAAACAAGAGCCACCTGTGGCAGGATAGGGTAGGGAGATGTCCGCTAGGTGACCTTAACAGTACCCTGCATGTCAACTGCCACGAAACGATTCAATGTAAAAGTTTCTTATAAAAAGTTACTATAATTCGTAGCAATGTTCCGTATGAAACTCGATGTAATGGGTATTAATACACTCGTGTGAAGTTTATTATACTCGCTCTTTCCTCGCTCGTATCGTAATATCACACTCGTGTATTAACACCCAGCAGTACATCATCGTATCATAATGCACTATTCCACGAGTGCGAAGACATTTTCCTCCCATTTTCCAATTCCCCTATTCGCCTTGATCGCCCTCTGGCAACGATTCTGTTTGGCGCTGCTCAGGCGCTGCACGCCGCGGTGCGCCACGGCCACGCGTCGTGCGTGCGCGCGCTGCTGGGCGGCGGCGCGTGCCCGGACGCGGCGGACGGCGCGGGCACGCCGGCGCTGGGGGCGGCGGCGGCGGGCGGGCGCGCCGACGTGGTGGCGGCGCTGCTGGCCGGCGGGGTGGCGGTGGCGTGGCGGGGCGCGGCGGCGGCGCGCGGCGAGGCGCTGCGCGGCGCGGCGGTGGAGGCGCGCGACGCCCGGGGCCGCGCGCCGCTCGAGCTGGCGGCGGCGGGCGGGCACGCGGCGGCGGCGGCACTGCTGCTGGCCGCGGGGGCGCGCGCGGACGACGGGGCTGCGCTGCGCGCCGCGCTGCGCGCCCGCCACGACGTGCTCGCGCTGCGCCTGCTGCGCCGCGGCGCGCGCCCCGACGCCGCCCCGGGCCCCCACGACGACGACCGCCGCCGGCCGCTGCAGGTGAGGCAATTGGCGGGGCAATTACGGATCCGACATTGATGTCGATGTTTTAAACATTGTTTTAAACATTGTTTGTTTTAAACATTGTTTTAAACATTGTTTGTTTTAAACATTGATGTATTGAAGCAGATGTTTTTTCAAAATCGATGTTTTGTGATCGATGATTTTTTTCGTTTTCTGTTTTGTTTGTGGATGGAAAATTCCTGTAACCCCAATCGTGTAAACGTTAAATACGAAATAATAACTGATGACACCACTGTTTTGTGTGTTCCAACCAAACGAACACGGTTTGTACTACCTTCATCGAGCGGACTATACATGTGGTAGATGATCCTGATGTCCAGGTATTTACTTGGAATTTGCACATGGAGAGGCGTTTGTAACGTTATTTTTCGTTAAATTGTAATTACAAATTAATATATACGGCCACTGTCAAATTAAATTTCGTTGCGCACGAATTTGTTTGAAATGACTGAATCAGCATTGAAACAACCATGTTCAAAACCATCGATCGTTTGTGGTGAATGTAAAATTAACATCAATGTTTTTATTCTGAACATCGATGTTTGGCAACATCGAAGTTTTGTCGATGGAGCATCACTTCTCGGGAGTGCCACTGAAAAGTCGTTCACGCACAGGCACTGACCAGCGCTATTGAGCGAGGGAAAGGAAGGATTAGTGTGTGAGCGCTGTAGACGCTAGCATACCAGTCAACAAAACGCTCCATGGATTGATGAAGTATAGCACATGAATTTTTAAAATTCATTTCCATTTTTCTCGCAGATAGCTGGAGATGAAGGGCTGGAACTGGCTGCAATTGCTATAGTGCATAACATGATGGTTGTCTCAGGAGGCCAGGAAGATCTAAACGCAATCAAGGCAATATGCTTGGAGCAAACCAAGAACCTCCTCCTTCAGAACCCCACGGTGAGTGCTGTGGCGTAACTAAGAACTCATGTACGAGCGCTCCTGCGCTCAGGCACACACATCACACCATCAACACACAAGCAACGTTTGATGTAATTTCAGATTTTGTAATATGTCACTTTAAATGTTAACTACTAAACTATCTTCATAGATAATAAATACTACATTACGTTTCGATTACCAGATGCTTCCAACAATTTGAAACTAAATTAAAATAAAAGTAAATTATACTATAAAACACTGTGAATTTTCAAGAGTAAGTAGTTTGGAGGAGAACTAACCATATTGCCCTATGTTGCATGTTTAAACTAGTGTACTAAAATACGTTCTTTCTCGCCCTTACTTTCACGCAAAATTACGTGAAAAGAATTCAAATTAGCGAAAAATTGTACATGATCTCATTTCAAAATCCATCGTTAATGAACAGATTTCATTGAGGGAAAAATCTCTTTCTTCATAATTATAGTTGTAGGAAGACGCCAAAACAATTTTGAATATTTGCAATTTTCGAAAAATCAGAGTTCTGCTCCAAAAATTAGCTTTGAAAAACTGGGTTGTAGAATATCACTTAAGTTACACTTTCTACACTCCCATTGGATTTCTTCCCTAATAACCTCGGTTTCGTGAGTTAAGAACAAAGTGAGCGATTGGTCCAAGGCAGAACAAATGAGCAACGCTACCAAGATTTCTAAAATGACTGTGATGGCAGATTTCTGCAGGATGTTATTCAGAGAAGATCCGAAAACAGCTCACAAGAGACATGGGAGTTAATCACAATTCTTTACTAATATCCTTTACTACACTTTACTAACGTCCTTTTTAAGGACGTGAGATATGATCGATTGTTAGTGTAATAAATAGATTCGCTATTGTAGAAAAATGGCGTGTGATGGCGCAAATCTGATTGCAAAGCCGTCATCTGTGGCAAAAACTGCTTTACAAAAATATGCTTATATGTCTGATGATTTCAACATGTTTCATTTTGTAGATCTATGTAAATGTACAGGGCTCGGATTGTGATGACGTGTCATCTTTTCATTGGTGTACTCTAGACATTGCTAACTTGTAAATGAATGTTTATGACGACTTATAGCTGATAGAAATATGTAGTTAATGGGTCATTTGACATTTTTTGCCATTTTTCAAATTTTAGGTAATGTTTCTGAACATTTGCGTCTTTTTGTCATTTTTACGCATTTTGTTTCCTTTTCATATTTATTGTTAGTGAATGCTTCATGAATTTACAATGACACACCAAACAAACATTTTATAGTATCATCAGTTCATGACGAAATTCACTACTACAGTGGACTAAGTGCTTCTAACTCTCAAAATTATACAGATTTTAGGTAACTTTCTCGAGTTTCCAAACTGACTGTTGGAAGATCGGGGCTAACGAGTTCATTTCCTCCTAAAATAAAGACTTTATATTAAATATAATTGTATATAAATTTTATTTAAAATTGTAAAATTCTTTGAATAGATAAACATACTCATACACATTTTTAAGTTGTTTTTACTTTCCCGTATACGTACGTATACACGGAGTGATATACGTAGTATAGGGAAAGTTATGTAATGCTGCGCGAAAAAATGGCCAATTTTCGGCGGAAAAAAATTAATTGCCGGGCCGTGAAAACGAATAAGTGGATAAAACCAGTTGCTAAATTAAGAAAAAAAATCCTCTATCTCGTGGTGTGGTCAAAATCCATGATTTGTTGCTTCTTTATACTTAAAAATCAATTGACGGCATTCCGTCCGTCTGTCCGTCTGTGGTCAACGCTACCGCCTAAACCGTTCGGTCGATTTTCTTCAAAATTGATATTCCCCAGTCGATCTGATTCTAGTCGAAGCTTTGTGATTTTGAAAAAGATTCTTTAAAATTTGGGGGTACTTTATATGAAGCCCCCCGGGGATTTTCAACATTTTCTCAAAACGGCTCCAAATTTTTTCTTTAAATTTCTTGTATGAATAGAGGAAAATACACTTTTTAACATGGCATAGGTCCGATTTTCACGTACAGCTCTGAATTTTCGAAAATTGTGAAAGTTTGAATTTTTTTCGGCGTCTTTCTCCAACTACAAAATTGAAGATAGAGATTTTTTCTTCAAATAAAATTTGTTCTGCATAATGAGTTCTTTAATAAAGGTCATGTAAATGTTTTTCACAATTTTGGTAGTTTTCGTGCAATATTGCGTGCAATATGTGCAATTTTAAAACATTACAAAAACAAAATTTTCTCAAAAACGGCTCCAAATTTTTTCTTTAAACTTTTGGTAGGGATAGTGGTAAATGTACTCTATCAATGACATAAAAGTCATTTTGGTCTATCGGTTGGTTTTTTCAAAAATTACAAAAATGTAATTTTTTTTACTTGTCTCTCACGTCGTTAATATTTACATTATCGGCGATTTTTTTACATTATTATATTTACGAGTATATATGCTTTAAATAATGTCAAGTAAAGTTTCTCGAAAACACTACCGTTTTCTGTGAAAAGTAGCTCAAATTTCGGCATTTTCAGAAATGCTCAAACGTCATTTTCTCGTATATGGCTGCAATTTCTTTCTTGAAACTTTTGTAACGGATAGTGCTAATTACACTCATTAGTATAGCGTGAAGTTTATTTTGAGCTTTTTTTTTGTTGTTTTTTTTTCAAAAAATATATAAATGTAAATTTTTTGAAAGATCTCTCACATCTTTAATATGCACATTATCCGCAATTTGTAAAGATGATTATATTTGTGAGTGTAAGTGCTTCAAATAACTTCAAATAAAGTATTTTGAAAACTCAAACATTTTCTGTGAAAATGAGCTTCAAATTTCGCATTTTTAGTAGTGCTAAAACGCCATTTTCTCTTAAAAGGCACATAATTTTTAAAAGAAAATTGCCATTTACGGCTAGGTTTTTGTGTTCTTTAATATTCTAAAATTAATGTTTCTTTCTACCAATAGGAAACCGAAAAATTAAGAAAATGACAAAAAAATGTACTTTTGGCGATGATAGATGGTAGCTGGCAAGAAAGAGTATGTGGCAATTCCGAATAGCTAGCGAAGACCCAGGAAAATAGAAAACTAATACGGGAAAGTCTGTGCCATTCTGTTTCTGTTTTTTGACAAATAAATAAATAAATAAATAAAATAAATACGGTCATGCTTAATTTTTTCAAAATGCGAGTAGTTTTTCTTTAATTTTGTGACCAACGTAATAGGCCGCTGTAAATTTACTGCGCTTCGGACAGCTGGATGCGTCGTAAATTAGAATGTGCAATTTTGTATATTATTTCTTTCTTCGTTTCTTACATTCGAACTTTGTTATCTTACACATTAATATTTTAGAAATTGTTTATTTTGAAATATTTGAAATAAGTAAAAAGAATTAATAGCTCTCAGAATAGCGACAATGCAGGGTCTGCAACAATGGAATTCACTTTGCGCTCGCGAATATCTGTGAATTAGTGTCATTGTTGTGACCTAATGGAGCTGTATGAAAAGGTGTTATAATTGTCTAATTTATGTTGATATTTGCAGGCAAATATTTAGTTTTGCACCAAATGCTGTACCATTTGTAGTGAGTAGAGAATTTGTTGCATGGTTTTAAAATACTCTTCCCTAATCATGGCCCAATGGAAGGCATTTCTATATTTCCAGGGTATCAGGCTTCTTTTTCCAATACAGGGTTACAAAACTTTTGCATTCTATTTTTGTGAAGTTGTAGAATTCACATAGTTCTGACAACACTGCAATGGAAATAGTGAGTTCCAAGCGAAGATGTTAGTAGCGCATAAAGTGCAATATTACAGTACTACTTAGCTGTTTCCTCTAATACGGGAAAGTAAGTGCTGTTGTAGCACCACTAGTTTTAAATAGTTCATTTTCGCCTAATTTTTAAGGGTCATTCCTCTTCGTTCGTTTTCCTCTTATTTTGAATTCATTTTATAGGTCATTTTCAAAGAAGTTTTAGGTTATCAGAAAGCGAGCCCTGGCAGTGACTGGAGCGGCGTGTGCGCAGGGCCCGGTGGTGCGCGCGCTCGCCGATTGGCTGCAACTGACGGAGCTGATGGGCGGGACGCCGTCGCTGCTGGCGGCGGCGGCGCTGTGCGGGCGGCGTGACGCCGTCGAGGCGCTGCTGGAGGACGGCGCGGCCGTCGATGGCGGGGGCGGCCTCTCCGCGCTGCACGCCGCGGCCTTCAAGGGCCACGCGTACCTCGTCGACTTGTTGGTGAGATAAAGCTTGTTTTTTGTGTGTTCGTAATTGGCGCGACAGCCCGCGTACGGGCCATGGCCTGCCAGCAGCGTCCCGGCTTCGCGGCCATGTGTTAAGGGGTACGTGTGGTGAGCAGGAAGACATCCCCACGCCGTACCACGCCTCAACCAGAGAAGTGAATTTTCTCATCGTCACACAGGAACATACACTGAGACTGCAGGGAAAACCAACGCAATAATCTTGCCAGACCGGGAATCCAACCCGGGTTCGCGGAGATAATAGTTGTTTAAGCAATTAGTTTATAATGTTACGCCTTATTGCATGAGTACATATTTAAAAAAGAGCGACGTTTGTACGTAAGCAGTGAAATAACATTATAGACGAGTTGCATACGCTATTTTTTTAATAGCATTATAAATTTATAAGAGAATCAAACATAATTTTGCGAATCAACTTCCTTGTGACGTCTCGGATATTAGACATATGTGTGAGAAAAGTGGTCAGCTGTTCCGTTCACCGCTACCTCCCCACGATTCTCTGGCTGCGATTGGCTAGATTGTAATGACACAACCACTCGTGCCGTACAATCTAATAGGCATTTCTGCCGAAATCATTTCATGGAAAAAATCATCATTTCTTCCGAGAAATTTCCTTTCTTGCAAAACAAAAGGTCACTTATAATGCTGGTAAACAAAATAGGAAAATAAAACATGCTTGTTGTTCGGTAAAGAAATAAATGGATTAAGAAACAGTGGCGACGTTTTCAGTGGGCTGAAATTGTGAGATGGCATCCGTAATTACGCATCTTTTCACATGACCTTGCAATGAACTAAAAGACATTTCTTATCTCTACTATCAGGGCACATGTTTTGGTGTGAAATAGTGACACAAGTGATAGCTTGACAGCATGATGTAATAGGGGCGCGGGTTCGACTCCAATCTCAAATATTTTTTAAATAGCATTTTTTGTAATAAATAAATGCATTGTAGATTATGAGTTGGGCATATTCAAGGTTGTTTGATGTAAATCGAAGAGCCGCGAGGCCAGACCGCAATGCTAACTATAAAATACTCGAGTGATGGCGAGTCAACGTGGCGCTAAAATAATTTTCACATAAAAGTCCTTTTGTAGGGTAAATGCCTGTTCTCGTGTCATTACAAGTGATAGATGATGAGCAACGTCACGAACCTGCTGCAAATGAAACTTCTCTGGGCTCTCTTTGGACCGTTTGACAAATTTGTATACTCTTTCTAATCGATCGCGCCCAGCCATTTCCATACTCGAACCACACACAGGTCGCAATGTTGCCGATGTTCCAAAACAAGGCAGGGGCCGAGAGAGGTAGTTCAAGGTATCTGAAGGTTCGAGTAGCAACGGTGACAGGACTTTCGATACTAGCTTGTCAGCTAGGACGAATACAATCGCTGTCTGAAGGAGAATTCTAGCGGGCGGCTTCTCTGATCGGTAGTTTTCCGTGGTTTCTCCGATCAACACCAGGCGAATTGCGGAGCAGTAACCTAACAAACGGACCACGGACCGCGCGTGATGTTTCCTTCCGCTTCCTTGTCCTATCCTCACCCCTTACTTACACACAAACACTAACATGCACTGCACTGCCACTGAGCTTAGAGCTTGTCTCGGCTGCGGCCGTGCCCCGCTGGCGGGAGAGACATGGATAGGAAAACCCGCTAGCGTATGGTACATACGTGCCGTATCTCGCCATCCAGCGGGGGAAGATCACCGCCAACTCCCAAGAAAAAAAACACGTCCGGGACTAACAACCCCATCAGTTGACGCGCCGGGAATCACTAACAATCAACCAATCCAAGGAGGCAGTGCAGGTGAGGGCAGCGTGTGGCGTGCGCTTGCGCAGGTGGCGCGCGGGGCGTGCGTGGACGCGCGCGGGGGCGGCATGGGACGCACGCCGCTGCACGTCGCCGCTTCCTTGGGCGACGCGGCCTTCGTCCGGCGCCTGCTCCACGCCGGCGCGCCCGTCGACGCCGCCGACCGCCAGGGCGCCACGGCCGCCTGCCTCGCCGCGCGCGAAGGACACCTCCCGGTGCGTACGGAGTGCGGAGTGAATGGCGCGTGAACAAAGTACAGTATACTCACGGTGTAAGAGATATAGGTGGGTTCACTCCCGGTCTAAAACTGAAGCTAATGTGAGGCTAGTTCCCACAGCTCTCGCTATGTAAGCGCTGCGAACGACTTGGGCATTTTTGGGACAAGATGGTGATCCATTTAATAGCTTTGTAACCTCCGGTGGAAGCCACTAAATCGCGAGACGCCATCATGAATGCCCAACTCGATCGTGCGCACCGTACGGATAAGCGAGGAACTAACCTCAAACTGGCTTCAAAAATTTTGTCCAAAAGGCGGCTAGTTGACACACCTATATATCTTACACCGTGAGTATACTTCGGTTCTTTTTTCTTGGCGCTTGGGAGAGGGGTGTCATCAAAATGGAATATCTCACGGTATTTCGCGTCGTGCTCGGTTGTGCCGCTACGAGTCGCATGATCGCCAGCAGTGCTGGATACAGTCGCGATTATGATACTCGTAGTGGTACAACCGAGAACGACGCGAAATACCGTGAGATATTCCATTTTGATGATACACCCCCACGCGCCATGAAAGAAAAACCGAAGTACAGAGTCGCTGTCGTCCGAGCCTTGCTATACTGCGATTTTTCTAACTGCGTCCCTCAAGACCACTTAAATCCCATCTTCGCGATGGAATATGTCACGGCATTTCCCGTCTTTTCTCGGTCTTGCCGGTAGAAGTCGCATGATCGCAAGAACTGCTTCATACGGTCGCGATCGTGCGAATTCTAGCGGAACGACTGAGAAAGACGCGAAATGCCGTGACATATTCCATCGCGATGATGGGATTTGAGTGGCCTTGAGGGACGCAGTTTGAGAAATCGCAGTATAATCCGAGATGCCGTGTGATCCGACATGGCCTGATGTGCATCAAGCCACCAAACAAGCAGACAAGCGGTTGTAATCGAGTGCCGGTTCTTGAAGGGTTGGCATAACTGCATCGAAGATCACGAGTGTGGCGGTCAGTGCCAGTGTCAATCTGCAACAGTGTTGTGAGCATTCATGCTGATGTATGAATGTGTGTAGATATGTATCTGTAATTTTAATAGTATCTGCACAATTAATATTAATTTACTTCCTTTACACATTGTAGATGAAAATTCTGGTATGAATTTTCCTTTTTCTGCGTAACCCGAGGTTTTTTGAAATCCGAGGAACCAACTGCCTATTACCTCGGATTATCGCGACTCTACTGTATGTATGTTGCATGAAAGCAAGATTAAAAGAAAAATTAAATTCATTAATACAAAGCAATCGAAGAATGAATAGAAGAATTTTCACCAACCGATAGCAATAATAACGGGAAAAGCATGTTTACTCGCAATTAGGGCAAAGAGCCTATCCTTTTTAATTTATATTAAAGGCCTCCAGCAGCAAAAAATACTATTTAACAAAACCATGCAAAATGGTTCTCCAAAACGTAGTAAGCTCACTGTTCAGGAACAATAAAATACTCTGGTATAACATTGCAATTAATTAAATATAAAAAAGTCTACCAGGGATACTACATTAACTTTGTATTGTATGTATATAGTACAACATTCTTTACTTAACAATAATTTGCTGTTCCTTACCGCATCACTGAATAGCAAAGCGCGCGGGCTCTTCCTTAAGGCCTTGCCGACCCATGATGTCAACAGGGTCGTAAACACGGGCGCGCTGGGTATGAGAATTCACTCCATAGGTGCAGTATGAGAATAGATTTCCTGTCGCCTATGTAGAACTCAGCACGATTTGTTCCACGAAATATCAACTAAAACCAAGATTGCAACCGAAACAAGCAATCACGTCTCGCCGCCGCCGGCAGTAGCCCTCGCAGGACACGGCCTTTGATTCCGCAGTGAAACTTAGTGGCAAAAGGTCATGAGTAGGGGGCGGATTTTATTGAAATGTCATTTTTTGTCTTTTTACTTTAGAACAATGCCGTTTAGTATATAAATTAATTTCATGATATGACAAAAGGAAACGACCTCTTTTTATACGTTAGTTTTTGCATTTTTCGATGATTTTGATTAATAAGACATTTTTTAACTTTTCCGTCATTTTAATGCATTTTCGCTGAGTTCATCGATTTTAACATAATTTTAATGGTACTTGCTTCAATCAATATTTACGAGATGCAAAAAATTTGCACCGCACAATTCCTGAGTAGCCTATTCAATTTCTTCGCTCGTATATTGTAGTGTCAGCTGTTGAGAGGACCACGTAATTTAAGGTTCCTGTGACGCCTATCGGAGCCATTGTCAGTTCGGCCGATTTCGCGAACAGATGCAGAGATTTTCTTTAAAGAACAGTCCAAACCAAAGCTGACTTCACTAGAACAAAAGGAAGAAGCCTCAATTATAACAATAACATACCCAACAGCTTCAGTTGTTAATCTGAAGTGTTTTTGATTAAATTTACGTCATTTTTCTTTGTGTTTATCTCATTTTAAAACATTTTAAGAGCATTTCATTGATAGTTTTTGGCAATGTTTAGATGATAAAAATCCTCCCGCTAGTCATGAGTAAGGCGCCCATGCCCCGTCCGCTACCTTCCTCTCAGAGGAGACTTCTTCGATTATGACCTTTGGCCGACGACATTTTTTTTCAAGCTGCCTAATGTTGGAATTTGTAGCACTGATGCGATACACCCTTTTCAAGAAGGGAACTAGTTTTCAGGACTTAGTATATCCTACCTTCACAAGAGCCGAGGTCCAGGTTCACCATAAACGAATCTTCTAATGCCTTTTTGTAATGTAAGTGAAACGGGGCCAGTGACTTTAAGTTCACTGTATTTTCACTACAATCGGGTTCACTATATTTGAGTTCACTATAATCGGAGTCTGTGTATTCCGAGGCCCGGGCGGCGCTGCGAAGGTGCTGTAGGCGGTGGGGGCGCAGCTGGAGAATCTTCTTATGCTTATTTGTACTGTAAGTGAAATAGTACCAGTGACTTAAGTTCACTATAACCGAGGGTTCACTCTATCCGAGTTCACTATGACCGGAGTGGAGTGCATCGCTGCGCAGGTGCTGTAAGGAGGCTGCTGGAGCGTGGCTGGAGAATCTTCTTATGCTTATTTGTACTGTAAGTGAAATAGTTAAGTTCACTATAGCCGAGGGTTCACTCTATCCGAGTTCACTATAACCGGAGTGGAGTGCGTCGCTGCGCAGGTGCTGGAGGCGCTGGAGGCGGCGGGGGGCGCAGCTGGAGCGGGCGCTGGACGACGGGCGCACGGCGCTGCACGTGGCGGCGCGGGCGGGCCGCGCGGAGGCCGTGGCGTGGCTGGGCGAGCGGGGCGTGCGGTCGCGCTCGGCCCGCGACGGCTCCACCGAGCTGCACCTCGCAGCGCGGGAGGGCCACGCCCGCGTCCTCGCCGCGCTCGTGCGCCGCGCCGGCGCCGACCTCCACGCCACGGTAAGTTATTCATTCGGGTGCTACCCTTTACAATTGGATTACTGGTCACGTAGTGGCTTTGACGAGGTAGGTGCGAGTTCATGAGCTGCGCTCCTACATGCACACCTATGGTCTCATTAAAATAAGTTGGTGATTGACAGTTGCGAATGGAAGGGAGCTATGTTGACAGGTTGCATACCATTGAGAATGTGTTCCCGGGACATGAAAATAAACACTTAAAATTACTACTTATTAAAGTAACCAAATCGTACACTCATATTGTATGAAGCTACAGCTTCAGAAGCACACCTGTCAATCACCAACTTATTTTAATCGGATCATAGATCGTCTTACATTAGTGTTTATACCTCCAGCTTTTTTTATGACTTATATTACACAATGCGAACATGTTTTATACTTACAGAAATCTTTTAAATCAATAAAGTCATATCTACACCTTATTATCCCCACCATTATTTACACCTTATTTCATCCAACTCTTAGCCGCCTCTAGATTTTATTCGGGGTTACCGTCTCTAATACAGGGAGCCTGGCGGTCTACTTTTAGTACTACATCAACACTTATTTACAATTTCATATTACAGGTTATAAAGCACGGTAAGACAAGTGCTCATTAGAGGCACGCGGCTCAAAACTATCCTCGTGGAAAAAGTGTGAAGGAATGAAACAGGTTGACATGGAAACCGCACACCAATGCAGTAGCAAATAAAACTAGAGTAATAATTTTAAAAGTATATCCCATAATAAATCAGCGCTCGACAATGAAAATAGAATGCAGACTGCTACTATTTAAATCAATTATCCTTCCTACCATAACTTACGGATGCCCAATCTGGGGAGGTGCAGCTCTTAGCAATATTAAAAAAATAAAACAATCCAAAATATATTTCTAAGAAATACTTTAAATGCTCCCCTGGTCATTACAAATGAACAAATTCATCGATAATTAAAAATCCCAAAATTAGAAGAAACTAGCCAAATTAGCAAGCAATTTCTACAACAATTTGCATACCTCCCCAAGTACTATAATTTTTAACATGGTAAATAATCCTGTCTATACATGCGTAAAAGCAAGATTTCCCAAAGATAGATTCAAATCTCTGTAAACCACAAAACCCTCAGTTCCTTAACTTAAGCATTCACCGTCTTTCTTCTTATTAATGAACATTTGAGTCAAAGTGCAAACCACTCATACTTTATGGACGGCCATTCCAAAAAGTCATTGATTAATTTTATGAACTATTAAAATGCTTGAAAAACTGTATTGTCGAAACAGAAGAAATAAATTTAAAAAATAAAATAAAAAAGGAATGAAAGTACCAAGGAATTCTATGGTTCATACATGATAAACAATTAACGAATTATCATTGTCAATACCTCAAGAGATTCATGTGATACTCGAGGGTCAGTCCCACACCTTTAGTATCTCTTGCCATTTTTGATCGGTTGAATACAATGCAAAGGATTATTTACGGCAACGCATGAGGCAACAGGTAGTGAAAAAGATGCTTGAGACATAGGACTGGACTTTTTGCGGCCATTACGGTGAAAAAGCAGCTAAGTAAAATTCAGCGAAGTTGTTCGCCTTTCACCAAGGAGGTCCGGGTTCGATTCCCGTCGACCTCATGTGAAATTTGTTTCGACAAAACGAGTTTGGCTGCTTCACAAGGGCTGGTCCAACACCTGTGAAGTGTCCTAAACCCTACCCGTATCCTTCTTCCTTCCAAATTCTGGCCGCTGGGTAGTGACGAAGGGGCGCGTAGAAGGAGGCGCGTACGCGGAGATGCTACCTGGTGGTCCTCTTGACAACTGACAGACGAGACGTGACATATGACATTGCAAGCGCAGATTAACGGAGGATTACTCCATAGTGCCGATTAACGAATAATTATTCCTTAGTGCAAAAGCGCTCAACGTCCCCAAGGGGTTTAGAGGACGCGTCATTATAGACGCAACAAACTTTTTTAAAAAAAGTAAATCATACATAAATGTATTCGCCTCGTTCCTTCCTGAACGCCCGTGAAAACCACAATTGAAAATCTTTAGCCATTCAAAAATAGCAGGCGACGCTAAAGTTTCATAAACAGGGACAGGGAAAAAGCAGTAAACTAGAAATTAAAGTTTTAAGTTTTTTAAAAAGATTTTTCACTTAAATGATTTTTAGTGTCCACCATCGCAGTATTGTTTAAATAGATAGATATTTATTATTTCTTAAGGTAGGTTTATACAATCTCGTGGCAAAACACCACAATTTACATATTACAATTAAGAATATTAATACAATGTATTTTAAATTATTTTAAGACAATAATAGTAATAATAATATGATAGCAATAAAGTCAATAATAATAATGACTAACTCCACATTTTATGGCTACCCTGCACAGATATTATAACTAATAAATACATGAATTTTTAAATACATTCCACTCCACTTCACTTCACAACACTTGCACTTCACTTCGCTTTCTACTTTTCTATTGCACTACACTTCACACGACACTCCAAATCAAATACTACTTTGAATATAATGACATATTTATTAAATCAATGCATTTAATAGTAATTATCACAATACTAATAATAACAATAATAATGAAATAACTGTTTTAATAAGCCTAACTAACTAATTCTGTGGTCAGAGGGTAAAAGTTCTTAATTCAATTTTTGTTAAAATTGGGTTCAGTACTGAAACTACAAGTTATCTATATTTTTTTAGTAAAACGACCGAATTCAAATGTCACCTCCTTAACGAGAAAAAGCGTTGAGCATAGGAAAAAGCGTTGGCTCAATAATGTAACCCTTGTTTTCTCCAAACTAGATTTTTGAAGAAAAAGTTTAGTTTGGAGAAACTCAAGAACTTTTACTCCGTGGCCACAGAATTAATAAAGCTCACAAATGGCATTAGTGTGGTATCGCTCACGTCCCGAACCCTGTCGGGCAGGACGCCAACCGGGCGGACCGCCGTGCACTGGGCGGCGCTGGGCGGGCACGCGGAGGCGACGCGGGAGCTGCTGGCAATGGGCGCGCGCGCGGGCGCGCGGGACGCGGAGGGCGCCACGGCGCTGCAGCTGGCGGCGGCCGCGGGCCACAGCGACGCCCTGGCGGCGCTGCTCGAGCAGGAGGAGGGCCTCGCGGGCGGGCCCGCTGGGGGCGGCGCGCGCTGCTCGGCGCGGCCGCCGCCGGCCACCGCCGCGCCGTCCAGCTGCTGCTGCGCGGCGGAGCAAGCCCCGACCGCGGTGGGTGCACGCCCCTTCGGCGTGGGCGTTTCGCTTCGACGCGCCCACGCACATTGCCGGCTGAGGTGGCTACATCGGTTGCCTCTGCAGCTTCGTTCACCGGGTTTATTGATTGATTGTTGGTCATTTCGGGCGCGTCAGCAGCTAAGGTTGTTAGTCCCATAAGTGTAGTGCGAGTTCTTTCTTCCTCTTCTTCCTCCTCCTCCTCCTCCTCCTCCTCCTCTTCTTCTTCTTCTTCTGCTGCTGGTGGTGGTAGTGGGAAGGGGGATCTTCCCGCGCGTTAGATGGCGAGACCGACCTACCGTTGGTTAGCAGGAGTTTTCCCAATCAGTTATCTTCCACCAGCGGGGCACCGCCCCAGCCGCGACAAGCTCTAAGCTCCCGACCGGTCTCCCGGCATGTGTGGTAGTGTAGTGCATGTTAATGTGTGTATAAGTAACCGGGTGAGGATAAGCTAAGCATCTCAGCTTAGCCTCAGCCAAAAATAATTAGTACCACGTTAGGATGCAAAAGTAGGTTTGCAGAAAGTTTCCTTGGAGTTATCTCGTCTCCTCTGTTTTTCATTTTACCACCATTGTTCATCTTCATTCATTCCTTCATTATTACAAATTTCGAACAATATGTACCCACTGATAAAATACTGATGCTCAGATTTGAAATTACCGTAAACAATAATTTTAATACAAAATAAATTTAAAAAATTGAGTCAATTGACGATATTAGTGGCAAACATTTGTTAACAGATACTTGAAAGATGCCACAGCGGTTTGGTGCATATCGCAATAGAGATTCAAGCGCTGCGAGTGTACGATAAGTTGTAATGGATAAATTATGAAAAATTAATACCACACACTGTACGTCTACGTTATCCCTACGAACTACACGAGGTATTTACTACTCGAAGCCCCCACGAACACACCTTCAAGAAAAAGATAAGTCAAGAGTCTCGCGCCAACCTTCAGCTTTAATCCTAGCAAACTAAATGTTTCGAACGGTTGGCTTAAAATGGCCACTCGATTGCTTGTCGTAATGATTTACAAAACATCACTTTTTGTGCTGCGCACATTGATTTTCGTGTGGCACTGACGCCGCGGAGAGTGACGTGCTCGGTCCAAGAGACGTCAGAACCAATAAAAATAACGCGCCATTGAGCGAAAATAAGCAATTGTCTCGCTTCGTTAACGTGAAGAGTTGGAAACCAAAATGCTGTGCACGAGATGTTCATTATTTCCTCATTTTGACAATGAAAATCCGTATGAAGAGAAAGAGCAAAGCTGAATTGAAATTGGTGGATCTTCTTCAGCTGGTTTTCATGGACCACATTCGCTTCTATATAGAGTAAATGTTTGTTGTTGTTGTTGTTATTGTTGTTGTTGTTTTGTCACATATAACGGATTTCGATTACTATAAATGGCTGTTTGTCTAAGATTTAAAAATTTAAAATTAATAATACATTATTTTTTTAAATAATTAATGAGACACTTTTTTCACCTCTAAGATGGCTCTTGGGCAGAGTGGTGTGGTCCCGGGTGTGGTCCCCGTGGTGTGGTCCCTGTGGTGTGGTCCCGGGTTTGATTCACGGTCGAGGCAAAAATAGAGGGGTAGCCTTCCTTTATAACCGTCTCATTTTCTGCAGCTGTGTGACGAAGAAAATATTAGGCAGGTGGAGTTTACTAGTTACAGTGAAGGGATTACGTCATGTTAGCCACATATCTCTCTTACCCCACGTGTGGGACTTAAACTAAGCCCAGGTTTGGGGAACACCGTTAGCTAGCCGGCAAAGTCGGACCGTCAAAATACCAAATACATATACACACTTTTTCAATACAGTGATTAATGATATAGATTACAGGTGGCAATCATAGGCAGCTAGTCCCACAAACTCGGATTGTATGAAAAGGAGAATGGTATTTTTTGTTACTCACGAACGGCTCTCCTGCGTTTAAATGATAAACTACTTGTTAAATAAACATACTAACATATTTAACTATTATGTAATGTGAAAAATCCCTTATGTAGTAATTGAGTAACCTGCACCCGTTCTTCTGTCCTTCATTCACGGTTACACCTCATCCGGTCCACCAACCGAGGCAAATAAGGTATCATTCGGTGCGTCTCGATCTCCTGATGGGAAACATTTTACGGATTTATCCAGAAGGTTCGAAGAAATGTCTTAAAAACTTTTTTCTAAGATTCTAAAACGCGCTGAGCTCAGAGGTGCTCAATAGGCTCATAGGAGCTAAGAGGTGTTCAATAGCTTATTCTGATCCGAGAGAATCCGAGAGATTCGAGAGGAATCTCGACAAGACAAATTGATTGGCACAATTCTTAACCGGTTCCTTTTAGAATATTCTACAATACTTGTAGATGAACAACTGTTGTGATGGGTTTCAGTGTACCAAGCAGAACTTTGGTGGAAAGCTGCAAAATTACGATACTCTCTTTCCGACTTTTACACATGAATCGTTACGACTTGATGAATCAGACTGACCATAATTAAACCCTATTTTGCAATGAATAATCAAAAACAGTGTTGGGGAGGAGTTAAGCTCATAAAATGTGTTTTGGGGGAGTTTTTAAGCCACCTATGGAGGAGATCACATTAGATTGCTTTCAGCAAGACGAATCAAATTGCTCCATTTCTTGCCAGATCGTTTCAGAATATTCAGGAATAATTTTCGAAAAACACGTTTTAGAGGTATTTTAAGGCACCTACAGATGGGAAGCTGTGGATTATTTCCTGTCTTCCCGAACATGACTCATTATCTACTGACAATAATTCATCATTTTAGGACATTACTCATTATTCTGACGATAGTTTACCATTATACTGACGAGAGTAAAACCTAATATAATGAAAGACGATTTTTTTCTGAACGTTTTTCTAACAATACGTATAAGTATAAATTCCTGTTTCTGAGAATACACGAATCAGGTAAATTTATTTAATTATTTTCTGGAGATATGTTATGGCTTTCGATTCGGAGCTCGATATTCTCCTCACAACTTACCTGAATTGAGACGATCGTGGTTATGAGGGAAATACGCAAATAGTTGAATGATGCCGCATGTTCTCTCATGGAGGGAAATATGAGAGACTATTCCACTCGTGAAATTAAAATCAAGAGTATTTAAATATACATACAAAATGTCCCAATCAGGGCGGTGTATCTAAAAAAGTTTATCGCATTTTCTATCGGATTTTTCTTACTGCTTCTCCCTCTTGGCCAGTGATAAAATGTGAATCATCTATCTTAGGAGGGGGTGTATACCGATCGCAATGTCGATGCCCAATAAACCGCCTAGGTACTATACAAAACCTCATCGATTTTAATATATTTTCAATATTTGGCGCAGTTTGGAGCTCTGATGAACATAATTTCATTCGTGGAATAGTCCTATTAAATACCACTCGTGCTTCGGGTTCTCAGATAAATTCCCTCCTTGCTTTGCGAGTCGGGGATTTATCAATAATGTCCAAAGCACTCGTGGTATTACCTACGATAATTATGAAAAGGAATTGGGGAGGTAAACATGAAAAGACAAACCAAGTCTAGTTAACATCTAGTTACTTACAAATAAGTAAATCTGAATCATTGACATTGGTAAAAAATAAAATCTTGTAACTAAGGCCAGGCGACTCCAGGTGTAAAGTACAATTATATTATGATTACTTTTTCAGAAAACATCAGTGATGAGACTTCAAAAATTCTAGTACATTCAGAGAAGAGTGAAGATGGCTTGCATACACTACCATTACACGCAGCTTCTGAAGTGAGTCAAGTTTATTTCAAAGAACCGGAAAATATATTAATGAAATTACATTTTGTTATTATGTAACAACAAACACAAAAAGTCACGTGATTCTAATTTCATTAATTTGATATTTTATTTCGTAAAATAATTTTTATTTTTTTAAATTTCTTTCATTTGTGTAAGTCCAAATAGATACTGTAGAAATTGTCTCTTACATATCCTGCCTTCTCTATTACGTAGGGTTTTAAGAACGTTAAAGATTTATTTGTGAAACGTACTAGCGTTGTTGTCAAAATATACTTGGAGGAAAAATTCACCGTTTCACAAAATATCTTGCCTAGCATTCAGCCTCTTGTGATATTACTCGCTTATATAATTCGCCCAATATTATTAGTAATAAATGCGTACAGTATCCAACAAGTATTGATGCTACAAAGAATTACAAACGAAGCATCTGTTTTTCAAAAATAAAAAATGCAAATTAGTGTATTCTTGATTTCTTTACAATTCTGAAGTATGATTCTGCTTGTGTGCTAGCATTATTTATCTCTAAGGAAAATCATGTGCAATATTCGTATCTACTTAATTTAAAAACAATTAGCTTTTAAAAGCACAAATTTCAAAACAAGTTTCACATGAATTCAACAAATATTGAAATCTCTAACTTTCATCCAGTAATTTTAATGGTAATGAGAGTAATTCACGAGTACGTATACGTCGATGCTCCAGAAAAATTTCTATTCAAACATTGTTACACTGGATGGTTGGAAAGTTTTAATGTGAAGTAAAGCCTTTTATTTCGCGCCCATACGCTACGTTTCTATCCTATCCATCAGCCATTTGGTGAAAAATTTTCTTTTGCAATTCTTACTCGTCAAAATATACTGTTTTCTAAACATATTTTAAAGGTTTCATTCTGCCACATTCAGTTTCACCTTCTTCAAATTAGATAATACAGATTTCTTCCCGACGTCCCTTGCCTACTCGTCTTAGAGTAATGGGACTTGAATATAAGTTTTCTTCTTGTTACACTAGCATCACCAAACTTACACAAAACCTAACCGTCGATATGGCAAGTATGTCTGTAGAATTATCGTAATTGTCATCATAATGTGGAATACGACTATTTGGAGTCAAACCCTTGATTTCTTCACTTAATTGAATAAGAAGTATATGATTTTTGAAACGTTACTTTTCTTGTACACCGACAGTGTGTGACAGCAGTATTAACCTCTCACGGAGAACAACCTGCCATATTTCGTCACATTCCAGGAATACTGTTGTAACTCCAAAAAGTGAAGATTGTAGCAATAAGATAAATCTGTCCCAAAAAATCATTTTTATGTGTAATAAACATTTTCCTCTCGGATTTTAATCATTGCTCCTTGGTGCCAGATGCAGAGCTTTCTCATGGTCGGAGATAGACATTAAATTTTATGGGATAATGTTGCCCAAAAAATTTAGAAAATAAATTTTAATAATTTAAATAACCAAAGCACACTTGTATACATTTTTATATAAGTTGCAAGGCGATATTACTAATCATCGATTAATGAGAAGAAAATTAAGTACGGGAAACTTAAATTGTGCTCTTCTGCTTCTGTACACCACAGGTTTGTTTTATTCAGTTAGTACCTTCTCCGGTTACAACAGTATTCCGAAAAAGCGACGATCTTATTAACTAACTTATAATTAACTTACAACTATTACAATGTGAGTGGGTTCCCTTTGGGGTCCTCTAATCAAGTTACAATTCAGCGAATTGGATTAGAAATGAGTGATAGGGTTATTTGTTTTAATTAAAGGGTGTGGAGCGATTTGTGTGAATTAATGGTTTTAGCTTGAGTAATTTTATTTGCTTATTAGTAACTGCTCGAGTTGGTTTGTTATACTACGATTTTCATAACTGTGCCCCTGACAGAAATCAGCTGTTGACGGTTTCATCCAATCGGGAGCTTGAACGTCACCATAGTGACGTCACTGTCGCGAAATATAAGCTCCCGATTGGATGGCAGCGAAACAGCTGATTCCAGGGGGCAAAGGTACGAAAATCGCAGTATATCTACGTGTTGCTTCCATCCGCCTCCGCAGGCCGGGCACCGCGAGGTGGCGCAGGTGCTGCTGGCGGCCGGCGCCCGCGTCGGCGCCCGCGACGCCCAGGGCCGCACGGCCTTGCACGCGGCGGTGGCCGGCGGCCACGCGGGCGTCGCGGCGCTGCTGTTGGCGGCGGGCGCCGACCCGCGCGCCCGCGACGCCGCCGGCGCCTCGCCCCTGCGCCTGCTGGCGCGCGCGGGCGCCGAGGACGTCGCCGACGCGCTGGAGGCGGCGCTGGTGGACGCCGGGCGACGCGGCCGCGGCGACGAAGGCGGCGCCGACAAGCCAGCGCGCGACGGAACCACGCCAGAAGGCGGCGGTTCTCAATAGGGAAGCGACATCGCCAATAACACATTCAAGTTTTGTAAACATCGGTGTTCACAATTAGAACATCGATGTTAATATAACATCGGCCAAAAAGAATGGATGTTTTAAAACCGGATAGGTAACCCTTGAAGTTGAGGGATTTAATTTGAATGTGGTTTGGTTTATTCATATTTATAATTGAGATTTAAATGACAAAACAAAGTCAAAAAGTCATCAGAACAATTAACAAAACTTGTATTATTTTATTCTATAATTAAAAAATTATGTAGACTTCCTTATTCACGAACACTCGATTTTATTTATTTTTCACTCTTGGTCAGATTCGTTTGGAGAATAATGGAAGGTTTTTTTACAAAAACAACCTTAGTCCAGAAAGTGAGATTTTGAGATAATAGAATTGTTGCTAGAGCTTAGTAGCCGCCATTTGCCGACTGTGCTTTTATGAACAAAATAGTCCTTGTCCGCAGTTAATAGCTTCGAAAATTTTGATAAAAGAACCGTAGTCCAGTCTTCTTTGGCAAACAACCACATTCTTTAAATATAAGTTTTCTTCGAGATTATTGCTCAAACATAGCCCATCTAAATCTGCAAGGGTAATAATGTTTGGTTTGTAAATGTTATTATTCTGCATAACCAGTATTTTTGTCCTGAAATTTGGTGATAGTCTATAATCTGTTCTTGAGGCCTATACGTCCTTTGTAATGTGAATCTGATCAAGTAAGGCTTCGAAAGGTATTCTACGTCAGATGCAGGAAAGAACAGTGTGGAAGAGACGTAAACCAAAGAAGCAAGATGATGCAGTAAGAGCAAAGAAGGTTGAAGGAGAAGCACAAAGGAATCTTCCAAAGTTGTCTAAATACTTACAGTCACCTGCTAACAGAGATTTGTATCTAAATTTGTTACCAGTAGCAGATGCTAATGAGGAAAAGGAAAACGCTGATAATGACAATAACAGCAGTAGCGAAGAAGAAGTAAATTAATAGTATTAAAAATTTATTAAATACATTAACTTCTTGCATTATTCCTTTAAATACTGTAATATTACTGCTCCAAATAAATAATGCTGACATACGAATTTCAGAAATTTAATAAAAGAACACTATAGTTCATACACACCCCACTTTATCCAATAATTCCCACACTATAGTTCGATCTTGATATACACTCAAGCTTTTAGCAGAATTTACAGTAATTTGAGAAAGTGCACAACAATTTTCATGCTTCAAATGTCCAACAATTTTGTCTTGGAACGTTTTTTCGCTCTTCTGAAAAATTGTGTTTTTGGACTATGGTTGTTTTTTTTAAATCCTTTCAATATACATCTGAAAATTATTATAAGATTTTTTATGATGAACTTTTTTTTAATTTTAAAAATATCGACTACGTAAAAACATCATGTTAAAAAATATCGGCTCCAAAAGCTGATGAAAAAACTGAGACAAGACTCCAACGTTATCGCGTCAAAATCAATTTCATTTTTTTTCTATTTGAATTTGGCGTCAAAATTAGTTGACAAAAATACCTTCAAATTCAACTATTTTTCCCCGCCACTGCAAATTTTTCCATCCTGATATATGCAATAGAACTGAGAGAAAATAAAACATGAAAAACATGTTTCTCATTGTATCTCCGAAACAGATTGCGCTACGAGGCTGGCTTTTTGGTAATCTGTAGCATTTTTATTCTTTTTTATATGAGCATCGCGATTATAGATTTGATTTGGGGACACTTTTCACCCCCTTATTCGGCTATATCCTTTGCATTTGACCCCCTCATTACCCTCACATGCGGGGAATGGGAATCACTAAACTGCAAGCAAAATTAACACATTAATACTTCAAACAGTATTTATTTTGTTTGCAATAATTGTAAGCGTTTAAAGCAATGTGACTCCCAAGGTTGTCAAGATCAGCAGCACTGGGTCCTGGGCAGTTTGGTCAAGTAAAGGCTTTTAAGTGTTTGAGCTGTTCTATGAACTTCCTTTTAGCCGTTCAGCCAGTCTTGCCACATGTGTAAATAGCACCAGGGAGCCATTTAAACTTATACAAATCGATAAATTATTTTGTTTGGGACACTGACAGTCTCACTGCGATAATGAGAATCACTGAATCACTGACCAACATTACCCCACAACCACATTTTTATCACAACTACTCATAAACTTTCATAGAATGTTTAAAATTACACGTAATTGGTATCACATGATTTGCAGAAGTACTACCCTTCCAACAAATTTTAATTCTTCCAGAAATCTCCAAGTTTACGTGAGTAAGATCTAATTTTCTGAGAGCACTTTCTAATCTCAACCACTCACTTTCCTGGTACGAACGCGATAATCGCCGATGTAAACTTTCTTACATCGCCGCGATCAACTGCCTATAGTTATCATGACTAATGGTAGGTAGAAGCATATGTTTCTGCATTTCAGTATGGTTTGATTACAATATTTATCGATAATTTACCGCTGACGCCCTTCATCCCGTGACTCCCATTACCCCCGCTTCCTCTATTGAAAGATCCACGTTTGATGTTACACCATAATAAAACTTGATTCTTTGACAATTATCAAATTATTCTGAGATTTAAAATTATTAGATTAAAGTTAGTAAATCCATTTAAAATTGGTACGGCGAAGTGATTTGGCCTCATGGAACAGAAGAACTGAAGGGCGTGGACACTTAATGATGTGGGTTATGGGGGGAGGGACATTCCGAGTCCCTCGTGTATTACATTCATACCACAATCCTTTCATAATATCTAACTCTGACAGGCAACTGTGTGAAATGTGTGTATTTAATTGACGAATTGTATCTCAACTCCTGAAATAAAAGTACAAATACGAGGTGAGATACGGAATACCATGGACAAATAGTATGAAAAGGTACAGGACCGACATAGGTCCTGTTTATATTCTTATGTTCTACACCACAGAGGAGGTACATACCGCATGAAGTCCTGGTAGTCTTTTAGACCCCGAAGAGAATATGAAGCTAATTGGTTAAAAAAAACTAGTTCTGTGCCACAGTGTAATAGTACTAGGTTAAATATAAAAATTGCCTATAAATTGGTGAAGTTAATAATACACAACAATATCTGAGAAACAACGAAGCAGTACAGTTCTTGTGAAGACAATATGCTACTTTTCTGATTACTGAATATCCAAACTATTAGCAAAATTACATTAACGATTCGAATTATTTTACTGCATATTTCACAAACACGTTCTCAAAAAAATGGCCATGTTAAATTAGACACACGTGTTAAAACAATTTTGTTAAATTATCTGTAATATTATTGCATCTTGCTGAATTGAATTTAATTCAACAAATAAAGGTACACGTTAGCCTAAATATTTTGGTTAAATGTATAATTTAAGTTTGTGATACGAATACATGACAATTTTGCACGCCACGTTTTGAGTCCTATAAATACACCGCTTCCAATTAAAACAAAAAAATTCTTTAAAAACACACATGTTAGGTTTTCATACACCAGGTATTATTTCGGCAGAAAAAAATGGTCACCATGCTTGGCCGGAAATGGATTACTAGGAAACAAACAACGGCTAAACTAAACTTCGGAACTTCCCCCGCAGCCGGCAGATTCCAAAATCCATTCAATCCAGTTTCTCGCGTCACTAAAAACACACAAATCCCCATCGCGGCCCGGGATTTGCCGCGGTGCTCCGCCAAAACCAATTAAATCGTCGACAGCCTGACCCGGCGCAAATCTAAAATAAACTCCAATGTTCGATAAAAAGGCCTCGTGGGCGACACGTGTTACTGCGTGGGTGAGTTGGTCGTATTTCCGCAGGGGCGTGGCTTTGCGCATTCCGCGGGAACATTCGGCGGGCAGAATTTCTCCTGGCCCCAAACGAGAGCCCTGGGGCATGCCCGCCCTCAAGGGATTCCGAGATTGCATTTGTTTATTGCGGACGATTTTTAGGCTCTGTGTTTCTCAATACTACACCATTCGTCGAATTTCTGGAATGACCGGGGACGTGACTTGGAGTGAGGAATGGCGATGAAAATAATGAATAGTGATTACCCCATGAAGCGAAAACGGAAGTACCTATTTTACAGACAACCTGCTTTGTCGACGGAAAATTCGTCGTATCCGCTCCATCGCCAAAGCGCTTGCTGATTCATTGTAGTCTATACTGTCAACAAATTGTAATTCATAAAATTGAACACATTATTGAGCCCTAAGAACGCTCGTTAGAACGAAACGAAAAGTTTCTGGCAAGACACTGTTAACTAATCCGTTTTAATTTATAGAAACTTGGTATTTTCATAACCATACTTCGTTCCTATCAATATTTCAATACTATGTCATGATGCCAAAGACAAACGAATGAGAGAGAAAGTAATATCTAGGATTTTGTCTTGATATACTTTTAGAGGTCTTTCATAGGATTGTTTTATGTACCATTTAAACGTTACAATATTAATAACATTATACTTAATAAAAAATCGTACTGTCGATGTCTTCATAGAAAGTCAAAATGCTTATTAATAGTCAAACTAGTAAGTAGTGCTTTGTGGGGATGCCTTAATTATTTCAAAATTATATCAAGGACATTGTGCAAAAATTACACATGAATTTATGTGTAATACTTTCAGACATCCTCTGTAGGAACAAGTGAGAGAAGCTCCCTTAAAATATGATTGTTTACTTTTATGTTTTTATACATCAAGTTGAATACTTTTTACGATAACACTGCTCAACAAAAAAAACTATTTTTCACTTGCTCAGGATTTTGCAAAGAATTTACCGTAAATCGTGTACGCTGAATCCAGATGTCATTAGTTTTGCTGAATTGGCTCTAGTTTTTGTGCTACGAACATTGTAATGAATGATACTACTGGAGCCATCAACGTGATTGCCCTGATTCGCTGCATAAAAGGTTATCTTACAATGTTTTGTGATTCTTTGCAGGCTTTAAATGAAAATTTATTGAATATATTAATAATACGTATTTTAATAGTTTAATTTTGTATAAATAGGCACATCAAGTTACATTTAGTTCACGTTTCATGCAATTTACGAATAGCCTAAACTCAATAAAATAAAATAATATTTTTCGATGCAATTTTCATTATCTCAAAAACTAGAGCCAATCTACGAAAGCCAATTCCATATTTGGAATCTGTGCTTTAAACATATCATAAAATAGCTTTAAATTATTTGGCAAGAAAATGAGTGTTGACCAGTGTAATCAATACCAATAAATAATATATACTTCAGTACGTTACCGTATGACGTTGTTGAATGACCTCAATCTCTGTTTGCACTCACCTGTAACAGAAAAGAGGCAAGAGTAAGTACAGTCCACTATGGCTAGTGAACTCGGATATAGTGAGCTTTTGGTTGTAACGAAGTCACTGGTCCCAATCCACATAAATTACAAATACACACTAGAGGATTTAGTTAAGTAAACACTCCGGTCGGCTATAGTGAACTCACATCGGCTATAGTAAACATGAAATGAAACTTCCACGAAAAAATAGTTCGTCTCAGGACCGTCAATTTCAATTTCATAAGGATTTTCATGCATAGGATCTCATAAGTTACTACGAAAGGGACCGAGGGAATGCATCACTGACGATACCAATTCAGCTCATCCATGTCAATTCTCTCGAGCGTGAAGACTTAATTGACATGGCCAGGTGCATGCAAACTAGTAAAATCGCATCTGGCTGGGGGATCGTAACTGCTGTGAAAGGGTTTCACAATAGAAAACGCGAATGACGACGAAGAGGATACAAATGAAGAAATTGTTTCCAACAGTCATTCAAAGGCAAGAGGAGTAAGGGAAATAGTCATTGAAGGGTATCAAGACAGTTTTAAAATAGTATTTTGTGAGTGGGTTCTACAGAAACGTCGGGAAAGCACGGATGAGAAGAACCTGGAAAAAAGTTTAAATAAGTTTGAATAGAGCAAACAGTGATAAAAGCATTTTAGGGCCAAATGAAGATATTAAAATTTCGATTTCGCAGTGATGGATATTTTACTAAACCTCTGTGATAACATAATCAATCATTGAGGAAAAACTAGTTTATTTTTGCGCTATTGGATACAGTGAACCAAAAATATTAGTTTCCAGAGGTACTCTATAACTAAATTGACTATAGTTGCTAGAAATGTGATTAATTAATAGCAATTATGAATACTGGTACTAAAGGAATGTTAATGCAGCAAAATATATTGTAAAGCATACAATCTAAGAACTTCCTCATTTATGCGATATCCCGGTTCATCCGGATGTACGTCCACGTTGGATCATCCTAATGAACAAAGTATTTTACACCTTCAGAAGATTCAAATAAAATTATTTCACGGTTCAGGTGTATTCAGAATGCAACATAACGTCTCTTAACTTCGTTGATTTACAAACATAATTATCTTATCTTTATTTAAATCTAATTTTAGCACACCTAAAAGAACATCAGGAAAGAAAGCGTAAAAACAACCAAAGTACCAATTGTACACAACATTGACACTCCAACATCCCTTTATAGCACGAAATCCGATTAGCAATATCCAGAGGTGGCCGAAGAGTAAGCGCAGAGAACATTAAATTCCTGAAGTAGGACAAAGGCTCCACATCTATTTATAAATAAAAGAGAATACGCGCATGTCACATATTGACGCAAAAAGCTACTCCACCGATTTCGCTGAAATTTTCACACTTCGTTTTTATTAGTATCGGGAGTATTTAAGGAGTGAATTGAATTAAGTCGGACATTTAAGGTTTTTTGCTGAAACATTAATCGACGATTTATGATGATTATATCTTTTTGAAATATACGCCTCGTTCGACTCAAAATATCGAATAATATCGATAGCGAGATAGAAAGCAGGAAGCGGTAGAAAGTCTGAAACAAATGCTGGCGGTGCACATTACTGGAATATTTGATTTTAAAGTGTAATGTAATATAGTAGTGTTGTCAATATGTAGTTAATCTTCAATCAATAAATTTATTTTGAAACTAATTTCATTTATTCAATATACTGCAATAGTGACGTATTCCTGGGTACGCTCGTTACAAATAAAATTATGAAGAAACGAAGAAATCAGAAAACGGGTTAGAAGTATACAGAACAAGCTACATGTCTATAAACGGAACTGAATAGAACATTTACAAATGATAAACGTATTTGTTCAAACATACATACAACTAAAGGGCATTATGAAAACACTGGTGCTATAACAGCATATAATTTCTCGTATTATTCGTAAATTTTGCAATTTACAATAATTCAGAGAATTAATTGAAAATCAGCCATTTTTATAATCGTACTACATTGCTCTATTTGACAAAAAAATTAAAGAAAAATTTGGAGCCATTTTTGAGAAAATGCTGAAAATGTTATTGAGACTTCATGTGAAGTACTCCCAAAATTGAAACATTCATTTCAAGTTGAAGAGGTCGTCAGACAGATCCAAAAATATCAATTTTGGTGATATCTTGTCAACGGTTTAGCTGCTAGCATTTTTCACAAAGGCGTTTTGCTATAATCCAACTTTTCGGTATCGAGGACCTGCAAAACGTGGATTCTGACTACAAAACGTGATAAAAGAAATAATAGTACTTGTAGGAACATGAATCATCCACTTTTTCAGCATCAAGAACTACAAAACATTTATATCTTTTTTTTCGTCAAAAGATTTCCGGTTGTGTTGCTACATCATTACAATACTGCAGAAAAAGTAAGAAAAATAAGTAGGAGAAAGTAAAACAGAAGTACGAAGAGCCAATGAGAAATGGTCATCGTTAGGCATATTTGCCGGAACAAGCTAGATCAGATTAATCGATGCCATTGATGATCATGATACGTACATACGCGGTTTATTGGACATTGACACAGCGATCGATGTATACCGCCCCCTAAGAAACATGAGTCACAGATCATGACTGGCCAGAAGAGGTAAGAAAAATCGAATAGAAAGAAGGATACTCTTTTTGAGATACACCGCCCTGATTAGAGCATTTTATTTGTATTTAATTAATTATATACCATTGGTTTTAATTTCACGAGTGGAATAGTCAAATCGACCCAGAAGGCGTTCTGACGAGAATCTGCAGTGATGTAAGCAGTGGAGTCTCCTGCCTGTTGGGCTTCAGGATGCGATTATGACATGCGGGTTAATTAATTTAAAATATTGAATTCTACTACGTACTGCACAAGTACTTCAAGGTATTGTATTATGTTTTGCCAAGTACTTTCCTTGAGAGAACCTACTGTACCTTCCTTGAGAATTCCCAGTGTTTATCGTTGCTTACTAATAGCTATAAACTAAACGATAAAACCAAAAAAATACATTTTGAAAATGATGGTTCAAAATAAATGTTAAAATCGTCTAGATCACGTAGGAAAGTCGAATTTGAGAAAAGTTTTTCCAGTGACCATGCGGGGAAAATAGTCTGTTAACAATTACACAAGTAATACTTCTGATTTCGTGCCCTTGATTAATTCAGCACTATTATTTGACACGCACACGAAATCTAGGCGTAAGCTGCTCACTGCCTTCCCAGAAGACAGCATTGAGTATATTCATATTGTTCGAAGAGATGGGCTAAGAAGTTTGAGGCACGCGTGGCACTGGCGACACATATTTTGACACACCGTCTTCAAAGTACCTGGTGCAATCTGAATGCAATAAGCAGCGCTTCAAAATTCTCGACACTAGATTTTCCTCCGTCGTCACTCGCATTTCTAATATAAGAGATTTCATGTGAACTCACAGCAACAATCTAAGAGAGTCAAATTTGCCGAACTGCTGGAGCCTAATTATCGCGATACAGTTTCGATGAATTAATTTTCTTTATTCTAATTTCGATCGATGTTAGATATCATTATAGTATACAACGCTCTTACAAAACTCAGGCCCCGTTCTCGAGAATAAACAAATAAATAAAAAAAACAACTAAAAATCATACGAGAAAAACGAAATCCAACTTGTCAACCAGTATAGTACTAATTCCACTCTGGACGAGTGAATTATTTTAGTAGAGCTGATAACTGACGTCAAGACACGCTAGATTAAGAAATCTACTTAGGAATAGTTGGCAAACATGCATGATTAGTATAACTGTTGGTGATGTAGATACCTTTTTCAATAATGAATGAGAGACGGGCAGAACTTCGTTTGGGGCGCAGAACTTCGTTTGGGGCGCAGAACTTCGTTTTCCGCCCAGACGCTGCAAGATAGCTCTGAGGATGATAGCCGTGCTATCGAAAAGATCTTAAGCCTTACAATAAATATTTGATACCAGACAACACCCGTCTTTCATTCAAAACATGCATGAGTTGTGACGTGTGAAGCCGCCTCCCCTACCGCACCTCCCCTCATTTTTGAGCCGGCATGGGAAGGCACGTGGCAGATGGGATTCTCAGACGTTCTCCCGAAGGTGCGATGCTCATGGGAGGGGGCAGGGAAGCACTTTGAGGAGGAGATCGAGAAGGGCTTCGGCTGCGATGGCTCTAATGGCCACAATGTGTGTGTCCTTGGTAACGAAAGAAGGTGATCGAGGGATGTTTCTCGCTGTCACATTCTGATAGGTGAAAAAACGCCTTTTAGAAATCGTATGTAAAAAACAAGAGGTGCCAAAATACCATGGACATGTATTTTCGGAAGAGAATAAAGCTTTAATGAGTTCATAAAAAGCTAAAATCCTGAAAATTCGACATATCGTTCAAACTCATGAAGCCCATTGGAGTAAACACTCAAATGGGTTGAGTTACAGAGATATAAAATACACACGTTGCTCATATTTAATATTTTTAGGAGTGGTCAGAAAAACATTTATCCCAGTGATTACAACATTTGCACGTTAAGATAATTGATGTTTACGCACTTCTAGTGAAAAGTTTCGTACTACTTCGCCAATCAATAAATAAAAAATCTTCGACAGATTACGCTAAAGCGTGAAACGTCGAAGGGTGACGTCAAACGGGAGATTTTTTTATTTTCATCTAGCATTGTTGCTGTTTCCCTTTATGGCCGCAAGGCCGGGACGACGCTGATAGGCCTTGTCCCCGCCATGAGCTGCTGAGCCAGTACAGACAGACAGATGTTTGCTGTTTGCAAGATATTACATTAATTTTTAACTTTGTTTTATTTCTAAAATAACTTGTTCGCTTATACTGAAAGATGTGTAATTGGTCATTAAGTACTTTCATTGCCCGTTTAATGGTTTGTAAACTATTCATGAAAATGTATAGAGAATATTCGGTTTAAACTAATTGAGAAATAATTGCTTTATATTAAAATATTAGAAATTACGGTTTGTGTAAAGTTAATAATAATAATTTACTTCAACTACATAAACAAATATGAATAATGTGTGAAATAAATGTTAACTACTAAAAGAAACTAATTTTCCAGAACAAAATAATGCAACAATAGGAATATTTTTAACCATCATAGCTTTCATCATTCTTTCAATATTGACGAGCAGAAGGCTTGAGCGCAGGGCGAACCGCTTGGTTCTGGCCGGGGACACGCCGCACAAGTCGCACCTGCCGTCCGCATCGAGCGTGCCCGTGCCAGCACACCCACCCTCCCCCCTGCCGCCGCAGCAGCCTCTTCCCATTTCCGAGTGCGCCCCTTTGATCTGCTCGCGTTGTTTTATTGTCGGCGCTCGCCGCGGGTGGGCCAGGGCCGGGCCGAGCCGGGCCGAGCCGGGCCGAGCCGGGCAGGGCCGCTGCTTTCCAATTTCCCGCGCGACGAAAACCGCTGAAAGGCTCGTCTGTGTTCGGAGGCGGCAAACCGGGATGTCCCTCTACTTCGTCCATCCTCTCCCCCTAGGCGTGTGGAAAGCACCTGTGTTGCGGTCTCTAATGCGTCTGTTCAACTCACGCGATCTTTTGGGCGGAAACATTGCTTAGAAAAGTGTGAAAATGAGAAAACAACTGCAGGTTTTCCAGACGCCCGCGCCCTTTTCCCTCTATTTTGCTTTTTGGTGAATATAAAAAATTGACGTTTAATTGCAGTATGAATTTACCGGCACACGTATTACATTGTGACTTGTTGCTTTATGCCGTTACCTAAATTAATTTCCAATGCGCATAGAAATTAACCATTAAATTGTAACGTCGGTCTTTCAGATCCAACCGCTATTTTTTTAAAATTTTCTCGTCTTACGTAAGAAGAGAAAGTTATGTTATCGTGTGCCAGAAATCAGTGACTATTTTTCCCTTTGACTACACAGGTTATGTTGCAACTTCGAACGCCGAGCTACGCGTCATTCGAGAGTCTCCTTGCTGTGATAACACTGTTATGTAATTTTTCTTACACATTATTGTAAATTTGCCAACAAGGCCTCAGAAATCTGTAATACTATAAACGTAAGTATATTTTATGCACTACGTTTGGGATGTTCTTTTTCGGATTAAGACGTTTTCTCGAGTGTTTTAAATGACATTTCATTATCTTAGAAAACAAAAGGTGTTTATTCGATTTATGTTTATTTGATTTTCTTTATTTAGTCTAGTTGAAAATGTCGAGAGAAAAGCCTGTGAACAAGAGACCAAGACGTGCACTTCTCCCCATTGTACGTTACACACGCGTTAAATTGATAAAAATAAAATAAAGTTGGGCAATGAATGTGTCAAGAAATTGTGATTCTGCTCTGGCTAGTTAACTATTATGATGAATTTTATAATGTTGATTTACAAAACGAATCTAGAACATGTATACGAAACATTTTTGCACTTTTTACCTTCAAACATTCCTGTCAAAGGAAAACAAAAAAAGATTGTGTTTATTTGATTTTTATTTAGTTTAGTTGAAAATGTCGAAAGAGAACAAGTTTGTGAACAAGAGAACAACATGTGCACAGAATACTCTTCTCCACAGCACGTCACACACAGCTTGACAATAAATGGAGAAGAAGAATAAGTTGGGCAATGAGTGTGTCAAGAAATTGTGATTACGATCTGTTACGACTGTTAAGTGCAATGATCAAATATATAATTTTTAGGACAAGCAAATTGTTTATTTAAATATGTTGTAAATGTGTTTTGCATTGTAGTTACATGCACATATGCACTGCTAAACATAACTACGAGTTAAGTACAATTTTTTTGTAATCCAAATGTAAACATCTGTTCTGAGGTTCAGCCGGCACTTTCACAACCGCTTCAGCTCCGTGGGTCAACTGATGTCACTGCAGTGCCTCTGACCGGGAGGTCCTAGGTTCGAGTCCTGATGGCCAGCAGGATTTTCTACACTAGCTTGTCATCTAGATCGAACTAAGTTGCTGCCTGCAGAAGAACTCTTGCGGCCGGCTGCTCAGATCGTTAGTTTTGAATTTTTCTTTGCTTTTAGGACATTTAAAAAATATTTTAAGAGCATTTTATTGATCATTTCTAGCTACGTTTTGGGTCATCGAAATCCTCTCCCTAGTTATAACAATATTAGAAGAGCTTTCTTCTCAGATCATTTGGACACATGAACTACTATAGTACCAGTAGCATATAAGCGATTCTGACAGTTCAATGCGCTGCTGCCATACACTGCGCACATGACACCACCTACATCACCGATAAATTAAATCTCAACGCATTAACATTTACTGACAGGCTATGACACGTCTTAGTATCATGTTCATACCTTTCGCCAAACCGGAAACTTATCACCTCCACAACTTCGTGTCAGATAAGCGGAAAAGCTGAACCCTGGGTGTAAGAAAGTAAACAAATCCTCGCAAGCTCATTGCTTCAGATCAGGTCACATGACATGATGTACCACAGCACTGTCAGAGAGAATTGTCAGAGTCCCTTATAAGTTGCCCTCAATGTAGTAGTATTACCCTTCCTTCTTAAGACGCTCGCATTCCTAGGAACTCCACAGGATCAAAACTCCCCTCCTCCACACTCACGACCATGACAAGCCTACGTTAAGAAGTGTAAGGAAGCAGTCTTTTGGACTCGATGGTTGTGTGGGCAAGATGAGAAGCAAACGAGTTTGACTGTAAATCAGAAGCGATTTTGTGTGCGTTTATAGAGAAGAAACTCCTTCTGCTCGTCAGCAGAATATTTCAAATCGTTTTCCCGAGTGAGGAACTCCTAACAAAAAGCAGTTTTTTGATATTTACGGAGGTTGTGAAGGAAGACAGGCAAATCAATCCCAACTCTCAACCAACTAATCTTGAATTCTTAAAATGTCAATTTATCTCAATAGAGGTCGCTGTTCTGGAGAAACGAGCAATCAACTCAATGATGTAAGAGAGTAATACTAAGATCTAAACCCCAAAGTCAAGTTATTTTAATGTATTTTTACGCCAAATACTTATTTAACTGTTTAGATATCATTTCTATGGAGCTAAGTATGTGTTTCTTTGTATAAATAACAAAATATCAAAAGCGAATTAGCACAAACCAAAATAGTAGTTGAATTCAAAAAACAAGATACAACTTATCAAAAGCCACGATACATACTTGTTATTTAAAGATTCGTATATTCAGAGAGAAATTGAAAAAACCACAATGGGTACTGCTCTTTTGGTTTTCAGGAAGCATGTTTATCTCCTGAACCCTCCAGTGTTTGTCGTGGGGAAATAACTCAGAATAAAAAAATGCATGCGCCACACCTAGGGACACCAAGGGACGATAAACTATGTACTGCCTTGGTATAGGACTATCAGAGCCTTCCGCACAAAGCTCGCACCTGGAGCGTGTGAAATTACAAAACCAAACAATGATCCCATCTCACAGAAAACATAATAAATATTCTAAGTTTAATGTTTGCATTTTATCTCGTAGATCCCATGCTGAAAAATGTTAGTTGCATTTTTATAAGAATGAAGGTACACCTTCACGAAAAAATGGAAATACAAAAGATCGATAAGTTCGGGAATGATACTGAAATATTTTACATAATTAAAGATAAAGGGATTCTCACCTTACTTTCTTCGAACTCGGCACCACTTGAATCACGTGGGCTTTATTAGTGTTAAATGTATTTAGAGACAGAAAATGTAACCGCAAGAACTAAAAACAAGGATGATTAAACTACTATTTATTTCGCAAATTTCGACTCCTTAATTTATATCCAAACTGCAGAACAAGTATAATTAAATGTATACCTTTCCATTATTCACCGTATTTACTTCTTCAAATCCATTACACGTATTTAATTGCTAGCATTCCTAATCATTCGACGCCGAATAATTTCCTTCACGTCACGTAGAAAAGTGCTCAACCATGATCAAATGGGAAGAGTGAGGGTTCTTGTGACTAAATGTCAATCTTAATATTCAAAGAGCCGAGAAAAAATGTTTCCTTATCTAGTCCATGTAACGCCCTACAAACTATACAAATATTTTTTAAAAAATGCATTTGTCATCAGATTAATTTCATACTTTATTTTTTCATTTATATGAATAGATTTTTTATGAAATCAGACTATAGATTTCTAAATATTTCCAAATCAAAAAGAAGTGAGAGATTTAGATTAAACATGATCTGAACTATGAAATCCATAAACGTTCCAGACAAAATATTATAATCTACTTAATTAACCATATATTTTCAACAAACGAAATGAATTCAAAAACAATAACTGAACAAACAATATCAAAGTCAATCACTAAATATTTAATATACCTTACCATATAGTTCATGGTTTCCATTGTTCTGTAGTACTAACTGTAGAAGTTATTGTTAATAAAGAAAAGAGTCCAAACGTTGCCCGGGTTTCAATCACAATCATTTATTAGAAAGGAAAATAAATTAATTACCTTATTGTGTAAAATGAAAATAATAGTATTTATCGATCGCATTAAAAATCTTTGTTTTCCAAAGAGCTGCTCCCACACTAATATTAAAGTTACAACAACGCACAATCTCCCCCATATTCTTGCATTCAACGCTCTGACGTGTCGGAAAACAGCGAGCGACTACTCTCTACTACGTACAACCCCACATTGCCGACTGTAAACCGACCCCCACAGCAGCGGAGGCGACGACCGCGCATTATCAGCGCCAGTGGCGGGCGCTGGCGGCTCGCGCCGTAAATAGGAAAAATATTGGGGCCCTTCCGGCCGAGCGCGGGATGTAAACCCGAGGCCTCGCAATAAAACGCGACGCCGCTTTATCCCGGTCGGCCCTGCGCGGAATTAAACACGCCCCCCGCACGCGTGCGCGCCCGTCGTACGGCCGCCCGCGCGCGTTGCCGCCCGCTCGTTGCCGGCCCCACGGCCGACGTCCGCTGGCGTGTAAGCGCTACGCGACACGGGTTAGTTTTCATAAATTTTATATCGCTGTACACACGCGGCCCCGCCACCGCCGCCGCCTCCGCCGCCCCCGCTTCCCCCAGGGCCACAGTACGCTGCCTGCCGGCGGCCCCGCGGCGCGTTATACTGCCATTTTTCTAACTCCGCCCCTCAAGCCCCTATGGCCACGATGAAATATCACATGGCATTTCGCGTCTTTTTCCGTCATGTTGCTAGAAGTCGCATGATCGCAAGCACTGCTTGATACGGTCGCGATGATGCGATATCTGGCGACACGTCTAAGAACGTCGCAAAATATCGTGACATATTCCATCGTGAAGACGGGCCTCGAAGGGCAAAGAAAAACCGCAGTACAGGCGGAAACTGGCGAAAAGGCGCGCGTAGCACAGAAAGGTTTCCCAGTGGCGGATCCAGGGGGGGAGAACATGGGGGCTATGGATTCCCCCTAAAAGTCCTAGGGTTTTTGATTGTTACCTTCTTTTATATGGCACAATTGATTTAATATTTATTTATATTAAAATTATGCAATTATTTAAACAATAATATTGTATATTATCATATATACACAACAAAAATAATGTACAATATAATAAATATTTATTAACAAAAATCTATGATGCCCTCTTCCGCAAATGATAGGCTTGATCCGCCCCTGAAGATTTTCCCATCTAAATAAAACTTATACAATCCCAATGCATCAATTTGGCTTCACCAATAAAAGTATCAACTTTGCATCAATTGTTACAAGGAACACATGCACACTACATTTCCAAACAAACTTCATACAATAGTTATCTTCCTGGACATTTCTAAAGCTTTTGATAAAATGTGGCAACCTGGATTAATTTTCAAACTTAAAGAAATAGGTACTCCCAACTATCTAATTAATACCACCAATAGCTTCATCCAAGGCAGAACATTTACTTCGCAGTTGATAAATACACATCCAATCGGCGCAGAATCACAGCTGGATTATCACAAGGCTCACCCACACTTTTGCAAATTATTTACTCTGCAAACATATTCAAGCAAAACTGAATAAAATTTACGACTGGTCTATCAAATGGAAAATCAAACTCAACCTTACAAAATCGTCCGCCCAAATATTCTCATTAAGAACATTTCCAACCCCAATTCCACTCCAAATAAACAATCCCACATAATACAAAGACATAGAACCCACACAATCAATCTGTCAGATATTTGGGTTGAATCTTGATACCAGACTAAATTGGAAAAACTACATACAGTAAAATCACAGCAAGCCAAAATTTAAAAAAAATAAGCCATTTTTAAATTCCAATAGTAAACTCTCAACTACAAATGCCATCACCCTTTATAAAAATGGGAAATGATTTCTGCATTTCCCATCTGGATCAACGCCTTTAAAATGAATATCAATAAATTAGGGATCATTCAAAACCATTTCCTCAGACTGGCCACTCATGCACCCTGGTTCATCTCAAACGTTTAACTCCGCAAAGAATTCAATTTCCCCCCATAATTCACCATATTGCTCTCCTATCTAAAAACTTCCTCTCCAAAATTAACACAATAACCCGAGCAACCCATCACGACCTATCCAACACCTAACAGCTCCAAACTAGAATTAAAAATAGATATCCATTAGATTCATTTCTCAACACATTCACAGAGATGAATTAATCCCATAGGTGCTCTGTGAGTTTTCTATTCGTACAGTAATTGTAATTAGAATTTAAGTTTAATTGTATGTCTGAGAACATAGGATATAGTACGTACATAATACTGAACTATGTACATTTATTCAAGAATAAATATGTATTTTAAAAAAAGCAAACCATTATCACCCACACGACGTTATTGGCGACTTTACAATTTGTACTTTTAGGAGACCATTCCACTCGTGAAATCAAACGCAATAGAGTTTAACTATACAAACAAAATGCCTCAATCGGGGTGGTATACTATCTCAAAAACTTTATCGTTTTTTCTATCCGATTTTTCTTACCACTTCCCGCTACAATGATCAAAAAACTGTGAATGTACTATAACATAACCCCTTTGATTTTAACAAAGCTTTCTGTTATTTTCAATATTTGGTGCATTTTGGAACTCTGTTGAACATAATTTCATTGGAATAGTTCCATTAAGTACCACTTGCCCTTTGGAAATTGTCAGATAAATTCTCTCCTCGTTTCACGGGTCGGAGTTTTATCGACAATTTCCAAAGCACTCGTGGTATTACCTATGATAAACATTGTAAAATCGAGTACCACTTTGAAAAACAAATATGTTAACAATAAGGGATAAACCAGAGAATGTTCCATTCAGAATGGGAAAATTCGCAGTGTTAAGTTAGGATTCGTTGGGTCAAAGAATATGAAGGTTAATGAGCTATTAATAAAAAAACATACAAGCACTTGTCAGAGAGATTCCTGTATGAAGAGAAACGCATGGGGTTCTAATGTCTTATCCATTTCAGTAAATAATGGATAAAAATAACCAAAATATTGTCTTGCACCAGAACAATACATATAATCAACATAAATCAGCGACACTAAGCCGTAAAAAAAGGCAAATTTGAAACACGAATGAAACGATTGGAAACTAAAAAATAAATACGACAGTCATTCTCAAAGAAACCTCTATTTGTTTATAAATAATTCTCATGTAAACTCAACATAACTTAAACGTATGAGGAAATTTTCAAAAACACTTTACATTTAGACACAATCAATCACCATTAAAATTCGGGTAGGGGAACGTGGCACAAAGTGGAACCATTAACCTTGTAGTATATATAAAGTGTACATTTTGTTTTAGAAAATACTGATGAATACTTCAAAAAGATACCGTCTGCTATTACATATAGAGAGTCTGTATTGCTGTCAGTAAAACTAGTTCTTATTTTTTTTATTTTCTGAGAGTTTGCATTTTTTCCCATTTTACCGCACCCCTGGGGCGAGGTGGAACAAAGCTAATTAGATAATAATGGTTATTGCTCAAACAAATAATGGTAAATAATATAGATTTTAAAAATCAAATACTGACATAATGATTTATTTTATCTCCACGTATATAGCTTCTTTTTTACCATTTTATGCTTTTTGATGTGGGACCCTTGGCAGAACCTTTAGGATTTCTCAAATAAGGTGAGTTTCTCAAATTTCTCAAATAAGTTTGAGGATGGACTTACATTTGGTCTTGATTTTGGCATAGGAAAAATTTCGTCAGGAGAAACTAACAAGGACCGAGATTACGCCTCCATCAATGACGAAATGAGTGTAGCCTTAGAAGATTCTGCACACAAATCACAATTTGTTGCTTCTGTTGGAGCGAAAGCATAATCAGATAATATTTAAGGGTACATTCCTTAGTTTCTAAATCCAGAGGAAGCATTCTGTATTGTGGCTGCCGCTACGAATGCTTCTTCAAAGAGAGAACTGTCTTCGCGGAGAATTACCACTTTCACTAGGTAATTTCAAAGCCAATTCTAAACAGTTTGTGAGTAAAGGGTACTGAGGGGTCACATAAAACCCAGCTACTTATGAAACGAACAATTATAGTAGTAATAATAGGCAGACAATTTGGGGGCAAAATGGAATAGCAACTAAGCCTCGCTCGATGCTAGCACAAAATGGTTAAAAATAATCCCACGAACCTTGCATTTGCTTGGGAAATCCAAAAGAATCGAATCATAAAGTTACAAAACTAAAGTATTAAAACAAATACTTTCGTACTTCTGCATTTGTATGCCATTAAAAATGTTTTGCATTGCTTACTTTTTGTAAAGCATAGAGAAAACTCAGAAAAACAGCAATAATTCGGTCTTCTGATGCGCCAGTTACATGACTTTTGCACAGTCGTGCCAACACACTTCTCGACAAAATGTTCTAGTACTGAAAGTCTCCAAATCTGTGGACTTTAAATGCAAAGTCCATTTTGCCCCATTTTCCCCTACTTATAAAGTTGTGCAAGGCTCGAAATTTTATCTTCAAAAAGATCACCCTCCAGAGAATAAACCTATCCTCAATAGCATTGTGAGGCTGACGCGCATTCTCATCGTCGAAGAGGAAAGAGGTGTGCTGAGTTTCAACTGCCTGAAGAGATGATATCTCTGCATCGAATCTGGACTATTTAGGAATGATTAAAAAAAACGTCCCAAAGGAACTGCTTCAAAAGTTCTTGAGTGTAACCAGGGCTAGGCGGGTGAGCATTATTGTGAATAAGGAAGTTACCAAGACAACCGGAAGTCAGGATGAAAGAAAGTCAGCGTGCTTCAACGCTGGTTCCGGATTGTAGGTATAATTTGTCGAGACGTTTAATGTCAGAAGTTCTTTCGTAGCCAGAAATTGTATTACCTCATGCATTTAGCATTTTGTGGAACTTTGTATTATAATCACAAGGTTTTCCAACCAACTATCCCTTGTATTAAATTTTTCAGTTATTGCAGGTGCCATTGGCAAAATTTAAATAAATTCAAATCACATTTCGTTAAAATAAAAAAGAATACTGACGATCTGGACAACTGCCCTGTTTTCAAATTAACTAGACAGAGATTAGTAATTCTAATTACCTCTAGATTTAACTCCAATGACAATCATACACGTAATTCATAAATGGTCGGTTAGATAACGATTGTGATTTTACTGAGTTGCAGGCAAAAGATAAGCGCTTACAGCATAAATCATAAATCTGTGCAGTTTTAACCGTGTCAGACCCGTCGGAAGATTGCTACATTCCATTGATTGTGCATTGTTTCGATTTTATCCAAAACGACTGTCTAGTTTATTTAAACAGAAGTAAAAAGCCCCGATTTAATAGTGTATACACCAATATCACCAATATCATATTGTCCACAAAGAACATTAATATTATTTCGTTATCAATCCCTCACAGCTTTCTAAATAACTACCTTCATTAATAGAATATACAAAATGAAATTCAACAGTTATATGCAACATCGAAGTTTTCTTTCGGAAAACGTGTGCAGGGCAGCTACGAGAACTTCGACGATGGGGATGGGAAGAATTGGGGCAACCACCGCACTCTCCCGACATTTCGCCCTGTGACTTTGATCTCATTCGCAAGATTAAGGAATCACTATGTGGTAGGCGGTTTGCAACACGCGAGGACATTGCTAATGCTGTGCGCCAATAGGTAACCCGATTCACACATGGTGCGGCAAATACTGAGGCTGATGGTATTCAGCGCCTACCACATTGGCAGTATGTTGTGACTGTAGCAGGGAACTGCTTTGAGGGATTTTAGGCCCAGGTTTGGCATGCCAACTTCATGTGTACTGTGTTGTCATTCTTTTGCATCGTGGAAGCCGTATTCCCCTGTATACTACCGTAATAAATTAGTGTGCTACGATATTTCAGTGCTATTCATCGTTCACACATGTAGTTAACACCTTGTCCTTTCGTCTGCATAAGTCACATTTTCCAACCGGACTGGTATCTTCAAGAAAAAACTAGTTGTCGTGAAATTAAGAATAATTATTCATTTTAACCCAATTCCTCTATCGGCATCCATCCAACGTTGAAAGATCGAGATCCTGATCGATAGACTAACTTTAAAATCTAAAATATTACATTTTGTTTAAGATAAATTTAATAATAGTATGCCAAATACTTTTATCAACAGTTTGTACGAAAAATCTGTAAACATAGTGTTGTGAGATAATCAGATATCTAAATAGGAGAACATCTTGACAGATTTTTGTCGTCAAAAATACGAAATTTGGAATATTATTTATAAATATTCCCATCAGAGTAGAATTACTACGGGAGTAAAATCAAAATTGGACGCACACAAATCCGATTGTTTCAGAGGAAAGGTTATTAATGACAATTTTTTTTTCATCATCACAAGTATCGAGTACGATAAAATCGATCGAAGTAGCGTGATTTCCGGGATAAGATCTTCCTGAATGTCATCGACAGGATTTTTTAAAATCAATTAGGGAACATGTATTGTAGCCAGAAGTTCCAATACTCGTTAGTTCTGTAATTTGTCACTTCCAAGAAAATGTTATTAATATCAATATTACTTGTGTAACCAACGGTTAAAGTATTTCTCGAGACTTCAAAAGAAATACCTCTATTTATATTTCAAAAAGTCACTATTGATCGCGCTTACTATGTTTAGCTGATTTGTAGTGAATTGAAAAATTCATATCGGTCGATAAAATTTTGAAAGTTCTTTCCTTGAATAATGAAGAAAGAGAACCGAATAACAAAATAATGAAACGTTCGACGTCCTCCAGAGGAAGGACATTCCACCCAGCGCATGATAGCAGGCATCAATGGCCGCCAGACACAAGCAACAAGAAAACAAGCGTGCATTGATGTGCGATGTTCGACCCCACAAACAGGCAGACGAAAACCTCAAATTCAACACACGATTGGAGCTCACAAGCGCTGTATGCCTGCTCTCGCACAGTTCCCAGGACACCCACAGAAAAACCAGCTTTATCAGAGCGCTCGTAGGCAATGCTCTGGAAGCGACTGTCGCACACAGTGGGAAAAAACACGTCGTAAACGTGCAAAACACTTTTCTGAGATATAGATGGGAGAGTTTCAACAAAAGAACTGTTATCAAGCATTAACAAGCAATATATAGAATTCAATGTACAATGATGTCTTATATTTCATCTTTTTCAGGGGTTCAAGTACAGGCAAAAAAATATATTACTGGTACTTGCATGAGTAAATCACATTTACAGTTAGGTTTACTTACGGAAAGAAGCACAGCAGTTTAACAAATGTCGCATCGCTTATGCATGGTTCTTTTCAACAATTTTAATCAATAATTTTCTTTGTGGATTGGTAGCCGTTTTGGTAGCTAGAATTCAGAGTTAGAGACATTCCTCACACTCAACCAATTTTCTATCTCGAGAAGCTTTCAATTTTTATTTTCCGAATTATGCATCTTCAAAGATGCATTTAAAAATGACACATATCTATCTCTTTTCACTCCTCTGCTCAATTTTCCGTTGCTCTCTCTCTCTCTCCTCTCTCTCTCTCTCTCGATTTCTCTCTCCCTCTCTCTCATTGTCCACCTGTCCCTTAGCCCCCTTCCCTCTTTCTCTTTCCCTCCCTCACCCTCTTGCAGTCGAGCATTCCCTGCGTCCGTCTCTCATGCTGCATTTCGGCCGACTCCGACCCAGCGCGTCACGAAGCGCGCGCAGATTAAATTTATCACCGCGGCGGCGCGCTTTTAAGCTGCGTTATAAACCGGCGCTGGTGGCGCGTGGGACAACGGGTCGGGGCGGCGGCACGTGCGAGGAGCCGCGGCCGCGGGGCGGGAGGAGGAAGGAGCTGTTTGCGCGACTGTTCCAAACGGAAATGATAATGTTGACTGAACTGCGACAGCGAGGCGGGAGGTACTCGAGCGTTTAGATGAGGCGCGGTGATGGTTTTATTAGCACTTGCAAAGTGGCGAAGAGACAGCAAATAGAACGCGTGTGTTTGTTGCAAAGGTCAGTAAACGCATGCCCTAATAAATATGGAAGTGAAAGTGATGACTTAAAAGTGAATGACATGAGGTAATTCTGAGAATAATGTGAAGTTACAATTAATAACAATACACTATATGTATAACAATACAATATAATGATTATTATCCAATGTAGTAATGGCTGTCCAGTAGATATCCATTCTTTTCAAATTGTCTACGAAATTTCAAAATTCTAGTTTAGAAACATTTGCATATCCAAGTCACCATTTATTGAGATTTGAAATCATTACATTTGGAGTATGTATCATTCTCAGCTATCTCGAATATATAGTCTACGACACGAATAGTACACGATGAGAATTTCAATACAGTAATGAATCTCTTGTAAAAAGGAAAAAGTACCTGAAATTATATTTTATAAAAGCTACACTTTAGTTCACGGCCATCAAAATGTAAGGTTTAATTATGTGTTGTTAGAAAGCGTTCTTAATGTTAACATTTTAACATTCGGTATGCGAAACAGACCACCAATTTCATATTGAATTGATTTTTAAATTTATTCCACTTCTACAATGTTCTTTACAGAAGACTCAGAATAAATTACACAAACTTTAGAGCATGTTGGAGGGTCGAATGACATTTTTGTTTTCAATGAAAATGTGATGGGAAATTTCATTTCAGGAAATCACGAGATATCTGCCCCTGATTTGTAGGCAGCTCCTCAAGCACAAGAGTTTAGTAAGTCACGTTCTGATGCATCCAAGGAGATTCCATGTACCTGCCGAACACATGTGCATCAGAAATTTTCTAGCAATCAGGGGCAAATATCACATATGTAACTTCGTATTATGAAATTTCCCACAGTAATTCATTGGCAAAAGTGTATCATTTTCAAGCCTCCTACATTCCCTAGAAGATTGTAACAGTGATTTAGAGGCACGCTGTATTAATAGATTTCATTACCAACGTTGACTGCACTGGTACTCTCTAACCTTTCCTTATACACAATTTTACTTTCGAAGACAAAAACATGACAAAATGTGAAACAATTGAGTAAGTAATTGTTGGGCAAGTAATTTGTTTCATTATAATTGGAAATTACCACGGTTCAAATCAAAGTTTTTGAAAAGGAAGCAAGACATCAAGCCAACTACTATACATTTCGTTTCTGACAATACACTGAGTGAACAACTCTGAATCCTCTAAGCGTCAAACACGGTTTTTTGCACACGACGTTTAGTGGTGCCATTGTCTCAAGAACGTAATCACATGTATGTTCGACATCGCTGAGAATTCCTACTCCAGTTCCACTTCAATCTTGAGTGCATCTATCCATCGTTTATGATTTCAACATTGTGTTACAACTTTCGTAAACACAATGTACACATACGAATCACGCATTACTATTAGTATAAGAGCATAAAAGTCTAGTTCTTTTATCTTTTATACATATTAACTCCATCAAAACAATTGTAAACCTAGTCGACACGACAAACGTATCAAACGTAAACAAAAGCTACCGCAATAAATATCACCCAACATGCTATCACCTGAGAACAATGCGATCACTAGACCAATGGCCATGGAGACGGGTATTTGCATTGGAAATCGCATAAAGTCATTTTTCTACTTTTAATGTCTCGTTACGGTTACCGCGCAGTTTAACCCAGCTCTCACGTTGATAAGCAGCAGCTCTGAATGGCAGGGTTCCAAAGAGATCCCACGCGATATCACCGCTTGAAACTCTCCTCTCCTCCGCCCGCTGGCGCGCCAGCACTCCAATGAACACAGCGAGATCCGGCTCAGGTACGTGCTGGAGACCAGACGTGTTTGAATGAATGTTGCAAACCTCTATTGCACGTAGTGATCGAAAATGATTTACATGTGATGACCATACGATGGGAAATTTCATGCAACGAAGTTACTCACGCAACATGTTTCCCTGATTGGAAGGCAACTCGTTATGTAGTGTTCGGCAGCAGTGGCGGTCGGTGGGTTGCGAATTAGGAAGGGCGGCATGTATGTCCGAATGATCACATATTGTATCTCTTCAAAATATTTCTTAAGCGACGAAAACTATAGCATGTATTGTACAAACGATTTGCACGCATCGGGATTTTAATTCTTGTCTAAGACAACTTGTTGATAACGAAGATATAATTGTTCTTACACGAAAATTAGAGATTTTTTAAAATATATTTCCACCAAACAAAACAGTAATTTATGAAATCAGATGAAAGAGTAGGTATTCTTAGATTAGTTTGCAGGCGCTGACTCTGCCGAACAAATACCTAAACAGCAGCACGCTGTCCTCACCTAAGCTTCGGACAGACTCGAGATAGTTCACGAGATGACACATTCCAAAAACATTTATCTTTCGCTTAAGCGGACACATAAAACTAAAATTCGTCTTCAAAATTGTGCTGGTGGTATGCATAAATTAAACCAGTCGACTTAATGCAAATTTAATTATTTTTGCCACTTTTTCCTAAGTTAACTTTTATGGTGAGGGCGCCGCTATAGAGCCCTTAAGGACGCCGCCAATGTTCGGCAAGTCACATTCTGACGGAACCAAAGATAGTATATTCGGGTGCCACCAAAAAACTAGTGCATGATGGGTTGATACCATGGTGGTTGGGCTGTTAACATAATGGCAGACTACTGTTGGTCCCTGAAAAGGAAAAGTACTTCTCATGCTTATGGAAAAAGTGCAAAAAGAAGAAAATTTCTCCCTACAAAATAATATCTCAACTGTTGGTATTTGTTGAGAAATGTTCGAATATTATGTTCAGCTCACAATTACATGTTTACATAATTCTAACATACCAATTTTTGAAACATATCAATGATCTTGAAGAGGGTATAAATATACATTTGAATCATGGGTAAATATGAAAATATTGTCATTTTTTAAGAAAACTGGACCTGAAAGAGAAAAACGGACATATTCGGAATCACATACAAATATTTGGAATCAGCACTCGAAAATTAGGGTTCGAAACTAAAGCATCATTTTTTTTCAAAATGTAGAGCAGTGTTATGTATTCTATTTATAAACCGAAAATTCAAACTAACACGGTTGTTCACGGAATTCATCACGCGCCCGGTAACGTTTAAGTGAAATATTAGGCGCGCCCGCACATTTTATCTACTTTATAATACAAACTCATTTCCTTTCACCGATTAGTCATATCTTTCCACATTTGCTTAAATCATATTTTTGTATTATTCACTGTCCTCATGCCATTTCCGGTTCAGATCTCGCCTACTTTTGGCCACTCCCTATTTCCCTATTTCTTACGTTCATGCCTCTGATCTCAAGATACGCCCCACGAAACAATTGTCCGTTCGAACACCAAACAGATGCTCTTAATCACAACTGCCATTCCCGGTATGTCGACCTGATTTCACTTACGCAGTCAGAACTCTTCCAAATGAACTTCAAATCTCCCTAAACTCAACTCAAGCCATTCTGCAATTAACTGACTTCAGGAACTAAGCGACCAGAACATACGTAGACTATCAGACGTTCATTACTTTCCGTACAAAACAGTTTTGATTTTTTTACGTGAAATAAATAAAAATAATAAAATGTCTTCATACAATCGAGCAGATCAACTTGAAAATTGCCCATTCTATAATCCCTCATAAAACAGTTCCTATCTTCTTTTATCGTGGCAAAACCGCGAATATTGAGGAGTCAGTTCGAATTTTTTTTCCGTTCCCACTTCGGTGCGTTGGGGGCAACGCGCGGCAGCCGGGACGCCATATGTATGTGTGTGTGTGTGTGCGTGGAAGGAGGGGGAGGGACCGGAGGCTGGGCAGGTGCCAGCTGTGCCCAACGGCGAGCGCGCGCCGCCCTCGTCGATTTTCGCGAGAAGCCGAAGGGCGGGGGCGCCCCCCGCCCGCAGCCGCAACGCACCGCCGCAAACAGCTTTAGGCATCCAATTCGCATAACTAGTTTTTCAAACTCGAAATATGGTTTAACTCGCCAGAGAGACTTTTTTCCCCCCTTCTGAAACGGTGTTTTGCAGGTGTAGACGCTCTGTCTTGAATATCGTGGTGTGGAATGTCATACGATCTTCCGAGTTTCGACAAGTCTTTCTCAACTCTAGGAAGTTCACACAAAACAACCACTACCAACATTTCATTAAAATATTTATTTTAAACGCTAAGTTTGTAAATTCAATTAATAACGCGATCTACATATTTTATTCAAGTCGAAAATGACCTTCGACTGATTGAGAAATATAAGAATCGCCTGCTCAGAACGGACGTTTCGGTGTATTCCTGCATTCAATTCCAGACGAATGCTGGAGCTATATCTTAAACAACAGACCGCGAATAATGCGCGATTGTTTCTCTACTATCATGCATCCACTTGCAACCTAGGGAAGAGCAATGGGATTTTTAAACATTTATTTACGTTGTTGGTTAATTGCACAGGTAAGTTTAACGTAAGTAACTATACGTCTAAGTAGGCAAATATCTGAAAATGAAACATAAAACTATTACAATCACCTGAGGATACCCATTAGGGTCCTCTAGTGATTATCAAGTACAGATAATTTCTTGAGAAATATCTGATATCGAAATTTATTTTGTATTATTGTGTGTGAAGGGATTTTGCCGATTCTAAGCACTGCGGTAAAGGGATGTGACTGAATAGAAGTTATAAGGTGATGTGGTGGTATATGGTGTTAATTTTTCTGTGTAATAGTAATGTACTATATCTTATTTCTGCTTAGTACATTGTTGAAGCTATATTCTATCGTAAGGGACTAGATCAATGAATTAATGGTTTTTATTCATAAGCTTGATTCTGGCTTCAGTTGGCGTCTATATGTTGCTTCCAGTTGAACTTTGTTTCTATGTTTAGTCCTAGAAATCTCATTGGTTTATTACATGAGAGCCAGTTAATTGTTGCATGATTCTGCAATAGTGAGGGCACGGTGGTCTAAGTATGAAAGTTATAGCAGCCGTTTGATTGTATTGCATTTTGTTTTTTCAAGCCCATCTATCAATTATGTTCAAATGTTGTTTGAATATTTTGCTTCTATTAAAGAGTGAGGGAAGCGTAGAGACAAGTAACCAACCGACATAACATACTAGTTTTCCTCATAATCCAATACAGACTCCGACAGAACCTGTTCGGTCCAATTCGCGGTTATAAGACCACGATCCAAAAACTAAAGCGCCCTATGAAGAAGACAGGCCTTATTCGTTCATTTGTTAATTTCAAATGGAAGTTTTATTTCCTTTCTAAGTTTATTGTTTGCTGTAACTATTAATAAATTTATAACGTAACTACTAGTGATGTGTGTAAGCGGCATCTTGAAAACCGGACACCCGGAATAAAATGAAATAGCAATGCTTCAACAACACAAGCTTTCTCATTTATTTCTAAAACACACACTTTCTCATAATATTTCTAACTTTTTTAATTTTCGAACATTGGGAGAGTTCAACGAAAATCAGACCTGCGCATTTTTAAGCGTCCTTTAAAAAAATCCGTGAAAAAATTAAACTAGTGATGCTAGAGAATGGCACAGACTTTCCCGTATTAGTTTTCTATTTCCTTGGGTCTGCGCTAGGTATTCGGAATTGCCACATACTCTTGCCAGCTGCCATCTATCGCCGCACAAACTACATTTTTTTTGACATTTTCTTAATTTTTCGGTTTCCTAATGGTAGAACGAAAATATTCATTTTAGAATATTAAAGAACACAAAAACCTAGTCCTAAATGGCAGTTTTCTCTTAATTTTTTTGCCGTTTTTTAAAAAAAAGGCGTTTTAGCGCTACTAAAAATGCGAAATTTAAATCTCTTTTTCACAGAAAATTTTTGAGTTTCCAAAATACTTCATTTGAAGTCATTTGAAGCACATCCACTCACAAATATAATAATGTTTACAAAATTGAAGGTAATGTGCCTATTAAATATGTGAGAGATCTTTCTAAAAATTAAATTAGTGTAATTTTTGCAAAAACAAAAAAATACCTTACAATAAACCTTACGTCATATAAAAGAGTGCATTTCGCACTATCCAATCGAAAAGTTTGAAGAACTTGTTTTCGGCCATTTATGAGAAAATGGCGTTTTGAAGCGTTTCTGAATATGCGGAAATTTGAGCTAGTTTTCACAGAAAATGGTTGTGTTTTTTAGAAACTGTACTTGACATTATTTAAAGCATAAATATAATACTATGAACAAAGCGGCGCTAATGTAAATATTGTCGACGTGAGAGAAGTCAAAAATATTATATTTTTGCAATTATTGAAAAACCAAAAGAATACAGCAATATAGATTTGATGTCATCTGATAGAGTACATTTACCACTATCCCTACCAAAAGTTAAAAAAAAAAAATTTGGAGCCGTCTCTGAAAAAATCTAGTTTTTGTAATTTTTTTTAAATTGCACATATTGCACGCAATATTGCGCGAAAACAACTTAATTTTCAACAAAATTTTCAAAACAATGTATATGACCTTCAACAAAGAACTCACTTTGTAGAACACATTTTATTTGAAGGAAAAAGTTCTATCTTCAATTTTGTAGTTGGAGAAAGACGCCGAAAAAAATTCAAACTTTCACAATTTTCGAAAAATTCAGAGTTATCCGTGAAAATCGGACCTATGCCACCTTAATAATTATATTTTACTCTATTCATACAAGAAATTTAAAGAAAAAATTCGCAGCCGTTTTTGAGAAAATTTGAAAATGTCGGGGAGCTTCATGTAAAGTACCCCCCAAATTTTCAACAATCTTTTTGAAAATCTCAAATCTTCGACTAGAACCAGATCGACCGGGGAATATCCATTTTGGAAGAAATCGTACGTATGGTTTAGGCGCTAGCAGTGTTTACAGACGGACAGACGGACGTTTTCCTTTCAACTGTTTTTTCGGTATCAAGGACCTACAAATGAGGGGTTCTGGCTACACCACGTGCTAGGGGATTTTTTTTCTTAATTTAGCAACTGGTTTTATCCACTTTTTCGTTATCAGCGCCCGGCAATGAATTTTTTTCCGCCGACAATCCGCCATTTTTTCGCACAGCATTACATAACTTTCCCTATACTACGTATATCACTCCCTATAACTACGTGCGTATACGGGAAAGTAAAAATGGAGATATTTTTGAGGATTATTTTATAATTAGCATTAACTTCTAACAGAAATAACGCAAAAACTATTCTTTTTACCAAAAAATTGTACATGATTGTACTTAACAATTGCACTTTTTTACGATCTACATTATTAGAACAGATTTCACTAAAAACAACAATATTTCGCTTCAATATTGTAAATATGCAATGTAATTTTTTTGTGCAATTTTTGCAAACATCGAGAGTTGGCGAAAAATAAGACTGAATTACGTTTATTATCGTCCTTTGATACATACAAGGAGAAATTTTAAATAAAAAAGCAATTTTTTAGAAAATAATTGTACAATTAATTTTTTTAATTCTCGAAATTTCACGTCAAAATTAAGCGGAAAATACTAATATTTTCGAAAAATTGTACATGCCTTTCATTGAAGATGTCTTTGAAAAACAGATTTGATTATGGAAAAAATATCAATTTTCAATACTGAACTTGTAGGAGGAAGACGCCGAAAAAATATTGAACTTTGGCAATATCCTAAAAATTATGAGTTTCAAAGAAAATTAGATCTGCGTCATTCTCTTAAGCGTCCTTTACAAGAACACGGTTAATAAAAAAATGTAGAGCCACTTTTGAGAACATTTTCAAAATTTTGTAAACTTCTTCCAAAAATCAAAATATCCCCATCAAACTCGCAGGGCCTCAAGTTTATTCACATCAATATCAAAATATCAGGGAAATATCAAACGTGGTGAAAATCGTCTGAATGGTTCAGATGCTAGCGTTGACCACACACGGACTAGTAGACAGACAGACGTTTTGCTGTTAATAGATTTTTCGGTATCAAAACACTGATTCTAAGTACACAAAGAATTGGAGGCCAATCCGGTGACCGAGATCGCTAAGTAGTAGTGACGTAGAGACCTAGGGCCAAAGGATCGTGGGTTCGAGTTCCGCCTCGCGCATGATTGGGTTTGTGTTCATCCTCTCACCCCCCGTCATCACCATATCATTTCATTCAGCTCACAGTTACCCATACTGTTAAAACCAATAGTGATCGCTAATGACCTAGATGTGAATGCAACCTTATATAACACAAAAAAAAGTTGGAGGAGGTAATTCCTACATACAGAAACAAAATTTATCGACTATTACGTTACCATGAACCAACAATAAGAGTTTTTCTGTCGAAAAATCGCCAATTTCCAGAGCAAGATTACAATATATTATCTTCCTACGAAGCAAGGCGAAAAAGTAAAAAGTAATAAAAAGTTAACTGATAAGAGAGCAGAATTCTAAAAGGTATTGACGGCAAGTGGAATTGTAGGTTAACTTACGCCGTATCTCTATATACTGCGACATTCGCAGTCCACAGTTGTACTAATTACGGGGATGCGTGATGAAAACACTTTTCTAAAAATATGAGGAAATTTTGTGACAAGTTTTTATTCTAATTGAAATGCATATGATTATGAAACGAATAGTGAATTGTAATATCACTGATATTGTTTCTTTAACAAATTCAATACTTCTTTTTAGAGTACGAACAATCAACATACAAGATTTTTTCCTGATCAATCTTTTGATTATTTCGTACTTCTTATGAATTTTGATTTTTGGTCGCACATAATTAAAATGGTCTGAAATCCCATGACTTTGAAAGTTCGTCTAATTTGGATATGACACCCATGAAAACACAAGTAGGAGAACCTATGTTATCATACCCTTGGCTACAGGATTATTTTTCGAAAACATACGATCTTACACATTGACAAGATATAAAGTAAAAAAAGCGCGTCCGAAAGTTTTGTATATTGATATCCCTAGTCAATCAATTTTCAAGGTAGTATCTCTTTATTAATTTGATTTTCATGAATAAACAGTAAAAATATTTTTTGGGCATTTGAAAATTAAGTTAACTAAATGAAAAAGTCCATGAGAATGATACGATGTACTACCTTCGCCCTTTCATCCGTAGGATTCCAATACGTTCTTGGTTTCCTTTGAAACTTAAGCAATAAATGATCCATCAATTTTTCAGACCGCATTTGCAGACATTTTCAGTCTGTAATAACGGACTTGCACCCGCCTCTATCAACCTGCCGCCAGGACACATCCCCTATCGCGCACATCGCCAAGTCCTGCAGGAGGGCGGACGGCGAAGTGGTGCGGTAGAGACCTTAGATCAGGGCTTTCCAAATGGCGGCCCGCCAGATCTTTTGTGCGACGCGCGACTGCTTTGAAAAATTTTATTATAGTACCAACAAACTACAATACAATTGCATAATTCATCTTATTGTTTTTAATTATATATATTACATTGTTTCTGCATAATCTCAGTAGGTAGGGTAAAAAGCATTTTAAATTACGATGCGGCCCTCGGCTTAGCTAGAATTTGATATATGGTCCATAAGCCCTTCTAAGTTGGACAGCCCTGCCCTAGATACAGAAAGGAACAAGTTCTTTTGGTCCGACAATTCCGCCATTTTATATTCAATTCAAGAGTGCAGTATGGTGGGTGTCTCGGGAACCACCGATCGACAAAACTAATATTAATATAGGACTGGAAATCCTACATAATGCCTTCAATTATTATCATTTCTCCTCCAATCCGCAATGTAGCCTCAGGGACCTATCGCATGAGAGGATATTAAACGGCGGTGGCCGTTTAGGCTGCGCTGTTCTCTGCGTCCATGGCCTCTATTGCGCGCGAGCTGGAGGGCGGGGCGGCGGCCACCGCCTACGGGGCAAGGCGCGTTGCGGCTAAAGGGCCCCGGCGCAGGGGGACAATGCGACGTCGAGGGCCGGCAGGCAGGTGTCCGCGGCCCTTTGTCAGCTCGGGACGCCGCCCGCTCCGCCCCCGCCCCCACCCCCGCTCCCGCAACGCCGCTTGCGCCAGGTGCCTTTGCGAAGACGCCGGGATTGTGAGGCGACGGGCGCCATGCGAAAACTCCTCCTTGCTTTGGAAGCTCGGGGTGATGCTTTTTTTTACTGTCCTGTATACGTACGTATATACGTAGTATAGGAAAAGTTATGTAATGCTGCGGAAAATTGATTTCGAGATTTCAACGAAAATACACGTTTTCGGGTCTCCTGATACCGAAAAAGTGAATATTTTCGAAACGTCAAATGTCCGTCAGTCTGTCTGTCTGTTCGTCTGCCTGTGAGTCTGTGAACAACCGTAGCGCCGAAATCAGAAGTACGACTTCTTCCAAAATTAATATTCCGCAGCCGGTCTGATTCCACTCGAGGCGCCGCTATTTTGAAAAATATTCTTCAAAATTTGGGGGTACTTTAAATGAAGCCCCCCGTACATTTTCAAATTTTTCTCAAAAACGGCTCCAATTTTTTTCTTTAAATTTCTTGTTTTACAGTGTCGCTGTTGTGCTTCTGTGGCCTTTGCTACCTCGTACGGCGAGAGAAAGCGGCAGTATTCAGTTAGATCAGGGAAGTAGCGAATGTTTGCATTTCGGTTTCATTATATGGGTTTATTGGTTGGAAGATGGTAGTTAGAAACATTAATAAGGTACTCCAGCACTAAAATTTCTTACTTCCCCCTCTTTGAACGAACAGAAACATTTTTGTTGAAAAGTAGTTTCCAACGCGACACACGACGCAAAGAAGTTCCTTAACATGACTTCGCTCGCCTCTATCGCCTTTCGATAATTATATTTTCCCTTTGCTTACTATACTAGAACAAGAGAAAATCAATACACACGTTTTTATCGACCGTATTCATAATTCTGCCCTCCTTTACGGTCAATATTTCACATTGTACGAGTATCCTTTATTTCTACCAAGGACCGATGACACCGAAATTATCTCGCCCAAGCATTGCTTTTTGTGGGATGAGGCAAAAAATGAGACGCATACCTTTTCGGAGTGTTCTTAACGACACCAAATGTTGTTTATGGTTTATAAAAAATAATTCACAAATAGGAATGGCCCGTAAATCTCACGAATTCGCGTCGTTTTTACGACGAAATAAGAAGTGTACAATTCTTTTATTACGACTTCTCACAGGATGTAAAGCGGCTTTATAGTGGGGTTATTCTTAAAACTCTCCCGACCTCGGGCTCACATAAAAAGTCAGTTTCTAGGTCTTCTGCACTACTTCGTTGGAGTGGTAGATTTCCGCCCTTCCGTTCGGCTACCACGGCGTTAACATTGGGGCATTTCGTTCTCAAGATGCATTTTCGCCTGCTACAACAAATAAGTCACGCGGGCACACAGTTAAAACGGCAATGAAGACGATGTATTTGCTGCTAATTTAATATTAATTAGTATTAAGCATGAGACTTACAGACTTGCACTATGTTCTTAGATACAGTGAGGGTTGGCATTGAACGATGACGAGTTTCCGGAGAGCCGGAATTTTCGGGAATTACTATGGTGAGTTTAATTTGAAAGTTCAGAAGATTTCGTTAGAATTAAACGAATGTATTCACTTCATGGTTAATACGTAACATTTTTCAAATGTAATGATCACAAGTTCGTTTCTGTCTCTGCCCACATCAGTCCTCCAACTAGAGGTGTGAAGCTATAACAGAAGACACGCTTCAGCAAAAGCAACGGAGGAATACAGTAAGTGGTAACTTACTATTAAACACCTTATAGATTCATTTTTTTTTTTTTTGGAAAATTGACAGTGAGTATAACAATAAATATTTCAATGTACAGAACATAATTTCATTCAGTTATCTGAATAAAATGATTTTAATTTAACAATTTGAATCGACTGCATTTCTTGCGAATGGGGCTTCCAGGAGCGTCAAAGACTCGAAGACTAAGGTTCAGGGTTCGAGTGCAGACTAAGGCATGGGAGTTTTCACCAGGAGAATGTGACGTCGTTGGTTTCTCCCACCATGAGTCTCATCTATATCATCATCCCTCATTATTCTCATATCACCTTTCATGTTGTGAAAGGCAGTATTGCAAATCACTACTGTAATCAGCTGCCCAGGGAATAGGAGGGCAAGAAAGAGACAGCCTCCAGAATATTATTCTCGTACGGCTGTCGATCAATCATATTTGTCTTAGTTCATTATACCACGACAAACGGTTCTCGCAGTCGCCTACAGAGGCGCTGCGTGTTCTGCCGCGGCTGGTCGCAATTGTCGTAAGACAGGTGAGCCACGAAACAGGTTAAGGCGCCCATTGAATATTTTTAAAATATCAATTTCAAAGTCTTAGAGAAAGTATAGTCTTCTACTCGCGTAGAATGGCTATTTTTCACTCGTTGCAATTCCGAAACTCGCTCCTACGTCACTCGTAAACATTAACCCGTAAATAATAGCTATCATTCTAAGCTCGTTTGAGAATATACTATTCCTTGTTGCCACAAAGTTTTCAATTCTCCTTTTCACACGTCATTCTCGCATAAACGCCCTCGGAGTGTCGGTCCCGCGTGTGCGAAAGAGCCACCCCTGAGACCGGCGGGCCGCAGGTGCACTGCGGAGCCTCATCGGTCGGAGCCAAGTGGTCCTCGCGAGGGGGCCCGCCTTCACGTCGCGATGAAGAGAAGCGACGTCGGGGAGGGAGACCCCTCACAAATGGAATGACAGCAGGTCTCGCTCTAGAAAAAATACGCTCAAGGGGCTGAAAAGAAACTCACCGGTGTGACAATCGAAAGATTCTCTCAACGTGAGATGGTTCGAATAAATCATGGAATTAATTTCAAGGCATTAGGCATCTGCAATGACATTCGGGAAACCTTAATGGAGAGGAAATACTGACAATTTGTCGCCGAACAGAAGGGTAGTGTGGATACCAAAACGAGGTACGTTTTTCACAGAACATCGAGGTCTCAAGGTCATCTGTCAAACAAATCCAATAGTAGCCCATCGCCCCCTCGCGCGCCTCCTTCACATCGCGGGACACTCAGAGCCCTTAGACAGGGCTTCAAGGCCCTGAATCAGATCAATCTTCAATCAATTCTTCACAATTGATCAATTCTTCACAGAGTGGATCAATTCTTCACAAAAATTAAAACGTAAACGTTTCTTAACTTGCTTTCCCATCTATCCCTAATTTTAAAAAAAACAACTCTAATATTTAAGGCAAAAAATTAATTTCTGAAAAATGTTAAGCTCTTTTATTGAAATGCATTTTTAATACTTAATGGAATTTCACTTGTTAAGCTTAATACGTTACATGGACTGATTTTATAAGAAATATGGAAAAACATGGACTTTTTTTAATTTGAACCTAAACCCAAAATATGGAAAAGAAAAGTAGCATTTTTGAACTTTACACATTGTGAAACATAAAAATAATGCAAATTAGTATCGATATTAGCTTACTTAGTAAATATGCATTTACGTAGAAATAACTTATCGACTCTTACCGAAAACTTATCGACAGTCAATTAGGCACATCTCATTATTTATTTTTTTTAATTCACTAAATCAAGAGAGAAAATTCGATTATTAAAGTTTGTATTCAGTAAAAATAATCAGCGCACAATGGTGTGTGATGACTTCATATTCAATAACATTAAAATTATTACGTGATATTTGCAATGCAATGGTACCGGACACACATTTTCGGCGATCCCGTCACTTGATCACGGACAACTGAGTTGCATTCACATTTAGAGAAATGCGAACACTCGAGCCCTCGGTCCTGATCACCAGTTCCTCTACTGCTTCCTCTATCTCTTCCTTCCTTGGCGATTCTCTCTCGCATCACAATTCGCTCCTACCTTCGCTCGACGAGGCGAGCGCGTGCTCGCGCAGCAGGTGTGACGTCAGCCTCAACGGCCTGGGCGGGCCTCGCGGGAAAACACCTGCGGCAAATATTTATGGCGCGAAGATGCACTGAATATCTCTGCCATTTCATGCCCTACCTGTCCAAAATATTTCTAGCGGAATGCGAAATGCGAGAGATATATTCTTTTCCCTTTCACTGCGGAGTTCGAGACCTTTCGAATTATTCACCAGTCGTACGCACGATATTTCACAGCCTGCGCGACAGTACATTGGCAAACTCGAAGCTAATCGTACGAAATCTGACGAATTATTCTACAGAGTAGAATGCAAACTATGAGATTCATGGATATAAAAATTGAAGAAGAAAATAGACACCACTTGGCTGTCTACTTACTCTAGGAAATTCTGAAACAAGTAACGTAACTTTATTGGTGAAGTGACACTAGAATCGAATATCAATTAGTAGGTATTCTCTTAATTTGAAATATAAATAGTCAAAAGGAGACAATGTTACTGTTAGGGAAATTATGATAAACGTTATGATAGTAACACTTAATTCAATTAATGCTCAAACTTGTCATAATATACTACTTAATGAGTTAGGCCTCAAAAGAATTTCATTTGACGAAAGACTCTTGCTCAGCAGATTTACCAAGAGAAAAGTTAATTCAATAATGAATAAGTATTAACTAAATAAAGAATTTACACGACAAAGCGTCTTTCTCTTAATGCATTTATAGTAATACTCGTTGCTTTAAGAAAAGGCTAACAATAAAAATTTTCCATAACATGTATGGACTGTCATCATCTCTGATAATTCATCAGAAAGGTTACTGGCACGCAACCTCGAAATGTTTGCTGCGATGTATCATTAACAGATTATCGGAACGGGAAACTGTTAAATTAAAATTTGTAAATGACCCTGCCAGATCGAATCCTCCCATAACGATGTACCTTTATTTCCTATTGGGGGCATGTACTGTTTTCATTTTCATCGTTTGCGTTCTCCACGAGGAGAATGAAATTCAATTTGCAACAGCTTTAATTAATAAATATTTTTAATGATTTAATCCCTCGCCTATTCACTCTTTCACTTTAACTGCACTTTTCTTTTTTTTCATCATACAAGTTAAGAGAATTAACTTTCATGTATTTCAATGAATACTGAAAAAAGGAATGAATTAATGAATTATCTTAATGAATACTTTTAGAAGAGTGAATTCCAGTTCCATTGGATCTACTCACAGAACGATAAAATCATGGTGGCATCCTATTGAAAAAATGGTTGAAAAAACAAAACCATGACACAGCAAGAAATGGTATTGAAGAGGAAAGAAGAGGGTATTGAAGGGAAGAGGAACAGACATTCATGCATAATCCTTGAACGGAGAAAAAAGACAAATAATTGGGCATCTCCCGTCCTTAAAAATCAATGTAAACTCGAATGACAAAGAAACTCGCATTTGTTTTGAAACAAATATAATTCTGTCTTTCAATTTAATCCCCTTTAAAATCTTTAATGCGTGAAACAGAACAATTCACTCGAAACTTCTGTAACACACTACTTAAGGAAGGAATTTGAGATACATACTAAACATTCTTTGCAATTTAAAAACGAAGAATGTAGAAGAGGATTTGGTCGTACTAACAACCGATTCATGCAGCTCCTTGTTCCGAATTTTCGGCGACGAGTTTAAATGTGCAGTTCCACCAAATGTTTAATGAACGCTGAGCCTTTCCATTACAATGTTAATCACGCGTTCATTACTGGTACACCTCTCGGTAACTGATCATCACGCAACTCATCACGCACGATTTTAAGTTTCATTACGTACATATGTACCGCGAAATTCCTTTGATCTTTTTCTCTGCTGGTTGGTCGCGAATGTCATTAATCAGTTCGGTAAACTCGAATCCCTAATTACCAGCGGCTGTTGGCTGCTGCCAGTTTTGTTTCAGATCTGTAGGAGGTCAGCAAAGTTCCGCACCCCCAGGGCGAGGATTCGTGCTAATGCTAACCAATCAACTAATTATATAGAGTAAACTTCACTCTTTAATCGGATGTTTGCAGCTCCCTTGCAGTGTCGGATGATTTAAATCAAGGATTTGCTTCTTATACCGACAAGCGCTAGACCTTGGGGCAGTAGACATTGCCATCATAAAACGGCACATCTCTTTTTTTTTTTTTTTTATATATTTTTATTATTTTGAAGATTATACATGGCTCAGTTTAGCAATACAAACTTTCTCACATGTTTTTGATGCTTATTATCTACGTTAAAAAACTAAACTATTACTTCTTTACAAACTAATTATTAGGGAGAGGAAACCCACTGAGCACCTCACAAGGAATCATCCAAATTGGCAAATTGTATATAAAAAACATGCTTGGGAAATCTATTTTTTATTCTGGTTGCGTTTCTGGGTGCTTTGCCTAGGTTATATTGGGATAGTTGTGTAATTGATGGTAAATTGTTATAAAATTATGGGATAACTTGGTGATGTGATGTATGATAGGCTTTATTTGAATTTCTTTATGAAGTTGTTTGTTTTGATGAACCAGGTGCATTGGTTATTGTTCGCAGGAATTTATTCTGTATGACCTGTAATTTATGGATATTGGTTTTTGCTGCATTAATCCAGACAGGACAGGCATAGAGCATTAGGGGTCTTATTACTGTTGTATATATGAGCTTAGCATTTTCTATTGTTATTTTACTGTGGTTGTTTATTAATGGTTTTAATTGGATTAGTTTGACTTTTGTTTGTTGTGTTTTAATGTTTATATGTTCTTTCCAGTTAAGTCTAGTGTCTAAATGTAGTCCTAGATATCTCACTGTTTTGTTTTGTGGAGTCCAAGGAATAATGTTATTGTTCAGTGTGAGAGGTGGTGGTGTTGAAATGGTTTTTAATGAAAAGATTTTTGCTGTTGATTTGGATGGATTTAATTTAATTTTCCATTTGTTTGACCAAGCACTGATTTGGTTTAGATATTGTTGTATTGTGTTTTTTAATATATCAAGTGATGTGCTAGAACAATACATGCTGTATCATCTGCAAATTGTGCTATATTGATTGTGTTGGATGTAGGGATATCAGCAGTGTAAATATTAAATAATATAGGTGACAATGGGGAGCCCTGAGGAAGTCCAGCCAAAATTGGTTTGGGGTTTGAGAGATGTTTATCTATTGAAACTTCAAAGGTTCTATTGCTTATGAAGCTATTGATGATGTTGGTTAAGTACTTGGGTGTACCATTAATTTTAAGTTTGTACATGAGACCTTCATGCCATACTCTGTCATATGCTTGGGAAATGTCTAGAAAGGTTGATATGGTGTGGTAATTTTCTCTGGAATGCTGTATGAATATGTTCAGTGATTCTTAATAATTGATGAGTGGTTGACAGCTTTTCTGTGAATCCAAATTGATGTCTGGGGATGATACCATTTTTGTTGAGGTAATTGTTGAGTCTTTTCTGAATGATTTTCTCTAGAATTTTTGATAAAGAGGGTAACAAGCTTATTGGTCTATAATTTTCTACACTTGATGGATTTTTGTTTGGTTTTGGTATGGGTATTACTATAGAGTGTTTCCATAAAAGTGGAATATATCCTGTTCTTAATGAAGAGTTATAAATATTATTTAGGAATGCTATGGCTTGGTTTGGTAGATTTTTGAGTATTTTATTGTTTATTCTGTCATGTCCTGGGGCCTTTTTATTGGGGAGTGCTTTTATTATATTTGTTATTTCCTGAGGAGATGTGAATCTGATTCTGGAGGGTACATCATAATTAGGAGATGTAGCTATCTGTGTGATTGTTGATGTAGGTTGTGTGGGTGGGAATCATTGGGTTTGGATGTATCTTCAAAATGTTTTGCTAGGGTTTCAGCTTTTTCAATAGGTGAGAATTTTTTGCCTGTGCTAGTTTTAAGTGGAGGAATAGTATTCTTTTTGTTAAGTATTTTATTTTTGAATTGCCACAATGTATTGTTACTAGAGCTTAATGTTTGGATCATGTTGTTATATTGTTGCTGTTTGTGAGTGAAAAGTGTTTTTTTGGTAATATAGGTTAATAGATTTAGTTCCTTTTTGACTTCAGGGTTTCTAGTGTGATTCCATAATCTTCTTGTTTTATTTTTTGTGTAGATTAAATTTTTTATGCTTTTGGGTAGTTCATTTTTTTTATTGTGTGTGTTTATAAGTGATTTGTTTGATTTACTGTTCTGTAGTTCACTTAATATAATAGTATTGAGTATTGTTATTGCTTGGTCTATTTCTGGAGGGGTATTTAATATTTTAAATTTTGGGATGGATGTTTTACATTATTTTTAAATTTGTGCCAATTGATTATGTGTGTGTTGATCTGAGGAATGGGTGAGTGTGTGGAGAGTGGATGTTGTGTTGTTATTATTACTGGTAGATGGTCTGAGTCCATTTCATGGTGTACTGTGGAGAAAAATGTTTGTTGTATATTTGTTATACCTATGTCTAATATATCTGGGTTCCTAGAGTGATCATATGGGTAGTAGGTTGGTTCATTGGGTGCTATTATATTAAGTTTGTGGTAGTTTATTAATTGTAGTAATTGTGTCCCAGCTGAATTATTACTTTTACTTCCCCACTGTATGTGTTTCCCATTAAGATCTCCTAAGATTATTGTTGGAGTGTGTTGATTAATAATACTGCTGAGATTGGTATTTTGGATTTTTATATTGGGGGGCTTATATGCTACTATTAGTGTAGTTTCCAGATTGTTGTTATTATTGAACTTAATTGCTGCTGTCTCAATACCAGGGGTTGGTGGTAGTATTATTTGATAGCATGATATTGTGCTCTTTATGAGTATCATTACTCCTCCTCCATTATTATTTTGTCTGTCTGTCCTGATTACTTTATAATCTGGTATGGTGAATTTTACACTGCTGTTTAAATGTGTTTCAGTTATACATGCAAAGTCAATTTTCTTATCTTGCAAGAAGTATTTTAGTTCATTGACTTTATTGATTAATCCATTTGCATTCCAATTAAGCATGATTAACTTATTAATTTGTGTTTGTTGCATAATTATTATTAATGTATGCTGAGATGGATGATTGTATGTTGCTTATTATGGATGGTATAATTGAGTTGATTATATTGATTATGTGAGTAGCTATCGTGTTGATCAGGGAGTTGAGAAAACTGTTCTCGTTTGTGTGTGCATGAGAGTTTAGATTTTGGGGATTGTTACGCTGATTAAAATTTTGAGCTGGGTTTCTGTTGTTTATGTGTGTAAAATTGGGGATGTTTTGAGTGGTTCTCAGTCCGGGAAAGTTAGTTTGGGTATTTTGGGGTGGCGCTGTTGAAGATTCATTGGTTCTAGTTCTATTTTGGGGACTGTTGAGGTTAGGGTTTTGGCTGATTTTTTTATAATAAGGGCATTCTACTGTTCTGAGGTCTGCTCGGTGGTTTCCTTGACAATGATAACATTTGAATGGTTCATTTTTATGGGGGCAAGTTGCAGAATAATGATTTTGGAACAATAAATACATGCTATTTTATGGTTACAATTATTTTTTGTATGCCCAAAGTCTAAACATCTCATGCATTGAATGGGGCCTTTAGGTCTCCTTCTCCTTTCAGCTTTTACAATTAGATTACAAATTTGATTTATTTCTAAAATAGTTTCTATGTTTTCTTCCCCCACTGAATTCGGCTGCTATTACTGGAATTGGGTTATTGTCTTTCGGAGTCTGGTAACTTTAATGAGTGATGGGTGTTTCTCTTTCAGTTCAGTGTATATTTCCTCTTCTGTAATTGATGTGTGTAGGTTTTTGAATACAACTGAGAATTTCTTATTTGCTGGGTCCTTGTAAGTATGAAATTGTCTTCCTGTGTTTATTAGATATTTGGTTATGTCTCTGAAGTCACTGATTTTCTCTGGTTGTATTTTAACTCTATTATTTATGAATTGAAGTGTGAAACTGTTTGTCACTTTGGTATTGATTTCCTTGCTAAAGTTCGTGATATTAGTTATATTTGCGACATAGATTGGCGGGATTTTAACAGATTCTGACACACTTGGCGAGGTTTCATTTATGTAACTAAACCAATTTTGATTGTTAGGTTCTAGTTCACTGCTCAGTGGCTGAAATCTGTTGCCAGTGGGGACCGAATATGAATACTGCGTTGAACTGTCTATGCTGGCTTGCTTTGATTGCAGATTAGACCTTTTTGTTTCGTTAGCCGAGGTAACATCATCAGAAGGACGCTTTAAATTTTGCCCTGCGGCATGTTGGCCTGAAGCGTTACCTTGTAATGAGTCCAGGTTTTGCTGCCCGAACGAGGTCTGTTGATTTGGCTGAGGTCCCATTGTTGTTTGGCTTGATTGAGATTCCATTGATGTAACTTCTGAACTGATGGTTTCCGTTGCTTCTTCATACAACATCGATGCGTTGAGTTCTGGGATGGAATAATCACTATTTAGTGTTGTTAAGGCATTACTGATGATCTGCCCGGTTGTCGGGCAGTACCCGTTGTGCATAATACTTAGCACTCACTAGTGGGACTGTTTCCACAGCCCACAAGATTTTCGCTGGTTCACAGTCTTTTCAAATTCACACGGCTATCACTGTTCACAACGATAAGCGAGGTCCGTTCGGTACGACAGTCGAGCGCGGAATGCACATCTCTTTAGGTGTCTCTTCCGATAACACCACAGGTACAATGTTTGTAACGATGTGATTCATGACCCTTTCCAAACATCAATTTTAAACTTTGTGAAGTAAAGCTATTAACTAGGAGGTTGCATTCAATATTTCAAAATTTTGCATTCAAAAATGATTTTTTGTTGTTATAGTGTGTGTTACTTTTCTTCCTTGAATATTGTGGAAGCTATTGCAAGTCAAAATATTGAATTTTTTAAACATTAATTCGTTTCTGCGACTCCGCTGCAATTTACGCACTGAAAAATTAATAAATGAAAAAGTTATATTAGTTCAATTGAAGAGAACTAAATATTGTAGAACAAGGAAGCTCAGTTGCATATGCTTAACAATAAAGGAGAAGCAAATATTGTTTCCCAAAGTTGCGAAAATCTAATAGTCGCACTGTATGCATGAGGGCAATTAAGCCGCTGTATCTCTAAAACCATTTCACCAAAGAAGTTAAAACTCCACAAAAGTTTCTTTGGTTGATTAGTAATTCCGGGCTCGTCAACAGCTAGTCATTAGTCCCGTAAGTGTCGTGCACGTTTCATAGCGTGAGGTGGCGGCGGTGATCTACCCGCCGGCTAGCGAGATCTGGCGTCGGCCTACGTCGGCTTGCGAGGATTTGCCCCAACCAGGTATCTCCCACCTGCGGGGCACCGCCCCAGTCGGTGTCACTTGTCTCCCGAGAAGAGTGATAGCGTAGCGCATGTGAATGTGTGTGTATGTAAGAGGTAAGGATAGAACAAGGAAGAGGAAGGAAAGATCGCGCGCGGTTAACGGCCTTTGTTAGGGTACAAATTCTTTTGAGATATGTGAAACTTAGAATATAAAATTTCATCAAATCCAGGTTAGTCGCGCGGGCCAGTTTTCCAAAAATGGCTTTGAACGATAATTTTTATATCCCCGTTCGAATCATCTAAAATCGTTCTTGGCTTCCATATGCGTGTGGCTAATTCGGAGAGAGAGGCCGGTATATAGCAAGCGTTGGATGATCCGCACCGAAGTTGACGGGGCATATGCCCAGTGAAATGCTAACGCGTTTGCTACTTTTTATAGAAAAAATGCTCACAAAACCAACGGTTTGCGCTTTGGAGCACTCCAGCAGTACAATTTAGCAACACAACAACAATTGATTAGCCCTAAAATCTGCACAAACAAGCTGCCAGAGCTCCAACAATGACTAAGCACGAACGCATCAATAATGAGCAAGCGCTATGCGCACCAAATTAATTTGCCAGTGAATGGATTAAGATACCGACCACAGCATTTGGTGGCGCCCTGCACTTTTATATATGTGTCAAAATAAAAAATCGCTCCCCCCGTCCGAATATAAATACCTCATCCGAAAGGTTTTGGATTCTTGTTCGCCACTGCAGCCTCATTGATCACGAGTTCACTACAAAACCTGGAATAATACGTCCACGAACTAGTCTCGTAATAACAATGCATTTACCTAAGCATAACACATTTCTCGGGGAAGTTGGAGCTCTACAATATTTACAGTTCCAGAAAGATGAAGCAAAAAGGGATATCCTCTCATCACTCTCTCAGTATGATGCCGAGAAACCATCAGCAGAGGAATACTAAAATACATGAAAAGAATTCTTACATCTTTAAAATGTTAATCTTACTTCTGTGTATGATGTAATACCACCATTATTATTTCATTTATTGTAATTTTAGGCCAAAGACCTAAACCTAACTTGACTACAACGATCTAACTTGAAAATCAAGTTCGTGGAGAAGGAAATTGAGGAGCGATATAACTTGTGATTTAACCTCTAACTGTATGTCTAGTTCCAACATACTCAGATAACCAATCCAATCTATGCACTCTGTGAACTATTGAACAAACTTTTGTGACTAAGACAGCAATTTTAATAGAGCTTTTATTACAGCAATTGTTAATTAAAAAATTAAAAAAATAAGTAGACAATGCATGGTTTAACAAAGGTCTTCGACCATCCAACTTCTTATCTGTACTCGGCGCGTGGTAATCAACACCCTCCCTTCCCTTTCACGTTCCTGGCCTGAAAGCGCGCCCGTCAGCCCTCATGAGTGATGCAGGCCCTGCTCGCAGCGCCGCGCCACGCCGAGCCCCTCCCCTCCCCGCCCCACCCCGCCCCTCCCGCGCCCGCATGTCGTGGCTTCAACGATTAGCCAATTATTGGTCGGAAGTTGAACGCAGTGCGCACCGGGGAACTTGGCAAGTCGTTAATTAGTTCGCAGTAGCGGCGCAGAGCTGCACCGCCCCGCACACCCACCCACCCACCCACCCTCGCGCACACGCACAAAACATATATTACCGCTCCCGCACCGGCGGCGCGGCGCGGCGCGGCGCGGCGCGGCGCGGCGCGGCGCGGCGCGGCGCGGCGCGGCGCGGCGCGGCGAGGCAGCGTCGGCGACGGTGGGGATGGCGCTGTTGGCAGAGAGGCCGACGGGCAGCCGGCGTGGGTGGGAAACGAGCGAAGGAGATTCCAATGCGGTGGTGAAACCCTGTCTGCCACAACACAGCACGGACGCTCTAGTAATATTATTTACTATAACACGTAAGAAATATTAGAATGTACCTTGAAACCTTAATTACATTAATATTTCAACCATCACTTGCAAGTTTATTCTGCGAACTCTTTGAAACACAGCAATTAAAATATATATTTTAATTTTTTCTAATTTAATCTAATAATGCTTACATTTTTTTTACAACGGTATCAAAGATTCTGCGTACAGCTATCCGCGCGCGAGCTAGGACTTATTTTATCCATGAAAATAGACGATTACCAAACCAAGTGACTTGTTATCGTGAAAAAGGACTTCACCCACAGTAATATCAAGAAGTAAACACACGGATTCTTTAGTAAAGCTCCAGCAACTATGAACCACCCCAATTACTTCTAATTCTGGGGGTACTTTACATGGCGTCCCTACGACATTTTCAAATTTTTCGTTGAAGAGAATGGTGCAGGTATCATGTTCGTTGAAAACCCTGATTTTGGAAAATTGCAAAAGTTCAAAATTTTTTCGGGGTCACAACAAAAATATTACAGGTAGAGATTTTTTCCATTAATGAAATTTGTTCTTTAAAGATAGAGTTTGAAATAAGGTCATATACAATTTTTCGAAAACTTGAGTACTTTTCGCGTAATTTTTCGTGAAAGTACAGGCGAGAAAGTACGTGTTTTAGCACCACTAGTTTAAATGGAACTACACATTTTTGTCATCAGCAATGGTAAAGCCTTAAAAAGAACCTTTTAATAGTAATTTAAGTACAGAAGTAGACTAACATAACTGATTTTAAATTAAACGGACAATATTTTCTGTAGCAGCCCTTGCAAATGTCGCCTTAGCGGAAGGCACCCTCCGCGGCGCCGAAACAGTTACGGGGAAAGAGGAGACCGGGTGGTGTGGCAATGAGGGACAGAGGTGTAACTACACAATCCATTGTCTTATCACGACAGACATAGGAACAAACAATATTAACGATGGGAATTAAAGATTTTTTCTATTGATTCGTCAGAATTAAATTTATCTTCTGCTTGAAATTCCAAAGCATCGATGTACAGTGTAACGTCACAAATCACTGCAGTGTGTTTGTTGGCCTTGCATACAAGACTGCAGATTTGCATTGCTGTCGTTGGGAGTCACAAAGCTTCCTAAATAATGCACTACATATTTCTGTTCTATTTTTTAATTGTTATCTACACGTTACTTTTTATAGGCCTAAATTTACAATGAGAAGGTGACTAACCCCGATAATAACATACTTTCTATATTTTTATAATCTGATTATCTGGAGACATTATAGTGAAAATCTTCAACCTTTCGCCTGCTCTTAATTCCTACAGTTGGGACATCCGTTTTAATATACTGCTCTTTCCCGAGACCTCAAACCACTTATTCCAATTTAAAATTACGAACATTTTTTCAAATAGTATTATAATGTTTATACAGTTGTAGAAAAAAAAATTTCATATTTCGTGAGCAAAGTGGACGATCTACAACAGACGAACAGAGAATTTCAATTTATTTTAAAACCACATTTACTACGTTCTGGAGTATAAGCTGATATGTATACTTTCAGAGAATAAATACTAATAGCAAAACCGTTACTTTTCATCCCAGATCACCGACCGTTCTCGCGCTCAATCCTTGCAAAGCCCAGTAACGTACCCATGCTGCAACCTTCATTTAATTGCAACAAGAACCCGTACCAAAATGGGCAAAAGTTTCTAAAATTATGTAAGCTACTGGTCTTTTCTGACTGTAGTATATTGTCAATTTCACTTTTTTTCAGGAGACAAAAATAAGTGAAATAAACCACATACTTAACGTGCATTTCTCCAAGTTTTAAATAATCAACTTATCTTATGATCATTTCATTTCTTTGTCGGAACTTTTGAAGAGATCCGAACTAGAAATTATTGTGATTTTTGAACATTTCATAAAACTTAAAAAAAATATCTCACTACATTGTTATTTCTACTAGGACAAAAACAAGATTGTTTTTTAAATGTACGAGTATTTTGAGAGAAATTCGCGTTTATCGCGAAAATATATCAACTTGGCATTACACGAATTTTCAAGCGAAAACAATTTGATTGAATTTTGATTCACAACAAATCAATTCCTCGACAAAATATGCTTAACTTAGTTTTGTTCCTTTTAACGTTAACACGAAAAATACCTATGTGAGGTGGAATAAACTACGTTTTAAAGGACAGTTTAATTTTTGCAAACCTATCCTTTCAAGGAATTAATTTTGAAAATGTATTTCTTGGTGGTTATACACATCATGCAACATAATTTATGTTATAATCGTAATAGGAACCTAAAATACTCCCATTTACATTCTCCGTCTTCAGTAGTTTGCCTCTATATTATTAGAGATAATATTAGATTAAGCTTTGATAACTTTTATGTCACTTCAAACGCTGCGTTTCTTTTCACTAAGGAATGCACAGCAAACCAGGTGCGAGACTCCCAGCCGCAGGAACTCTAGTCCACACCGCGTCTTGATGGTAAAAAGATCCCCATAACGGACCAGACAAGGAGACAAAAAACAAACGAAACAGTTCCCCGGAAGAAATCACGGGCCTCGCAGCCCCCCTCCCTCCCCCAGTCACTTCCTCCTAGCAGCGCGGCAGCAGACACGGCGCAGAGGGCGGCCACGAGGGGCAAGGGAGATGGAGGTGGCGCGGCGGACGGTGGCGCCGGGAATTAATGGCGTGTTGCAGCAACAGCTGCCGCCCTCGGCCGGAGTCCGTGAGCGGTGCACGGGCCAAGCCACGGGGGAGGAGCGAGGGAGGTCAAGAGAGGGGGGGAATGCCGGGCCCGGCCGTTTCCCCAATTTCCTCAGATATTGATACAAATTGTTTCCTGCGCGGACTATCTGTTAAGCTCGAAGGCCGGCCCGCCGCGAAGGACACGACGGCAGAGGAGTCTGGAGAGGAATGGAAGCGGGAGGAGAGGGGCCTCCCCATGTTTATTGGCTCAGTCAATAAAGCTCAGGTTTCCCTCGCTCGTCCCCCCCCTTTCTTTTTTTGTCTTCGCTTCTTGTTTTCTCAAGAAGCGGCCGAGAAAGGACGTGTTTGATTTCAAAGACAACAGGATGGGTTTCCTGAAGCAGTGCGAAAAGGAAAAGCGAAGTGAAGGAGGGAAATAATGTCTTCGCAGAAATTGGTCCCAGAATTATATAAGTGGAAGAGTTGAAAATATAATTTTCTAGTGGGAGAGTGAAATAGCGACCAATTAATTTGTGACTACGGCGGCCATTAACATCCATTCTGGCAGGACGAAGTTAAAAATTATTTTTATTACGAGAATAAGATTAATATATTTCTGAATGACTTATTGAGGCAGTAAGAATGTCGCTGAAGATCGCCTTCGTGAAAATGGTGAAAGGAGGACATAATATTGATATATCACCCTGTCTCAACGTACCCGACAATGAAAATGTCAATATGTAGTAGTTTTCTTCTTGCATCTAACACTTCTCTATTGAGAATAACACTGTAATCGAGAGTAAGTACTCTAGAAAAGAGAAATCTTCCGTCAAAACCTCGATAGGAAGATACTGTTTACTAACAATACTGACAGGAATAGTTAAATTAACTTTTTATGGATATGAAATGTAATTTTTGTCGTACGTACAATTTCTTTACCAGGTGACGTTGGCCCGAACTCCGCAGTTCAAAAAGAAATTACCTAAAAGAAACAACTACAGAACACTAATTCGAACGTACAGGAAGTAGGACAAAATAACGGTTAACAACCAAATGAATAAGGGGACTTAGGAATTGGTACACTCTTCGACTCCCTCCGACATTTAGTTTCATCTCCTTCTTTCTTCTTTTCCTTTGAGGACCTAGTTTCGGACACTTTGCCTCGCAAAACAGCGAACACTTCTACTATTATACCTTGATTACAGAAGAATCATTTAAAAAGGTTACCAACAATTTGCCCACATTCTAATTCTGCAGGGATGGGCTATGGTAGACCATGAAATGCATAAATCCCTCTCTTGACACGACTGAAGTTTGGTAGGTATAACAAATACTGTACAAAAGGTGGTAGAGTACGCATGTCAAGATCGCGGGCACTGCGACAAACTTACAAGAGCTCGCGGGCACTGCGTCCCACGAAATTGGCAGGGAGATTTAAAGTAAGGGTTGTACAAATACTTGAGGTGTGGCGGTCATAAATTTAGCCTATATTAATTCCCATTTTCTCTTTAAGACAAAGAAATGATCCATTAAAATGAAATGATGGAACAGCCCTATTTCAAATTTTAAATTGAGAGTAAAATTTTAAAAAATGAATAAAAATAATATTGATTTTGTAATTCTGTTTAGTTAAGAGTGATTTAAAAGCATGAACTTTCTACATTCAGGTTACAAGGTTTAACAGACAAACATTCTTGTCAGTTAAAATCGCTGTCCGTCTATAAGCGAGAATTGTTAACTACAAAGACTCATTAATTTATTTCACATTACTGCTAAATACAATAAATAGCTGAATGATTTAAGAACACAACACGAAATGAAAACAAGGAAAAAACTTCGGTTCTCAAACATATTCCTGTCACTTAGCGAAGATATTTATATCAGGGAGAATTTAGATAGAAAATAAACACCAAATAGTAAAAAGTAGTGAAAAATCTAAACACATATCAATTCTCGGTTATTTGATAGAAAAAATCTGGCACACGTGTTTTCGTACGAAGTCATTATTCACTGCCTCCCATCGCTTCAGCATGCGAAGTACATCCCTTCCTGGGTTTTAAGGGGAAATGAGTTCGGAGTCAGGGGACGTCGCCCGTGCCCGTACAAGCGCCGGGCTCCCCAGGCGGGCGTGGTTTGGCGTGCCTGTGGTAGAGGAATAATAAGACAATCCCATCTAAAAAATAAAGTTTGCATTTCACGACATGTTAACAATTTTCTCACCCTCTGCAGTTTAATCTGTCTCGACGTCCTGTCTCGCCGCCGCCTGCAATCACCTTCTGAAACGTGGCAGCACAGCAGTGCCCGAGGGACGAGTGGCTGTGGCAGCAGAGCCCCTGTCATTCCGCGCGTCCGTTTCTGCCCAGAGCAGGCCCTCGTTTCGCGACACGCGCCGCCGGGGGACGGCCGGGCCAACGAGCCCACCTGAGGCCCCTGACACACGGGCAAGCCCCGGGGCTTGGAAGGGTGCCGTTCGTCCAACCTTTGAAGACAGAGCGGCTCAGCCCAGGGAGGTCCCGTGCGACAATGGCCTAACACGAACCGATTAATCACTTGCTCTCGATCCATGAGTGGGGAGGGGGGCGGCATGGGGTCCAAGCCCCCCTCCCAAAAAAAAAAAGACCTAGAGTTTTCGTTCGTTACCTTTTTTATTTGGCAAAATTGATTTAAATATTTATTTACAATATAATTACATAACTATTTAAAAATAATATTGTATAGTATATTACATACACTCCAAAAATAAAATACAATATAATAACAAATGTTTATTATTTAAATAAATTAAATAAATTCCCTCCTGAAACGATCGGCTGGATCCGCCTGGACGAGGACCTTGCCTGCTCTCAAAGCGTGCAAGCAGACCAGATGCATGCGATGCCATTACGGAAATATTTATCTCGACTCGCTGCTGAAATTCAATGAACTAAGGTACCCTGAAATTGACTCTTTAACGCCCCGTTTAACTACGTTAAAAAAATAAACGATCTATGGAAACGATGGCGACAAGAACTCGACAAACAGCAGACAAGTTCATATGGGTTTATCCCTTATCGTAACGAGACCACTCCGACGTTGTGAGATCGGAGAACGAAGTGGAGATGGACTGACAAAAAGGAGGGGATTACAGTGTGTTTACGTAGTTTCAACGACAAATGGAAATTGTGCGTTCCGCAGACTCAAGGATGTTATATCAAATCGGTAGGACGAAGGAAAGAGCTTCGTCACCCACCATCGAATCGCATAGCGAAGCGGCAAAATGTCAAGTTAAAAGTGTTCAGCAAAAAGTACTTTGGCATAAAATACGTCGGAAATTACGCTTCGGAATAGAATCTAAGATGTTTTGTGTTAATCGCGTAGGTAGACAGAAGGCCGCAATCTCGCCGTGTAATTGGACACGCGAATTGAAGCGTCACTGCCCCTTACAAATTGCATGTTAGAGATACGACGCCATTCCGCTCGCATTGTGGCGACACGGTGTCGTCGTCCGCCGTGCACTCACCGATTTTACTTTCATTTACGATTTCGTTACGACAAATACCATTGTTCTCAAACGAATTAATAGATTTCTTACTTACGTAGAACCGTAAAAATCTTCCACCGAATAATAGCATCCAGTCGAGACTAACATTGACTGTTCTAAATGGAGTGACGTTATCTCAGTCTTTTGTTTAATTTGCGTAATTCCATTAAAAGTTAAAACGTTTTTTAAATAAATATACGTCAATAATATTGAGCTGTTTGTTAGGTCTGAATGTCTGAGTCAAACAAATCCAAACTAATCGCAATAATGCTTAGAATGTCCCATTAATACCTAGTAAACTAAGTAATTTGTCTTCTTCTGTCACCTTCTAGGCCTGTATGTCGCTTCAGCCTACAGATACAAATGCTAAACAGCTCTCATGAGGTAAACGGGCGGAAGACGAAATTATTTTTCAAAATACTAACACGTCACTAGAATAATAAAATAGTACCCAACAAAGACAAGAATAAGTATCTGAAAGAAAATCGCATATAGAGTACCTACAAACACTTGCTTCATCTGAAAAAATTTCGTTTTGTATCATGAACCACGGTTTTCAAAATCACTTACATTTTTGCAAATATCACTTTTTAATAACTAGCGGGAGGATTTTGATGACTTAAAACCTCGCCAAAAATAATTAAGAAAATGCTCTTAAAATAGAATAAAAATGCCTTAAAAGCAAAGAAAAATTATGCAAAAAATGTAATCAAAATCAGTTTGGAAGAACAACTCTAGCTGCTGGATACGTTACCGATGTAGTAATCGAGGCTTCTTCTATTAGTTCAAGTAAATTCGGTTTTCAAACGTTTGGTTTGGACTGTTTGGTTTGGAATCTTTGTCTTTAGTTGTATCAAAATCGGCTGGCCCGACAATGGCGCTGACAGGCGTCAAAGGAACTTTAGATTACAAACACTGGCTGACATTATTAATTCTGAGCGAAGAAATCGAATATGCTACCAGGTATAGGTACTCAGGAATTCTGTGGAGAACATTTGTTGCATTTCGTAAATATTATTTGAAGTACGTACCATCAAAATCGATGAAAACAGCGAAAATGCATTAAAAATGAAGGGAAAGGTAAAAGATGACTTATTAGTCGAAATCGACAAAAAGTACAAAAAAATGACGCATGAAAAATGGGTAATTTCCTTTTGTCGTAACATAAAATGAATTTCTACACTAAACGGCATTTTTCTAAAGCAAAAAGAAAAAATGACTTTTATTAAAATCCGCACCCTACTAATAACTACCACTTGGGCACTTTTGTCGGCCTTATTGGCAAGTACCTCTGCTTCAAAAATAAGTGAATCATAAGATGCAGTGCGCAAATTTTGTGAAGTTTTCAAAAATGTAAAAAGGGTTGATTCCTACAACAAATAATTTTTATTTCTTAATTTATTTAGCGTTAATAAAAGTTAACAACTGTGTAACGTAGGCGCGAGAAGTGCAATCTGTGGATGTTTCCTTGATCTCCGGAATCCGTACCTTCGTTTTTATTCTGTGCTACATACGAGAACTAGAAAGACGGTTTACGGAAAAACTTGGTAACACAAAATATTCGCTTCCCTGTAATAAACACAAATTGCCACGGAAATGAGCTATTTTACTAATATTATCTATTGTTCTACGAGCTACGGGGTTTTGTCTCAAACCCTTTATCGGCTACACGTGAAGGAAGCGACTATCACGAGAACATGGATTGATTAGTGGCGCATCAATTGCCAGTGTCAATTGCAAGGAAGGAAAGATTACGCACCGTACGTGGCCCTTTTGTTAGGTACTGTTCTGGCATTCGCCTGGTGTTAATCCAAGAAACACGGCAAACAACCGATCAGAACAACAGATACAATTATTCTCCTCTAGACAGTTGCTGAATTCGACCTAGCTGTGTCTACAATCTTCTCACCTTCGGGACTCGAACCCTAGGACCTCCCGGTCAGACGGACTGAAGTGCCATCATTTGATGACCTCAGCCACCTAAGCCGGAGCGAGAACGAGGAGAACGATATTTTGGTGGTAGGTACTGTTCACGAAATAATTATATTCCCCACCAAGACCCCCCACAGATTTCAAGAAAACGTGTGCAGATAGTGAAGGTACATTTAACAAGAAGCAAGCAGGGGGTCACATCAACATTTGGTCATAGAAAACTGAACGAAAAACCTGATCAAGATGTGGATCATTTACCCAAAAGCATACTTTGTTTTTTATAATTACAAAGTACTAATACATGAATATATATTAAAAATATTTTATGTTATGACGGTTTCGTCGATAATCCATTACATTTCGTGATGTTTGAAATTTCTTATAACACACGTTCAAAACTTTGTCCTTCAATATCACTTCCACAAATATTTATCTCTTGGTATTCGCTTCAAACTGTCAAAAAGTTATTATTACATTTTGATTTTTGTGCACTGGATAGGTTTTGGATGTTTTAGGCACAAGAATAACTTGTGACGCATAAACGGACTAACAATTTCGGTCGTTTCTTATTATAGCATACGGCCCACTGTTTCCTAGCATAGCATTAGTTTAAGAGCTTTGGAATTAGTAAAATGATTGCGTGAACTTTATAATGAAAAACAAATGCATTTTCAGTAAATCCCTTCACACTATGAGATTGGTGGAAACAAAACAGCTGACAAATTAGTAAAATAAAACACAAATATTACTAACGCACCAATGCTAATCACACGACTACAGTGTGCATTGAATGTCTAGTACCAGCGAGTATATATGGTACAGACCAAAGAGTATAACAGAAGTAGAGACCGAATTGGAGCTCTTTGCTAATGCATTGTATTCGCATCAATCACGCGGATATAGATTGGCTTTTTCCATATCCTGCAGTCAACAACATTCTTGCAGTGTTGCATTGGAAAACTCGTGTAACTGCACGTCAGTGGGCGAGCAGCCATACTTTTCTGAACGTTTTTTCTAACAATTTGGAAAACGGTCGACGTGATGTCTTTGTTTTCCTTGAGATTCTTGAACCTTGTTTTAGAAGACGAGATGGATCCGCTGATTGTCAGTAAAAACAAGACATTTTTAACCAGTTGTACCCGCGGTGATCACTCGATAAAGCTAATTTGAAAATCAACACAACATATCTTGCACCGTTTTCATGTGCCCTGGGGTGTGTAGAGTGCGGCGTGTACAGGAAGGGGAGAGGAAGTGCCCAGCAAGTGTACGTCTGTGTGATCGTGCGCCTATCCTATCAAAACTTTTAATTTAATGTTGTTGTTTTTTTGCGCATTTTCCGGAAGGATTTGTGTCTGAATTTCTTCGGGGCAATGTCAGGTGATTCCGAAAAGAATGCGGAGGCGTTGAAATGTATTGCAAACGGGATAAGACCTCATTGTTTCGTATTTCACCCTATCCTGCCATACCGTTAATGCTTCTGCGATTACATCAATACGGTAACTCGCTAGACTGCATGCGCGTAATGTTCGTGAATGTTTCATTGCTTGGTTGTTGTTTTTTTCCTACGGCTTTTATCCAACCGTTAGCTGGCCACTCTTTACGTCCCGATGGGACGCATATTCGACCATACACTAGACCAGACACCAGACCATACACTAGACCCTCCTCTGATCAGGGGTCAGCACAACGCGAGGCCCTCCGTTACAACACATACTTCATGAGAGACAAGGAACAAACACCCACGCCCAAGGCGGGACTCGAACTCGCAACCTTTCGGACCGAAGCGCTGGGTCGGTGCACGCTCCTTAGCCACCTCGGCCAAGCAGGTCGGCACTCATTACTTCGTCACTTTGAAAAAGAATTTAAAGTGATTGATGCGACTCGCGATCTCGGGACACGACTCATGGCGCGGCAAGTGCTACGATCCGAGTTGTTAAATACACTTAGGAATACAAACCGGAGAACAGTGACGACTAGACGGTTAAAATTTTAATCAACCGGGACACTAAGAAACACTTCGCTGTATCTTCGTAACTATGACTTTTTTAAATAAGTGAAAAGGCAAAAAAATGTTTGGAACAGTAGATTATGAAGCTGGTGTTTTTGGTTGTTTTCGCCTTCTCTTGGACATTTGGAGACATCGGTATTAGATGAAAATTTGTTACCATCCTTTGGTAAGTGAATTGTGTCTAAAATTACCGATTCGCAAATTTACAGGCAAGAAAAAGGGAGGATTCCTAGCTCAACAAAGAGAGGTTTACAAGCTGTGAGCTTGAGCGAGTAGGTTAATGGAGAAAGGGTAAATACAATTTGGAACACAACCTAGTTTACCAATTTATTGCTCCGAGGAGCACAATTTTCAATTGCTGAAGCCAAGCACAAAATGAGGTGGATATTTATGAATTTTGTCCTTTCCTTGCATTTCACATTCATCATATTTTCTTTTCACTTTCCTATCGTAAACAACAATCTTTAATTCAGATTTCGTTTTCTCAGATCTTACCTCAACTATATTTATGATTTATTTGCTGAAAATTAACTTGCTATCCGATATTAATTGAAAACTTGTGTAACCATTTCCCTGATTTTGATTCTTTGCAAGTTTTGAAGTTTACCCTTTAAATAAGATATCTGTGGCTGCAGGGTTATTTCTGATCTTGTTGATGTTGAATTATTTTGTTCTGTAGTTTAAAATGTTGTTGAAACCGCAGCCACCATTTCTACTGTTATTGTTAAGGTGGGTTTGCCGAAATATGATGAACGTCTTGGCTTTAGGAGTTTTCCACGTTCAGAACTGCTCTCGTAGCTGCGATACACTTCCGTGTTTCGGGGCAGCCGCTTTCGAACATGTTGTACCACTTCACTCAGAACATCATAATACACTATTTCACTGCACTAGGTACTCTCATATCGTCACAAACATAACAAGTTTCCATTTTACGAGCGTAATTCACAACCGAGTCTAACAGTAGCACTGTGGAGTTCCGGACACGTTCGCACATGACCGCTGCAGAGCGAACAATAAAACTTAACCTATCTGAAAATATTTGTTTAGATTTATTGCTTTATCGATTTCGTTTTACAACCTGATACCACACTAACACGTCCTTTGTTTTGACAATGTATAGAACTCTTTCTAAGTTATGTACATGTAATAAAATATGTACTGTATGTATAGATTATGCAAAGAATACTTCTCAATTATCAATTATTTTCAAACGTGAAAATAATTTGACCCCGAATGAAATCCACAGGAGCTTTCGGAACACCCAAGCAATCCATGCGCCGTCTCCCGGCTCGGGGTATTCACGGTCACTTACAGAGCACATGACGTATTGCTTTTGTGTAAATAATTCTGAAGATAAGGCTGTACTTTGCACTTTTTTATTATTTTCAAATCGATTTTCTTTTTGTTTATTTTCATCAAAGCAAAATCACCAAACATACACCAAAAGGAATCTATAATTTTCCTAAAATCAGCAATTTATTAAACAAGTTCATTCAAAGAATTATTGCAAAGAGAGGAAAGTGCATTTATTTTAAATAGTGGTACAAACTTGATTATGTATGTGCACTTTATTTCCTGTTAAAATAACAATGAAAACCTGAATTATTCCTAACAACAGAATCGGTGCACTTACTGGCACCTGCACCGATCGTTCTCTTTCCCCCTTTTCGCGTGCATTATTGAAAAAACATCTCTCCGCTAAAGCGATAGCCTCTATTTTGAAATCGTTTCAGCATTCCATAATGCCCGATATCAATGCTACGTTTCGCATCCACGAACAGCATGAAAGCACTGTTTTGGAATTATCGCTACCGGACGCAGAGGAAACAGAAACGAAACAACCCAAATCCGCCCTCCTGCGTGAGCATCTGGCCCTCTCGCTTCCAACACGACAGATTACGATAAACTCGTACGTCATAAACTTCCTAAAACAGGAATTCCCAAACTTTTTCTTGAATCGATCCCTTTTTTTAAAAAAATCTAATTCATTGAACCCCTTAGGTTTTCTCTACAAATAGCATCTACAATCATGACACAAAGAATTGCACAAAAAAAGCGTAAAGATAATAATTTCGTATACCAATATTCTCGATTCTCGCAAACATCTCGATTTTCCATAATTAAAGATATTTCCACTTTGGAGTAATCGAGTTTCTAATCTGCATTGTATTGCAATAGTTACAAGATGTTGAGTGTTTTTTTGTAAAAACAGGCCCTAACATTTTTCCAGTGCAGGGGTTCCCAAACCTTTTTTTACAACGCCCCCATCTGTCAACAACAGAACTTCCCAGGCCACCTTGCACATTTTTATTTGGTAATGAATAAAACAAATGTTACATTGAGTAACAATACATTTATTTTTTTACTCTACACAATTTAATTTACAAGTTACACTCTTTACAAGTTAATTATGTCTTTTTTACCTTTTGTTGAAATGTTCGTGATTTTTTTAGGTTAGAACAAGAAAATGCAATACGATTTATGCCTAATTATAATTCAAGTTAAATTTAAATTAAGAAGAGGGCAATGAAAATCAATGAGAAGGATAAGCTTACAGTTTTTACCAGATTCCCTATCCTTAGTTAAGTATCAAAAAGTGCAAAACGTAAATCATTAGCAATGTCACGTTTGCCCGCATACTTTGTTTTAATTGCAACATTTGCTGAAAACGCTTTCGAGCATAAATTGCTCAAAACTAGATAGCAAATAACATTCTAAGGATGTTCGGTGCCATCTTTTACCATGCAAAAAAACCCCTATTTAAAATCGTCGCTTTACTTGCGTTTTTGCTGTGCTCATCTTGAACGATATCTTGTCACAAATCACACATTTCAATAGGGCACCTCTAACAAAATCCATATCTTCCTAGTGCGCCAAGACCTCGGGGATGTTCGGGTACACCACGGCTAGGTGGGCCTCGCACCTCCCTTGACTTGTCTCTACGCCTCCCTTGGGTGGCGTGCCCCCAACTTTGGGAATCAATGCTCCAGTGCATATTGCGGAAAGTACTTTTTTGGGTGATATGTGCATTGCGCGTATCGTCGTGAATTCATAGTTATAATTTCTTGAGTGTTCTAAACATCTTAATCACCTTAAACATCTTAATCGTTCAACATCTCCTAATGATGAACGACGGATACCAAAGAAGAGGATCTTATTATTATAGATTTTTTCAATATAATAGAAGACAATAAATAATCAAAGTCTAAAAGAAAAGAATTAAGTTCAGTTTTTAATCAATGGGAACTGATCAAGTGCCAGTTCATATTTGACTATTGATTCCGACACACTCTCAACACAAATTATATAATTACCTTCAAAATATAAATTAAATGTCTATCTCAGGGGGTATTTGCAAGTGTTACGGGTTGTTACAAAGGGCAGGGATTAGAAAAAAACAAATTTTTGCGAAAGCATTTCTAATGGGCCTTACATCTACCGTAATGGTTCCCTATTTAGATACAGATTTTTAACCAATAATTTTAACTAATTTTTTGGTTTTGTTCATACACATGTAAAAATAATTCCCAACTACAATAATTACTGTTATTACAAGTCATGGAATTAAACATTTCCTTTAATTCAGATTTTACAATATTTGGCTTAATCAGATAAAAATTATAAACAATAAGGGAAAATGAAAACAATAACAGTATAACGTGTTGGTGTATATTGTAGTAATATAACAATGTACAACAGAGACCCCTTTCCTTTCTACGAAATTATCATAAGTAATATAACGAGAAGTGCTGTGATAGCCGGTAAATTCACGATTCGCGTAGCGCGGAGTGAATTTACCGGCCATAATAGCACTTCGAGTGTTATTTATTGTGACTATTTCACGAATAAAGACATTACATGAATCGAATGGATGATTAAAACTACATGAATTATGAAAAAGAAATATTACTCAAAATTGCTATCAAAATATGTGAAACTATCATTCAGCTCCGAGCTGTCACTGCCTTCTCGAATAGCTTATAATCAAGTAAAATATCAATAACAGTTTAATGCAGAAAATGATTTCAAAAATGTGTCCATAATAAATCTTTCAAAAAACAATTATAACAAAGCTACTTACAACATTTATTAAAAAAACTATTAAAGTTGTAGAAAGTTGAGTTTTCCATGCCTTGGTATTCCGTGGAAGTATTTGAAATGGAAGATTTACTACAAGCGGAATTCGTCGATTATGAAAGGATTCAATACACGTGTGTACTCAAAGTATTTTTCTGAATAACTTTAGTTGTAACGTTCCACATAGTTTTGATAGCATATTCTTTGTACTCTTCTCCATCCAATCTTCGCATATTAATTGACTAAAATAAAGGTTATTTCTTCATTTGTAGTTTGTGCTGTCAATTTGTATTTTCTTTCTTCACAAAATTCTTGAAATTGGACTGGTTAGGCTGGCATTTATTATTTCAGAGCGAGCCGCAGGTTAACGCACTGACCAATAAAATAAAGATTAACTTCACTCCTGTATTTGAACTGATTACAATGAAGCAGTGAACTTTATATTTTTACCAATAAATAAATATATATACTAATTCTTCAACGGCGTGTTTGTTGTTAATATTTTGAGGCCCCCTTAGAGACCGAGGCCCCCGGCGGCCACCGGGTTCGCCCATGCATTAACACGGCACTGACCCTGGGGGATGAAAATGGGATCTAGCGTGACGCTGATCCAACCTGAATTACACACGTTTATCTCTCCAGGCCTCGGAAGTTGAAGTGTAGCGTGGTCATAAATGGCCTATATGCAAATAATAATAATAACTAGCGTACCCGCGCGAGAACTCTCGCATCTTAAAACCAATGATGTATATAAATATACATCATTGGTTAAAATCCACCCTTTCCTTATCCATTTCTCTATCCTTTCAATTAAGAAGGAAAGTTGTAAGTGAAACATCTTTATTTTTTTATGTATAAATGTAACTTCTAATGTACTTGCAGAATATAAAAAAAAACTAGTGGTGCTACAACAGCACTTACTTTCCCGTATTAGAGGAAACAGCTAAGTAGTACTGTAATATTGCACTTTATGCGCTACTAACACCTTCGCTTGGAACTCACTATTTCCATTGCAGTGTGGTCAGAACTATGTGAATTCTACAACTTCACAAAAATAGAATGCAAAAGTTTTGTAACCCGTTTTGGAAAAAGAAGCCTGATACCCTGGAAATATAGAAATGCCTTCCATTGGGCCATGATTAGGGAAGAGTATTTTAAAACCATGCAACAAATTCTCTACTCACTACAAATGGTACAGCATTTGGTGCAAAACTAAATATTTGCCTGCAAATATCAACATAAATTAGACAATTATAACTCCTTTTCATACAGCTCCATTAGGTCACAACAATGACACTAATTCACAGATATTCGCCAGCGCAAAGTGAATTCCATTGTTGCAGACCCTGCATTGTCGCTATTCTGATAGCTATTAATTCTTTTTACTTATTTCAAATATTTCAAAATAAACAATTTCTAAAATATTAATGTGTAAGTCTATAACAAAGTTCGAATGTAAGAAACGAAGAAAGAAATAATATACAAAATTGCACATTCTAATTTACGACGCATCCAGCTGTCCAAAGCGCAGTAAATTTACAGCGGCCTATTACGTTTGTCACAAAATTAAAGAAAAACTACTCGTATTTTGAAAAAATTAAGCATGACCGTATTTATTTTATTTATTTATTTGTCAATATTCGGAATTGCCACATACTCTTTCTTGCCAGCTACCATCTATCATTGCCAAAAGTACATTTTTTTTGTCATTTTCATAATTTTTCGGTTTCCTATTGGTAGAACAGAAACATTAATTTTAGAATATTAAAGAACACAAAAACCTAGCCGTAAATGGCAATTTTCTTTTAAAAATTATGTGCCGTTTAAGAGAAAATGGCGTTTAGCGCTACTAAAAATGCGAAATTTGAAGCTCATTTTCACAGAAAATTTTTGAGTTTTCAAAATACTTTATTTGAAGTTATTTGAAGCACTTACACTCACAAATATAATCATCTTCTCAGTCTCTCGTCAGACGCAGAGCCGAGCGGACGTGTTTTCCCTAAGCGCTCTACCTGCTGCAGGATGGTGTCGACGGAGCAGTGGCGAGCGGCTATCGGCCGATGGGTCAGGGGCTGCTTGCCGCGCGGTGGCGGAGCCCGGGGGAGTGCGCAGGGGCTGGGGCTCCTTGCGAGCGTGCTGGGCGCGGCGGTGGTGGCGGTGCTATTGGCGATCGGTGGGGTGGAGCTGAATCCCGGCCCTCCTACTAACTCCGATATCATCGACACCATAAATAGGAATCACCGAGAAATGATAGACAGAATTGATGTTTTGCAGGCCAGGGTCGCATCGGCAGAGGGTACGGTGCAGTCGCTGCAGACAGCGAACGAGCGGCTGGCGCGCAAGGTTGATTACCTTGAGAACCAGTCGCGACGTAACAACATCATTGTTACTGGCATCCCGGAGCAGCAGAACGAGTCGTGGGCGGATTCGGAAAGGTGCATTCTGGGTCTAGCAGAGCAGCTGGGTGTCAGGCTGGAGCTACACGACATCGAGCGCGCGCACAGGACCGGACGACGGCGCCACGGACAGCCACGCATGATTGTAGCCAAGCTGGCGTCATTCAGGAAGCGGGAGGAGCTGCTGCGTGCAGCCCGGGAGTATCTCTCCCGGAATTCTAGTGTGCGCGTCCGTGAGGATTTGAGTTGGGCAGTGCGGCAAACGCGTAAGGCGTTGATACCTTTCTTGCAGGAGGCGAAAGCTAGCGGAAGGCAGGCGTCGATTCGTTTCGACAAGCTTGTCGTGTCGGGGCGTAGCTTCGTCCTAGGCGAGCTGACGGCTCGTCCGCGGGCGTGGGAGGGGGTGGAGCGGCGGGGCCCCGTGGGCTCGGCGAGGGGGCAGAACCCCAGGAGGGCGGGCGTCCCCGCCGCGCTAGCGGGAATTAAGTTCTTAACATCAAAATTCCAGTTTTTAAAAAGGAAAATTTATTCTTGAAGAATAGTACACCAAATTTCTTAGAATAATGACGACGAACATGAACAGAGTCCCGAAGAACAATGCTGGAGAGAGCTCTTCGGTTTTAGTATATATAGTTTTGACCTGTTTACAAGTATTCGAAAGTATATGAAAGTAACCCAGATTTCTCTGGGAATCTATAAGTGCACACTTGTTTGTCGTGCATAGGAATGCCTTTAGGTCAGGGGATGTAATTCCTCCTCCCTTAAGATGGAGCTCTCCTGAGATCCATTACATGTGATGTCTTCATTACATTCAATATTTTCCTTTCTACATTTTTTGTACAGGTAATACAGTATAATACATATAAATGCACAAAGCACAATAATGCTTAAAATAATCGTGAGAGTTACATGTGTTGTTGCATGGATGAGCAACGTTTCGTCCTTAATTTCAAGTAATTTTTGTTGTATATTATTTACATTGGTTTGATTAAATTCTAATAGATACAATTTTTGTTTTGTTTTTACATGTAGTTGAACCACTTCTGGTAACTTAATTCTAAATGTATCATTTCTATTTATATAATATTCATTATTGATATACAGGTTACAATAATTTCTTATAATACTAGTTTTTTTTAATTGAGAATTCTTCTGACTTAGGTTTACATTGGTTTATACCATGTATTACATTATGTGAAATAACAATTACCTCGTCATAAAGTTGTAAAGTATTAGTTCTAGTCAATTTTACATTTATTGTTTCGCAAGTTGATAAATCTCTTAAGTTACATTGAAAATTCTGGTAACCAGTTGGTTGATAACATATATCTTTACAGTTTTCATTAGTCCATAACCTATCTCCATACTCATTTTCCAGTAAGTAATTTGCAGGTAACTTCAAGGTCATATTATGCATGTTTGGTATCGGTACAATACGTTTGGTTTGATATACAGTTGGTCTTAAAATTGGAACATTCAAAATAAAAGTTACAGTGTCTGACGTTCCTACTCCATTCATTTTACATTTTTGTAAGAATTCATAGATATGGTTATATTTGTTGAATAACAATTGTGATGAGTACAAATCTTGTAATTGATTTAATAAAGTGTTAATCTCATCATACTGAAACAATTCAAGATTTATATTTTGAGTCTGTATAGCATTAATTGTTCTCTCTATTATGAGTACATGATCTTTTAATAAAGATATTTGACTCTGAAATTGGAATTCAAGGTACAAATGGTCAATTCTTGATTGAACCCGTTCTAAGTACAAACGTGTTTCATTTTCATTCTGTTTAATAATGTTAAGCTCTTTTTCATATCTATCTATAGTTTGCTTGGCAATAGTAGTGACTGAGTTAATTTCCTTTTTGAGTATGTTTTGATTTTCTTTACGGATTTCTAATTCTTTTTGAAGATTTTCTAGGTCGTTGTTGTCAGGATTGCCAGTAACCCATTTGATAATGGTTCCAACACCATTTATTATTCCTCGTTTTTGACGAGTTTGTGTTATTTTAAATATTTGATTTTCTAAGGCTAGCATTTCTCTATGTAACTGAACACTGAGGGTCGTATTTCCCATTTGATTGTTAATAATTATATAATTTGATAAGAGACTATAATATGCTTGCTTTAATAAAGTAGTATTATATATATAATATATTTTATGATAATGAGAGAGTAGCTGGACAGGTTTTAATTCTAATTCAATGTACGGTGTTTCTGGTGGTATCTCTTGAATGTCCAGGCCTTGGACTCTCGGTAACAACAGGGTTGTCAGGAATATTATTACTATCCGGATCATTTTCCTGAAAAATATTATCTCTTTTAATTCTATTGATTGCAATATTTTTAATTTGCTTAGTTCTTGCTACAAGTACTTGGACTACTTTGTCATTTAATTGATCTATTATGATTGCCTTTTCGTACCGGGGGGATGTTTTGCTTCTTTCATTTTTGTAATCTTTTATGAAGACCACCTGATCTTTCTGAAAATTATAATTTTGTCTGTCTACGTTTCTACGATCTAAATTGCTCGCCTCCTTTTGACTTTGCCTCTGGGTAATTTCTTGGTAAAATGGGAGTAAATGGGTTTTGTACAGGTTTATGAATTCATTTCTGTAATGTTGCTCTAAATCTGGGATTAGGGAATCATTGTCATCACGAGGTCCATATAGAAGAGTGAAGGGTGTATAGTTTGTCAAAGAGTGTACAGATTGGTTATAGATAAGTGTAGCTGTTACAACTAGTTCTTCAATTGGAGTTGTTTTATCTTGTATTCTTAGAACGCGTAGTTTCTCGATGATTGTGCTATGCAACCTCTCTATTGGTGAGTTGGATGAAGGGTTCTTTGGGGTGGTAAAATGAATTTCTACTTTATGAAGTTTGACAAATTCTTTAATTAAATCCCTATTAAATTCATTATCAGCCGTTATTTTCCTAGGTATATTATGATGTGAAAGATAATGTTTCAGTTTCTTAGTTAGGGTTGTGGAATTACTATCGGTGATATGATACAACTGAGCGTATTTTGAGAAAAGGTCGATTAATGTCAGAAACTTTCTTCCTTCTAAAGTAAGAATGTCAATGAAAACATGTTCCATGGGTCGTGTTGCTATTAGAGGTCCTTGAATTTTGGGTTTGTATGGATGCCTATCATACTTAGCCTGTTTGCATATTTCACATTTATTGATATAGTTGATTATTAATTGTTTCATTTTAGGAGTATATATCCTTTGATTGAAGTGTGCTATTGTTTCAATTATTCCGTTGTGATTCTGAGAATGGTAGTGTATTAATTTTTCCAAGAAATTTTCTTTTGCTAAGAACGCAGTTACTTTGTTACATTTGGTAAATTTTGTTTCACTATTGAAAAGTTTTGGGTTAAGTTTATAAAAATCTTTTCGATTTCTGGGTCGTGAAAATAGACCGCATAGGTTATTTTTGGTCTGGTGTTCTGAAGGAGAAAGTCTTTCAGATCATTTTCGATGTTTCCTCTGTTCAATATGACATTGATACAGTTACTTTCCTCATTTCTCTTAAACGTATGCTTTTCTCCGATTTTAAAAGTGAATTTGTTCTGATAGGAATGAAAATTTCTTTCCGAATATGTCATCTCACAGATTGGATTTTCATTTGAAGTGTGTTGTGTTTGAATTGTTTCGTTATTGTCTATGTCTGTTAAATCGTTTTCACTATTTGGGTCTTCTAATGGTCTTAAGAGGTCATCCAGGTCATTTATGTCCATTACAGACGGTTCTGCTATCATCGACGGTTCGTCTATTATACTTTCAGCAGTAGGGTTTTCCATTGATTCTAGTATGTCCGCAAGTTCATCAATTATAGCCGTTTCTCTTTCGTCCGTGTTATTCAGCTCATGTATTTCTGATTCCTTGATTGTAATTCTTGATAACGCGTCAGCAACTAAATTCTCTTTTCCCTTTTTGTATTTAATTTCGTAGTCATATTCCTCGAGTTTTAATCTCCATTTGGTTAGTCTAGAATTGGGATCTTTTATCGAAAACAGCCATACAAGTGGTTTATGGTCGGTTTCAATAATGAATTTTCTCCCGTAAATATATGGTCTAAAATGTTTGCAAGCTTCTAATATTGATAAAAGTTCTTTTTCAATTGTTGAAAAATTCCTCTCCGCTGTATTTAACGATCTTGAATAGAAGGCAATTGGGTGGTTTCTTTGTGACAGAACGGAACCTATAGCCGTGTTACTTGCGTCCGTTGTTAACTGAAATGTCATTTCAAAATCTGGGTATGCTAATACAGGTGAGTTTTGAATTAGCTCTTTACACTTAAGAAATGCTTCTACGTATGTGGAATCATTTAAATTTATTACTTTACCTTTCTTTAAGTATTTGGTCATTGGGGAAGTGATTTTTGCAAAGTCCTTTATAAATTTGCGATAGAATCCTACTAGCCCTAAGAATTGTTTGATTTCTTTGTGGGTTTTTGGTATAGGATAATTCGCTATACATTTTAATTTATCTGGATTAGGTTTTATGCCGTCATTTGTAATTATATGGCCTAAAAAGGGTACGTCTGTTCTGATGAATTCGCTTTTGTCTAATTGTACTTTTAGGTTGTACTTCCTAAATTCATCAAAAATTGTTTTGATATGGCTGATGTGTTCTTGTAATGATTTTGAAAAAATGACTACATCGTCCATATACACAAAACAGAATTTGTTTATATATTTCAACAAAACTTGATCCATCATGCGTTGGAATGTGGCAGGGGCATTTTTTAAGCCGAACGGCATTCTAGTATATTCATAATGTCCGTTTTCAACTGTAAAGGCCGTTTTTTCAATACTGTCTTCATGAATCTGAATTTGGTGAAACCCTTGCGCTAAATCTAAGGTGGAAAAGTACCGACATTTCCCGAGATTATCAAGGATGTCATCTATCCTTGGTAAAGGATATTTATCCTCAATGGTTGCCTGGTTTAATTTTCTGTAATCTATTACCATCCGCCATTTCTTTTGTCCACTCGCATCTGACTTTTTTGGTACTATCCATACCGGGCTAGAGTACGGGGATGTTGAGGGGCGTATTATCTCGTCTTTCAATAGTTTCTCGACCTGTTTTTGAATTTCACCTTTCATGTGGTGGGGATGTCTAAAATTCCTAGTAAATACTGGATCATTATTAGTAGTTCGTATATGATGTTTCACTAAGCATGCCGAACTGAGCTTTACATTAGTTTGATAGAAAATATCTGTGTATTGTCTGCATAGATTGATTATCATATTTCTTTCCTCATTATTCATATGTTCTGTTCTTATATTATTGATTATCTCTTTATTGAGTTCGCTATGTATGTTGAATGGGTTCCTATCACTTATTATAAATTCGCTTAACGGTTCTGCTTCAATTGGTGTTAAATTGTTAATTTCTACTTCCGACTCATGGGGTATTTCTATGTAGTTGTTTCTACTAACATATATTCCTTCAGGAATTATTAAGTTTTTGATTTTAGTTTCTGGAATGTATATGTTTCCACTAACTTTTACAGGTACAAAGAGAGTCTTAGAGATTCTTTTTAGAGGCATGGGATTAACATTATTCAGTTCCTCATAAAAAGGAATCGGCTTTCCTTGGATAGTTAGCGTGTTGGTTTGGTAATTTAAAATAGCTCCAAGCTGTTTTAGATCGTTAGTAGATATAAGTGCATCATAATGATTATTCCAATCTAACACTAAAAACTTGATTGGTTTGTTAATGTTATAATTCGTAAACAAGGGATATTTAAATGCAATATTTCCATAATGGTTTTGTTTCACCGTCGTCAGTTTAAAATTATATGGATAGAAATAGTTCTTAAACCTTTCGTTTGCTACACTTGAATTCATGATAGATGATGATGCTCCTGAGTCTATTAAAATTTTAAGTCCTTCAATTATAATGAAAGGAAGTTTGGGGCCTGCATAATTATTCAAGTGTTCAGTGTGTCTGAGGCTGGTATGTGAAAATTTACCGCTTGGTCGCTTTTCCTGCTTTCTACTTCCTGGGGGTCTTCCGCGTTACTGATTTCCCTTTCATTTTCCTGTTCCTCAGATTGCTGACCGATATACTGAAATAAACGTCCTTCGTCGTCTTGAAAGATGTCAGATGTCTCATTTTGGTTAAATAATTCCTCTACTATTATGTTGGAGGGTCTTGTGACGTTTTGTGGTCGGTTTCGATTACTGTTTGCTGTCGAGATAGACATTGGTGTCGGTCTGTCAAGTCGCGGTTTGTTGAAGTGAGTATTAAATGCCTGAGTTCTCTGGAGTTGGTTTGGATTGAATTGGTTGAAGGGTTGATTTGGACGAATTGGATTATTAAAGGGTTGATTCCTAAAGGGTTGATTTACGAAGGGCGGGTTCTGATAGTAGGGCATCTGCGGTCTCCAAGGTGTGAATAGTGGAGTATTTGGTGGTTTGGGGTGTTTATTCTGATTAACTGTGGTCTTTTGATTGTTTCGGTCGTTTGGTTTAAAATTTGTTCTCATGAAATTTACATATCGATCGTGAGTTTTTTCGTCATCGAGTTCTATACACTTTTGCAATGCATCTTCAATATTATTAATTAAGCTATGTTCTATTTTGGTTTTATAAGGTTCTACGAGTCCTCTTTTGAAAGCTTTCATTGCGGTAGATGTATAAAGCTGCTTCTTAAGCGTGAGTAAGGGCTCTTCAGATGTTAAGGATACCGTGTCATTTAACTGCTGTGATAGTTCTTTTATTCTATGATAATAATCTAGGTAACTTTCATTTAGTTGTTGGTAAGAGGAGGCTAATTTAAACTGCAGGTGTTCTTCCGAACGAACTTTACCAAAACAAAGGATCAGTTTATGTTTGAGATCTGTCCAGTTGATCATAGTGTTATTTTTTATAACGGATTCGGCTTCGCCTATTATTTTAGATTGGATGAAGCTAAAATGAAAAGGGTATGGTCTCTTTGCTCTGGGGCTAGTGATAATCTAGACAACATTACTTCTACTTGTTTGATGAACTTGGTAAGATCATCATTAGGTCCGGAATAAGTCGGAATCAATTTTGAATATAAATCGAATTTTTCCTTAAATTCCATTTCTATAAATCCTGAATCGTTATACACTTTAAGAATGAATGGAACAGAAAACTTACAGATTTGAAAGTACCACAGGGAAGAAGCTGTAATGGGCTGCGGAGAAACTGCGGAGTAGCTGCGAAGACGCTGCGAAGAAGCTGCGAAGAACTGCGACGAGCTGCGAAGAACTGCGACGAGTTGCGAAGAACTGCGACGAGCTGCGAAGAACTGCGACGAGCTGCGAAGAACTGCGACGAGCTGCGATGGGATGCGAAGAAACTGCGGTGTATCTTCTTAATTATTCTTATATATTCTTTCTAATTATTCTTATATACTCTTTAATTCTTCTTATAAATTATTGTAATTCTTCTTATAAATTATTTTAATTCTTCTTATAAAGTATTTTAATTCTTCTTGTAAATTCTTTTAATTCTTTGTAATAATTCTTTTAATTCTTCTTATAAATTCTTTTTAATTCTTTGTAATAATTCTTGTAATTCTTCTTATATATTCTATTAATTTTATTAACTTACGTTAGGTTGGTGGATGTTAGCTTGGCTGTCGACGATCGTAAGTTGATGTCTCTGGCTTTGCTGAACCTTACCAGTGGCAATGGTTTGTTAAACCGTTGATGATCTTCAGTAGATTTCGCTGGCTTTCCAGAACTTTTGCCGTTGAATTTTGATGATGGACAGTGCAGCTCCGACTGGATTAAAATCCACCTGTGTTGTCTTGATTCTCGATGAATTTTCTAACACAGTGAGCTGCGTCCTACCGACTGCGCCAATTAAGTTCTTAACATCAAAATTCCAGTTTTTAAAAAGGAAAATTTATTCTTGAAGAATAGTACACCAAATTTCTTAGAATAATGACGACGAACATGAACAGAGTCCCGAAGAACAATGCTGGAGAGAGCTCTTCGGTTTTAGTATATATAGTTTTGACCTGTTTACAAGTATTCGAAAGTATATGAAAGTAACCCAGATTTCTCTGGGAATCTATAAGTGCACACTTGTTTGTCGTGCATAGGAATGCCTTTAGGTCAGGGGATGTAATTCGGGCGCCTCTTCGCGGCTTTCCCGGCCCGCGCCTGCGGCTGTGGCCGCGGCCGCGCCCGCGCCCGCGGCGGCGCCCCGTTCTGGGGTGGTACGGGGGACTGCTGGCCCCGCGGCTTCGCAGGAGAGGCGGCCTCGTTCGCGGTCGCGCCGGAGGTCTCGTTCGCGATCCCGGCGGAGCTCGCGGAACTCGGTGAGTTCCGGTCGGTTCGCTGCGGATAGCTTGGAGCGGCCGTATACGAGGGCGATGGCTGCTTCAAACAACTTGCAGCAGCAGGAAACCCGCGGTGAGTCGGAATCCAGTAGTTCGCCGAATAGGCAAGAATAGGTCATAAGGATAGGATGTTGGAACATCAAAGGTCTAGGCTCTAAACTCGAAAATCATGACTTTCAGAGCTACATAAATACGTTTGACATAATAGGTCTCGTTGAAACCTGGTGGAAGGAAGGTGAAATGTTGAATGTACCTGGTTTTTCAGCCGTATGCAAAAATAAAAACGCAGAGGTGAAAGAGGACGGCATCCGGGCGGTGTTGCGTGCCTATTTCGCGCTAGGTTAATGGATTTTATTAAGGAAATTCCTACAAATTCAGACACTTTTCTATGTATTAGACTAGTAATACAAAACACGGACATTTCGCTGGTATTTATTTACCGGCACCCACAGGGCTCTCGGTATTTCTCTCCCGTAGCTTTCGGCGAAATTAATGATTTCATAGACACGTTGAAGCAGAGGTATCCGAATACTGACTTACTAGTGTTAGGTGATATGAATGCTCGAATTGGCAATGAGCAGGAAGTGCTCTCGGACTTCGATCGGCAAGACGCGAGAGCGATTACGAGAAAAAGCAAAGACCCAGTCTTCAATAACGAGGGGCAGGAATTGTTGGAATTATGCGACAGATTTAATCTCGAAATATTAAACGGGAACCATGGACAGGATACAGAAGGAGAACTTACGTTTATTAGTGGAAATGGGGGTAGTGTAATAGATTATGCTCTGTTGTCTCGCGAAATAATAAGCAATTTATTAGATTTTGTGATCGAGTTACGAGCCGAATCCGACCATTTGCCTGTGTGCGTACATTTAGCGGTAAACGCCACTGAACAGATATCGACAGAGGTGCGCGCGGGAGCAACGGACTTGCCATTAGCAAGAAAACGGTTTACCTGGAAAGAGGATAAGCGGCAGGAATTTGAGGAGGCTATTCTTAACTCGGTGGGGTGGGCGCGAGAGTTGCGGTCGCCTGAGCAGCAAACAAAGGATTTAGAATGTCGGCTCTTCAGCGCAGGAAGAGGCATGCGAAAGTGGGGGGCAGGAGGAAGGGTACTGACCCAAGGGTGGTTTAGCGAGGAGTGTCGCGAAAGCAGGCGTGAAGCAATACTATCCCTAAGGAAGTATAGAAGCGTGGGAACAGCTGAAGCGAGAAATGCATACTTGTTATTACGCAGGCAGTACGAGGCCACAATTAAGAAATCGAAGAAAGCTTGGCAGGAAAGTGAGGCAGCAAGAATAGACGCTATTGTAAAGAACGATCTAAGTAAATCAATCTGGGACGTTATCAGATCTCTGCGCAGTAATATAAATGCACGTAATGCAATTTCAGCAGACGCGTGGGTGCAGTATTTTTCACGAACGCTCGCATTAGCTGACATTGAAAGAGGGGCAAATATTATTACCGAACGGGTTGTACCTGAATTAGATGAACCGTTAACGTGGAATGAAGTGAATAAAGGAATTTTAGCCACGAACACTAGAAAAGCTTGCGGCGCGGATGGCATTCCGACAAAATTTATTTCGGAGTTGTGGAACTTAGATCCGGAGAGTATTCTGAATCTGTTTAATAGCATTCTTGATACCGGGTCGTATCCAGAAACTTGGAGTACAGCTATCCTCCAACCTATTTATAAAAATAAGGGCGATACGAACTGCCCAGAAAATTATCGTGGCATTAGTATTTTACCAGCGCTAAGCAAATTGTTCTGTAAAATTCTTAACGTTCGACTGAGCGACTGGGCGGAAAAATATAGTAAAATTTCAAAAATGCAAGCAGGTTTTAGGCAAGGGTTCGCGACCACCGACAATATCTTTGTGTTAGATACATTAGTAAAACAGGCGCTTTCGCGTAAACGAGGCCATTTATATTGCAGTTTTGTGGATTTCGAAAAGGCGTTTGATTCAATCAACAGAGAATCGTTATGGCGAAAACTAAATGAACTAGGCTTATCACGTAAAGTTTTAACGGTGTTGCAGAGTATGTACAGAGAAGTAAATTTCTGCGTCAAGTGCGGTGACGAAAGTACAACGCAAAAAATAAAATCGACAGTAGGGGTAAGACAGGGTTGTCCTCTTTCACCGCTGTTGTTTATCTTGTACATAAATGATTTATTGACATGGGTACAGGAAACCGACACATCTGCACCGGCAATTGATGGCCTGAAAATTCCCGGATTACTTTATGCGGACGATTTAGTTCTATGCTCGGAAACGATTGAGGGATTACAGACGAGTTTAAACATCCTAGAAAGATATAGTGTAGCATGGGGATTAAAAGTAAATATTCAAAAAACAAAAACTGTGGTCTTCAAGAATGGGTTTATTTGGGGTAACAAAGAGAAATGGTATTACGCACAGGAGGAACTCGACCGTGTTAAAACTTTTACTTATCTTGGTGCAAAATTCTCTATGAACGGGGGATGGAATAAACACATAGTTGCGGCTCATAGTAAAGGAAGAATTGCTCTCAAAGAAATCGGTTGCGTAATGCGTAGAGTACCGGAATTGCCCTTAAAGGTGTGCGACACAATGTTTAAATCACTAGTGCTCCCAGCAATGAATTACGGGGCGGAAATCTGGGGAGTGGATAGAATAGATAGATTAGAAAGCATCGAAACAGATTATTATAAATTAATTCTTGGAGTCTCTAGATTCGCAGCAAATGTCGGCGTCTTAAGAGAGGTAGGTAGTGTAGGAATTTGGAAAGATTTAAAAATGAAAGCCATTAAGCTTTGGATTAGATTAGCAAGTGAAGAGTCCGACACGCTTATTCGCAGGTGCTTTAGAGCGCAATTACAGGAAAACGATCAGCGATATTGGTCGTATAAAGTGAAAGGGGTACTAGAACGCGCAGGTCTGGGAGACGTTTCTCCTGAAATGGTTGAGAATAGGGGAACACGGGAAATAGAACGATTAATTTCAGATCGACTTTCGGATATTAAAAGGCAAGATATTCTTGCAGCGTCGGCAGAAAAATGTTCGTTAGTGGTACAAATTCACACGAGTCCTGTATGGGGATGCGAAAGTTACGTACACACACTTAAAAGGGATGCAAGAGGGGGATACGCGTGGTTTAGGTTAGGGGGGTGGATGCAACGTAGAATGAAGGATTCGAATGACAATGGAATCTGTGTACTGTGCGGTGATAGAGAAGATTGGATCCACATTCTGTTAAATTGCTGCGCTACAGAAACTTGGAGAGGAAAATGGATGGGAATGGGGAACTATGGCTTCCAATTTAGAAACATAATGCTCGCTCAAAATATATTAGCTGATAACAGATCTCACTTTATGAAAGAATTAGGAATATTTTTAGGAAAGGTTCGAACTATCAGGGAAACGGTAATCAGGGAGTGGGAAAACAGTATTGGTTAGTAGTACGAGCGGAGCCTAGACTGGAGATAAAATAATTAATTCAATAAGCAAGAGATAATTAAATTAACTAGTAAGGTAGTCAATAATGCTAATCATTAATATTAATTAGTATATTAGTCAGTATTAATTAATTAATCAGTAAGCGATAATTAAGTTAATCAGTAGCAAACTGTTCGGAGAGCCGGTGGTGCGGGCGATCTTCTGTGGCGGTGTTTGATTTCAGGGGCTGAGGAGGCCAAAGCCGGGATGGAGAAGATGCCCACGCTAGGAAATAAATAAATAGTTTAGAAAATAAAAACTAGTAGTTTAGCATGTACTCGTCTTCTGACGGCAGGTTTTTCCCCCTTCAGGGGTTTTTTCCTCAGCCGTACCTTATGGTCTCCTTTCCGCGGCTTTGATGCGATGAAGAGACCATTAGGGGTGAATGCCAGAATTCGAAAGGTTAGAATGCGGTAGGATGTAGGTATTGTAATGGCCCAAAGGCCTTCAGCCTAGCCACATAGTTAAAAGAATTGAAATTATGTATCAATGTGTCATAATTACCTATTAAATAAATAAATATAATCATCTTTACAAATTGCGGATAATGAGCATATTAAAGATGTGAGAGATCTTTCAAAAAATTTACATTTATATAATTTTTGAAAAAAACAAAAAAAACTCAAAATGAACTTCACGCTATACTAATGAGTGTGATTAGCACTATCCGTTACAAAAGTTTCAAGAAAAAAATTGCAGCCATATACGAGAAAATGACGTTTGAGCATTTCTGAAAATGCCGAAATTTGAGCTACTTTTCACAGAAAACGGTAGTGTTTTCCAGAAACTTTACTTGACATTATTTAAAGCATATATACTCGTAAATATAATAATGTAAAAAAATCGCCGATAATGTAAATATTAACGACGTGAGAGACAAGTAAAAAAAATTACATTTTTGTAATTTTTGAAAAAACCAACAGATAGACCAAAATGGCTTTTATGTCATTGATAGAGTACATTTACCACTATCCCTACCAAAAGTTTAAAGAAAAAATTGGAGCCGTTTTTGAGAAAATTTTGTTTTTGTAATTTTTTAAAATTGCACATATTGCACGCAATATTGCACGAAAACTACCAAAATTGTGAAAAACATTTACATGACCTTTATTAAAGAACTCAAAATGCAGAACAAATTTTATTTGAACTTTCACAATTTTCGAAAATTCAGAGCTGTACGTGAAAATCGGACCTATGCCATGTTAAAAAGTGTATTTTCCTCTATTCATACAAGAAATTTAAAGAAAAAATTTGGAGCCGTTTCTGAGAAAATGTTGAAAATCCCCGGGGGGCTTCTTATAAAGTACCCCCAAATTTTAAAGAATCTTTTTCAAAATCACAAAGCTTCGACTAGAATCAGATCGACTGGGGAATATCAATTTTGAAGAAAATCGACCGAACGGTTTAGGTGCTAGCGTTGACCACAGACGGACAGACGGATAGACGGACAGACGGACGGAATGCCGTCAATCGATTTTTAAGTATAAAGAAGCAACAAATCATGGATTTTGACCACACCACGTGCTAGGGGATTTTTTTTCTTAATTTAGCAACTGGTTTTATCCACTTATTCGTTTTCACGGCCCGGCAATTATTTTTTTTCCGCCGAAAATTGGCCATTTTTTCGCGCAGCATTACATAACTTTCCCTATACTACGTATATCACTCCGTGTATACGTACGTATACGGGAAAGTAAAAATAACAATACAATTGATGTTGGAAACAAATTTTCAATAAAAGTTTATTCAGCATTATAGAGAGATGTTCTCGGAACAATTCATACTTCTTTAAAAACAACTTTGAACAAATTATTCACTCCTCCTTGAGAGTTACTTTTCGCTTTCCTTGATAGTCACAAACAGTGGCGGCTCTACCATAAGGTCACATGGTCACGTGCCCTCCCACTTGTAAAGGAAAATATTAATAGTGGACTGAAATGCGTGTCATGTTATCGAGTAATAATTCTAGAGAATATACCTTAAGGTTTTCACGGGCGATATCGATACTATTTCACAGCGCTGATAACGAGGTAGTTGTGGCAACAGGGCGAAGTCCGCAAGCTTCGTGTGACCAGCTCCCTCCCGTTCAGCAAAGCTATTCCCCATAGTGCGACGAAAAGAGGGAGGGGGTAATGCTCCCTTAAGGCCCTTCACGGTCACAAGTTTTTTGTGACTGCCACTGCAAGCGCCACTTTGCAGATGTACAAACAACGCTCGTAGTGTCTGAGAAATGAAATTCTTATTAGCTCAGGGCCCGCGTAATCTTGATAATATCAGCAGCTGTGAATTCTGTGCGAGTTATTTTTTCTTGAGCGTGTGCGTTTGTTGTTTCAATTGAATTGTTTTCTCTTCTCATTCAGCCGAGTTAATACGTGAGAAACCAGTGAGGAATTTCAAGTGTTTTTCAGTTTACAGCCCTTAAACTTCAAAATAAAATTTTTATTAGTTATTTTTTTGGTTTTTTCGTGCCCTACCTGGCCTTAGGTTTAGGAGCCGCCACTGGTCACAAACATAAGAGAAAAGGTTTTTTACTCTTCAGAAAGCAAAGCAAAGCAAAGTAGAGCATAAATACCGATGGAGCAAGTACAACCCTACTCTTTGCAATACTACATGAATTTCCTTGATTTGTTATGAGTAATAGAGGGGGTTTTGGAGAGTTCAGGGTGCCAGCTTGCTGGGGTGCGGAAATTGAAAAATTATTTGTGTATTAAAAAGTAATGGATTATTTTCAGCGTTCTTACGTACTTCAAGAAAAACAATTCCGAGCCAAAAAATAAACTAATATTTTTACCTTTGAGTACTAAATACAATTTGTTACCATTAGAAACAATTTAGTAGGCTTAGGCTTCACTTCGGTACATGGGAACGTTACTCAAACGATGTTTGCATATTGAGTATCTTAACAAACAGACACCTTGAGTTTAATATCAAACGGTGTATTATTTACAATTAGAGTTTTCAGGTGGGCGTTGATGTACATACTTCCAGACACCACCAACATTTAAATCGTGCCTTTGGACTGCGAATGTTGGCAGTTGTCGAGTGACTTCTCCTATTCTTTCTATAATTTTAAATTTACTTGCTTTTTTTAATTAATTCACGTAGTATTGTAGGCCAGCGCGATTTGATTTTTGTTTTTCATTTATTTCTAGCTATTTTACTTTAGGTAATTTAAAACGTTTGTTCTTTGTGTTGTGCCATACACAAGTTTTTCCCCACTACCTCCGTGTACCCGTGCGTGAACTCTCACATGTTACACCCTATGTTAGATCCCTATCCTTATATTTCCATTTTAAGAGGGGAAGTATTTAACGAAACGTGTTTATTTGTTTAAAAATATATAAAAGTAACTTGCAATGTACTAACACAATATCAAATAAAATAAAAAATAATGCAATTGATGTTTAAAATAAATTTTCAATAAATATTTATTCAGTATCATGGAGAGTTTTCTTGGAACAATTCACAGCACTTCCTTAAAGACAACATTTGTAGTAATTATTCAATAATCTTTGACAGCTAGCTTTTAGCTTCTCGTAAATTACAAAAATATTAGAAAAGCTTTTAACTTTTGAGAAAGCTATGTGTCTGAGCCCGCTGACTTGAAAATTTCATCGAATGATAACGAAAATACTGGTACAGGTAAAACACAGTCTTCACTCTTCTCTGTGAACCCACATCCCTCCTCAATTAGGTACACAGCACTTACAGACACCGATAAAACGTTAATTGATTGGTTTCACTACATGCAAAGAAACAATCTTCATAGGTATCAAGCAACTATAACAGTACTTCTAGTTGTTGCTGGAGAGCAAATCTTGAATTAATGATTATGCAAATAAACCTCGTCAGACTGCACAAACTACGGTGTTAACAGAAAGCGTAAATAGATTGTCAAATCTAAGCCTTCTAAGCGTGTCGCCACAAAAATTGCTACCAGCAGGAAGGGCTGAAATATTGAGGTGGCCATGATGGTATTAAAGCATGGAACCGAAAAGTTAATTGAATGGATCGGGGAATGTCTCATATTGTAGATTATAGTGTGAAAAACCTTTCTTTGAGGCCTTTGACCTGAAAATTTTACTTTTTAACGCTTTAAAACGCTTTGTTTACGAGTTATTTGCCGGTACAGATTGGTATGTGATGCGGGCTGCATTTTACACGAATATTTCGATGCGTTTTTTTTTTAAATCATCCATATTTTTAAAGTCAACGTGGAATTTGTCAAGTCTCCGTTAAATTCTCTTTCTTTAGAGCCCTCATTTATAAAGATTGGTTGCGTGTGAGAGCCGGAACCCAAAGGTATACTACTGAAATAGTACAGGACACGATAATTAGACATCGGATGTTTAGAGAAATGCCTATTTTTTTCTAGCGAACTTATTTAATGGCTGATAATATATGTGCACGAATCATGACAAATGATGACATATGACTAAGTTTTATAATGCTTATTTTAGCATAATGCCTTTTTTTGCATAAATGCTTTTTCTTTAGAATTATTGCACGTTTTTGCCTTTTATGTATTATTTTTATTTACCATGCTAAGATATCAAAAAATCGGCCATGATCCAACCTGTCCGTTCATTACGAAACCTGCAATTCACGTATTTGTATTTTGAAATACTAGAGAACTCCTGAAAGTATACCAACATATTTTTTTCCATTTCCCTATTTCATAAATACTAGCCATGTTCTGAGAAAATCGTGGATTGACAAAAAACCGAGGGCGTTTTGAGTGGAAATAAATGTAAATTCCCAAAAGGTTTCAGTGAGGCTAATTTTGGACTTCTAAAACATATGCCAGACACATCAGTAGATCTCTGCATTCCAACTGATTTTGTCTCCCTATTGTTACAGATTTGAAATTGCGATACTTGAAAAGTTACTGGTAATAAATTTCAATGGAAACTATTAAGAATACAATGAAGAAGAGTTTTAAATATGTATGGAGTTTTATAAATAATTTTTAATTTTATTGGGAATGTAATTTATGACAGTGCCTTTTTACTTTTCCGTATACGTACGTATACACGGAGTGATATACGTATACACGGAGTGATACACGGAGTGATATACGTAGTATAGGGAAAGTTATGTAATGCTGCGCGAAAAAATTGCCAATTTTCGGCGGGAAAAAAATTAATTGCCGGGCCGTGAAAACGAACAAGTGGATAAAACCAGTTGCTAAAAATTTTTTTAAAAAATTCCCTAACACGTGGTGTAGCCAGAAACCCTGTTTTCTAAGTCCATGATACCGAAAACCCAATTGAAAGGAAAACGTCCGTCTGTCCGTCTGTTGAACACTGCTAGCGCGTAAACCATATACGATTTCTTCCAAAATAGATATTCCCCGGTCGATCTTCTTCTAGTCGAAACTTTGAGATTTGAAAAAGATTCTTCAAAATTTGCGGGTACTTTATATGAAGCCTCCCGGGGATTTTCAAAATTTTCTCAAAAACGGCTCCAAATTTTTTCTTTAAATTTCTTGTATGAATAGAGTAAAATACACTTATTAACATGGTATAGGTCCGATTTTCACGGATAACTCTGAATTTTCGAAAATTCTGAAAGTTTGAATTTTTTTCGGCATCTTCCTCCAACTACAAAATTGAAGATAGAGATTTTTTCTTCAAATACAATTAGTTCTGCATAATGAGTTCTTTCATAAAGGTCATTTAAATGTTTTACAAAATTTTAGTAGTTTTCGTGCAATATTGCGTGCAATATGTGCAACCTTGAAAAATTACAAAAAGTAGATTTCTTCAAAAACGGCTCCAAATTTTTTCTTTAAACTTTTGGTAGGGATAGTGGTAAATCTACTCTAGCAGATGCCATAAAAACCATATTGCTCTATAGGTATTTTTTCAAAAATGTAAATATTTTCACATGTTTCTCACGTCGTATTTACATTAGCGGCGATTTTTTTACATTATTATATTTACAAGTACATGTTCTTTAAATAATGTCAAACAAAGTTTCTCGAAAACACAAAAGTTTTCTGTGAAAAGTAGCTCAAATTTCGGCATTTTCAGAAATGCTAAAACGCCATTTTCTCGTATATGGCTGCAACTTTTTTCTTGAAACTTTTGTAACGGATAGTGATAATTACACTCTTTAATATGACGTAAAGTTTATTTTGAGTTATTTTTGTTTTTTCAAAAATTACATAATTTTTATTTTTTTGAAAGATCTCTTACATCTTTAATAAGCACATTACCAGCAATTTGTGAACATTATTATATTTGTGAGTGTAAGTGCTTCAAATAACTTCAAATAAAGTATTTTGAAAACTCAAAAATTTTCTGTGAAAATGAGCTTCAAATTTCGCATTTTTAGTAGCGCTAAAACGCCATTTTCTCTTAAACGGCACATAATTTTTAAAAGAAATTGCCATTTACGGCTAGGTTTTTGTGTTCTTTAATATTCTAAAATTAATATTTTCGTTCTACCAATAGGAAACCGAAAAATTAAGAAAATGACAAAAAAATGTACTTTTGGCGGTGATGGATGGTAGCTGGTAAGAAAGAGTATGTTGCCATTCCGAATAGCTAGCGAAGACCCAAGAAAATAGAAAACTAATACGGGAAAGTCTGTGCCATTCTGTAGCACCACTAGTTTCTCCTTATTCTTGACGTTTTCAGTGCCTTTTTAGGCGCCTAAAAGGCGATTTTTAGTGCCTAAACATCCGATGTCTAATAATAATAATAATAGTAGTAATAATCTAGTAATAATAATAATAATAATAATAATTATTATTATTATTATTATTATTATTATTATTATTATTATTATTATTATTATTATTATGTGTTGTTGAGTTGCGTTATTTGGAGGCCGTCAACCGAAATTCCCAGGCATCACCACCCCAAGGGGTAGGTGGAACGTCACATTCAATGTTTTTTCCCACGCCCTTTCTGGACGCTAAAGAGAGAGTAACGGAAGACGATGAGCAACGAACCGGCGGTTCGCTTCGTGTCCTTCACCAACAGCACGTCCGATTGGATACTCCGAGACGTCCGCCAGAGATCGCGCAGATGATTCAACGTCATCCGCAGGGCAGAAAACCTTTGCCACTGCGATATCTCATTCCCTGAAACGACTCCATGCGTGCGGCAATAGTCTTCTACAAGCATTTGTGTGTGCAAACAGGAAAGAAAGTGCTTTTTCGTCTACGGTGTAAACAACTTTTTCAAGTTCAATTTGAGTGTGAAAATCAAGTTGCCTATCTGTTGGTCTACGCGCAGGCGATCGCAGTGAGGCCACTTCCGTAAGTACAGCCTTTGACCATAAAACCAATAAATTGGACTGGAAACTGTGGAAGCAGACAAAATACTAGGGATTTATAATAAAACATCGATGAAATAGTGACAAGAATGTTAAAGATATGCTGTGAAAGTACGTGAAGTAATGAAACCAAATTCGATAGGAATGTGGCATCAAAAGCATCCAGAAGGAAAATTTATAATCGAAAGACCATGTACGCAACTTAATATGTTTACTGTTCATCGCACCAAATGGAAAGCTGATTGTTTCTTAAAATTCTGTTGCAATCTGTAGATAGTCATTTTAATTTTCTTTTTCGCCATCATTGTAAATTTCGGATATTTTATATTCCTTAACAAGTACACTGAATTATCTCCAGAATTTTAATAATACCAAATAATAATTGTAAGGCAAGGAAATATGACTATTTTCGGTACCCAAATTTACGTAAAATTGTACATAATTAATACTTAATAACCATTTTTTAATAAATTTGCTAGCAATGCTATTCAAAATTTCTGAAAAAACGTGTTTGTTGATTTGACTGAGCTGTCACAGCTAAACAATCGCCCGTGCGTGCGAACAGAACAGATTGCAGTTGCGTTGAGGGAGCGGCAAAAAAAGCCCGCGTGGCTCGAAACAGGGCCGCGAGTCCTCATCAGAACACGGTATATTGTTGAAAACACATCCATGCATGTCTATACTAAGACGAAATCTGAAGTGATTTCCTTTTTCAAAGAACCTTTACGTCAAAATGGTACAAGGTCACCGCCGGCCGTTCGGCGCACATGGTCATACCTCGGGGGGGGGACAGAGACAACGAGCCCACGCGAATTCCAACACACAGGGGGAGAGAGAGGGAACGGAACCAGCGCGATGCGTCATCCACGTCTGTCCTGTCAAAGCTCTTCTCATAGATACGGAACACAAGGCAGTTAGAGACATCGGTTCGATTTCGCAACCAGCTTGCAACACGTTCACCCCTCCACGATTTTTTCCAAAAACAGTAGGTCTCCTGCAATTGCAAATAGTATGTTCATACACACTTATATAAAATTTCCTTCACCGTAATTTTGGTTTTCCGGAAAGATCCCCTCAGCCTTTATATCGATTTTTATACCAGAGCTACTGAAAATGTGAATGGAGGAGGGGACTATGGACATGCAAGGACTTCGGCATTCCCTTGATAATGAACGAAGAAACCACGAAAAACAGCCATTCAGATCAGGCAGCAGCTTGAATTCTCCTCTAGGCACTGATTTAATTCGACTCAGCTATGACGTTACTGTCGAAAATCCACTAACTGTACCGCTCGCAAAAAAACCATCATGGCGAACGTATTACTCGTTCACTTTACATTTGCAGACGGAGCGCTGCGATCTGTTTGCATGAGGTCACCGCCGACTGAATGAGAAACGCGCGTCCGCAGTAGATACTGACCGTTTAGTATGATATAGATGGCGGTGAGCAGCACACAGAACCCCGGCGGGGCAAGAACATAACAATTAAGCAGTAGATAAGTGCAAAGAAGAAATAAAAATATTGTGCGTGAATGTTGTGAATAGCGTGTGGTGTGATCCATTTTATTGTGTATTACCTTAATCATTTAAGGACGCGACTCCAGCTCACTCTCAGATAGTCATAATTCGTCAGCTGTGTCCGTAGCGCTTGTGCTGCCTTCGGAGACAGCACACCATTCGTGTATTCTCGGTTGTGTGTTTGGGCCTTCACTTTCAAAACAACATTAGTTCCTAATTCTGCCGTTTGCAAATGTAAAGTGAACGAGTAATACCTTGTGTAAAGCCTCGGAGGCAACCCCCGCCCTGCGGCAGCTCAAATTTCCGCTCTAGCGATAAGGAAGCGCGTCTAGGCGACAAGAAGAGCAATTCGCCGAGCCAGGAGTGTCCAAAGAAACGACCAATTCATCAATGTATTGCTCCATCAGTCCATCACATTGTCCTATTACTGAAATCCTTCTTCAAGACACGGCTTATTTTCTGTTGATCGTTTGGACAACCGCTACTGTAGGAACGCGTAAGTTGCCTTTCGTATGATCCTTCTCACTCATCAGTTTGTTATCGCCAAACCCGTAGTGTTGAATTACCGCGCGACCTACAAGGGAAAGACAGAAAGGGAGCTATGTTGAGACAAAGAGCGCAGGCAGGCGGGGTAATATTTGTAGCTTTGGAGGGGGAGGCCCCGTTCGGGCATGCGCAGTGGAAGGTTTTTTTGAGTCTGGCAGAGGAATTAAAAGGCATTTGTCTCAAATCCGAAGTCTACTCATCGGACGCTGTCCTTTCACTCAACACATTGAAAATTATTTCCTGTTGTGTGTCAAGCGTTTTACCCCCCCTCCCCTCGAATTGCAATCACTTGAGCCGAACTATCGCCACCAACTATCAACTCGGGTCGAAACGCTGAATCCAGGAAGCAACTTTCGCAACGACGCTGCCCTCACTCCCGCTTCCCGGTGTCGGCAGCTTCCCAGTACTGTTGGATGACTATTTGGTGGAATGGAAACGGGACATCAATGGAATATTCTCCAGTAGCGTTGTATATCAGCATCTCGGAAGCTTTAAACGTTCTCATATTCAATCATTTATGGAATTTTAATTACATTTCAGGGTTACGAAGAAATGGACAGTTTCCACAAAAGTAGTTCCCCCGAATTGCGTCGAATGTCACCTCACTTGCCTCAAAAGCTGGACCGAAACGGGTCTAACCGTGAGTGACGGACGGATGGACACCCGCAGATTGCCCAATTACTGTATTACGGATTACACATTTCTATTTTCTCATATTTTCACTTACAGACGACTCCAATTCCAGTGAACTCGTTTCTAGTGAACTTTAGTCACTGGTCTCGTTTCACTTACTTTACAAATAAGCATAAGATTCGGTTGTAGTGAAACTGAACCTCGGCTGTAGTGAACATAGGAAATAAATCCCAGAAATTAATTGGATCTCGCTTGTAATTAGGCGAGTAAGAGGGCCATCGGACAGTGGAATGGTGTTCCAATAGTGAAAGAGACATTGAAAGGTGTCAAGACTGCATTACGATACCTAGAGACAGTGAACAATGCAGAATCAAGTATGGAATGAAAACGAATTCTGGAGAAGGATCTAGAGAAATTAATGAAAAATGTACGAAGCACATATTTAAAGTAATTGATTTTTAAGGACAAATAAAGACATTAAAATTTTCAGTTCATGCTGTTAATAAATTTTGTTGTATCTATTTTAATAAAATCAAACATTGTGGAGAAATTCTATTTAATTTTGACATCATCAGATACAGTGAACCTCTGATAGAGTGAACGAACATATTAGTCCCCTGAAGTTCACTGTAACCGGAGTCAACTGAATTTGTAATTATTTGATAGAGATGTACTATTTTTAACGTATTAAAAATTCTTGAATATTTTTACATTAATGCAGTGAAGCTGGAAATATTGCGTGAGTGCACCTGCGGCGGAGAGGCGGACGGGGCCGGGCGTGGGCGGCTGCATCGACGCCCTCGCCGCCAGGCCGCTGGCTGCCGCGGCCCTATCCGTCACGCCGCCCAGAGACGGATCGCGATCCTAACGCAATTCGGCCTGATGATTCGATTATAGAGTGCGCGGCCCCTAGCGCGCCCCGCCCCGCTCGGCCCCGCTCCGGTCTCGTTCCGGGACGCCGCGCCGCCGCCGCCGCCGGCTCGCAGTGGGTCCCTGCCCTTGCCCGTCGCATCGGCCCCTTTTTTGAATGGTTGCAGACCGCCAGCGAGAAACAGGTGTCAGACCAGGGGGCGGATCCAGCTGATAGTTTTTCAGAGGGCCCATCATTGATTTTTGTAAGCAATTAACATTAAATATGTTTATTATTTACAAAAATTTATGATGAATAATATAAATATTGCTAGTGGATCCGGCAGATCTGCCCTTCATCTCCCTCTTTCTCCTTCCCTCTCCCTTTTCTCTCTGTCTCTCCCTCTGCCTCTGACTCTCTCTCTCTGAGTTGGTCACTCTCTGTCTCTCTCTTTGTCCCTGTTTCTTTGCCTGTCTCTATCTCTCTTACGCGCGCCGCTGTCCTGACTTCGTTCTCGCCCTGCGTCACACGGCAAACGCTCAGCAACAATGAAGCCCAGGTTAGAGCGCAGTTTGAAGTGAAATTGAATTAAAATGAAGCTCAATTTTATTCTGCAACAATCTAGTGCAGTTACAACAAAATTAACAGCACATAAACCTTCTGGGTGAAAAATCTCGTAATGTGCCAACTTTACGCAGTGTCGCAGTTTACCGCTCTTCAACATATATATATATATATATATATATATATATATATATATATATATATATATATAGAGAGAGAGAGAGAGAGAGAGAGAGAAACAAACTTTATCATATTGTATGTGATTTTTTGTATAGGATATATGATACTACACAATATTATTTTCTAAATACTTATATAATTCTAAGAAATATTTGAATCAGTTTTGTCAAATAAAGGAAGGTAACAAATGAAAACTCTAGGCATTTTCGGGGAGAGGCAAATAGCCCCTATGGCGCCCCCTGGATGCGCCATTGTCAGACGATAGGGTAGAAGGTGAGGTCAGTCGATATTGAATGGGGGTCAAAATAACAGTGGCCTACATGTCTTATTTTGATTTGAATTTCACAAATTGTTGTCATCACTGAACGATTTACTGACAGTGATATTATCTCATACTGTTCTAGATTTTTACATCTTGAAAGGGATGATGTAATGCAACTTTAGCCACTACGGTTTTCTCAATTGGCTGATTGCAACTAGTTCTAACAAGACAATAATGTTCATTCTGCTTGAGCTCGACTTTCCTATTAACAGAAAGATAATGTTAAACGTCTGAATTAACATTAAGTAACACTCTTCTTATTTAACAACATGTATACAATGTAAAACCGCATTAAATCTAATTTTTTCTCTTCATTTTTTTCGGTTAAATGATCATAGCAATAAATAGTTTAGGTAAGGAAGAAATCTATAAAATAACTTTTGGAATAGGAACAATAGAAATTGCATAAATTTGGGGATCGAAGGCAAGGAAGAAACTGGAATCAATATATGAAAGATTTTAAAGATATTTCCTATAAAAATAGGAACAGACTGTTGTACACGCGTTTACATGGGTAAGATGGGAGGCAAATAGGCAATATATGAGAATAGAGATAGGGGAAATAACATGTAAGTATGAGGAAAGGATCAGGAGAGGAAATGTGTTATTAAAACAAGTTTGATAGGAATTAGGTATGAACAAAGGATCTGAGAAATCTGATTGGTAAAGGGAAAGTTTTTTAAATAATAAAGGTCATTCGCTGGAGGAAGTGACAACGTTCAGATGAGAAAGGATTGATATATGTAAGGAATTAATTCAAACAGATAAAGACCAGTTGTTGCAGGATTAGAAAAAGATAAGAAACTCAAAACAAATGGTATAGTAAGGTATTCATAGTATAGTATTCATTTGGTTGATATTCCAAATTATTTAAAAAGGAAATGTAAGGAAAGTGACAGACAAAGGATAGCAAGTTGACATTATCTAAGTAGTGAGGGGGAAAATGCAGGATTTATGAGATGAAAGAGGAAGGCTGGTAACAAGTATTAGGGGTATGTAGGATTTTTGAGGAAGGAAGAATGTGGAATGTTTGAGAAAAGTCGAGGTGGATATTAGAGGACAAAGGTGAATGTATGGTAGAGAGATATGGGAAAGTGCATAGTATGAAATCTACTTTTGAGTGAATGAATTTATTTTACAACTTTGAAATATACACACGTTTGATTCGCCTAATAAATATACATTACAATCCATATATAGTACAATAATAGGCAATATACAATGAACTTCCCTGTATTTCTCTACCATACTAATCCTTTTATATTTGTCCTCTAATATCCACCTCACCTTATCCTGAACATTCCACCTTTACTCAAATTATTAGCCTATTATTTACCAAACATAGTAGCCTATTATTTTACATTACTTCTATTCTTTACAGCTTGTATTTTGTATGTTTTAAGCGAATCCAACTTTTGTATATTTACAAAGTTGTAAAAAAATGCATTCATTCATCTATAAAATAAAAGGAAATAAGAAGAACATATAAAATAATTACCAGGTATGTAAGAAAGAGCAATAAAATATTTAGGTAAGAACACAGCGTTATTAGATATCTACATTATTAATTACCAATACGCGCAAAAATTGAAAGGAAAATATCCAGCCTCCGGCCTTTTGAGGGGTGACTATTGTTTCGTTAGATACCTAGGAAGTATTTCGTGTTTTTATATTTATTTGTTGTTCTTGAGCGGTGTGAGTGCTACATTTTAGAAAACCATTTTGTGTGGTTTTGTTCAGCATTATTTTTGCTTCTGGAGGTCATTAGTTACTCGTATGTACTAATTTTATTCAGACAAACATAAACACAATATATTTGAACTCAAATAATTCTCACATCACAACTATATTTGATTACGTAAACTCTGAATATTTTACATACGAAACACCACTTCCATTTATTTATGATGGTCTGATAGGTTCAGTACCATCAACAGAACATAACATGTACCGTCAGCGTTGAACCCTCCGATATTAAAAAGCCCTTCATTGCAGTGGCATCCGAGACACTGAGATGAAAATTAATGGGCGTAATCATCCAACGCGTACCACGCCTTCCTTCGCCTCATCCTTTGTTCAGCACTTCACCGATACCCCTCCTCGGTCCTTTGATCTCCCCTTCATATTCGCCATGACGATATACGCTATGACTCCAACCAAATTATTTCTGTTCTTGACGTGACTACCCTCTGTCGCTTTCCTCCCTCTCTCCTCCCCATCCCGTGCCACCCGCTCTCGGCATCGCCTCGTCCCTCGTCGTACGGCAACGCCCAGCAACAATGAAGCCCAGGTCAATGGGGAATTGCGTTTAACGGAAGCATCATCTAGTGTTGCAGCGCCATCTAGTGGAGTTACAACCAAATCAACAGCAAAAAATCTTCTCCATGAAGAAACAAGCATTGTGCCAACTTCCATTCATTTATGTGTCCAGCAATCGTCTGACACATGAGGCCTTTCACAACAAAATAACATCTGAGTAGCTGTCGAGTAATCAGATTAACACTAAGAGGAAGAAAAGTTTCGATAAGCCGCGCAATACCACTAGTTTTTGTCAGATTGCTTATCTACCTGAAAACGCGACTTTTCGGCGATCCTAGGCTGTGCTCGGAATGGGCTACCTAAAAGCGCAATGGCCCCGTTCAAACGACCCTAATGGTCCCATGAGGGGCGGATCCAGCCGATTACTTTTGGGGGTCCACATACTAGATTTTCGTTAAATAATATATGATTGTCACCTTTGGTCGGGCCGACCAATTCTTTGAACAAATCTTTTATATACATTTGATTTGTTACAATATTGTATATCTCAGCATATTTATCTTTTATTCTGAATGTCTAAAATTTGATTGTCCTAGCCAGCTCAATAAATTAATAATTTATACAAATAAATTAATAATTTATACAATTTTCGTAATTTGTCGATATCTACCATTTGCTTACCAGTTTCAGCATGAGCTACTCGATCCGCCCGCCATACGGAAGACGAGAAACCTCTGAAAGTTATTGTTTATGCAAAGATTGATAGCTATAGATTATGCAGGATTGCATAATAATCATGTGATCTGATATGCATTAAAACAGTAACAGATTGATTTATTCAACTGATTTTCGATAAATTATTTTGGTCATGACCTTTTACTGTCGAATCTCGTTTTACGGTACCAAGAGCTCACTTCTCAGATGTCGCCACGTAGATCTTCTGATGACGGTCCTTGGGCGCCGAGTTGTCCGCTCTTCTTTCTTGCTACCACTATCTTGTCTAATACTTATCGTCGATATTCACTAATAAAGTCCCGTCGCGAATACTTCTATCTCGTGCATCAGATGTGCACCTACCCACGAACTTATTCGCCTCGAGTTCCACTATACTATCTATACGGCGCTGGTTGTAATATATCCACACTTCTGTCTTCCTTTGGTTTTTACCCAAGATCACACATCTTATTAAAGTTTGTGACTAAATTCCTTTCATTCCCTCGCTATGAAAGTTAGAGTCCAATTTCTAAAGTTACAAATTGCTCGTCACACGCAATTATATTTAAACCAACCTTTCGCGTCGCGATCCCGTAAGAGAGTCTACGATGCCTTCTTCCTCGCAAGAGACAATCTTTTCATTGATTTTCCCAGAAACCCTCTCACATCCGGTCATTTAACTATTATCGCATCAGAATTACACGATATCCACCCTATGTTTACCGGTTCCCTAGCAACCACATGCGACTGTCTGATCTTTTCCCTACAATGCGCCTATATTCGAATATTTGCCGTAAATATTGTATATCCAAGGTTTGATAATGAACAGGCAGTCTGAGCTGGAGAAATTCAAGTCTATCTCCGAGGGAACGTTATTTACCCGGAGAGAAGCGCATTCACATCCCCGAGAACACGCGCACACACGCGCGTAAAGCCCCAAACGAGGCGTTTCTCCTCCGCGAGGAACTCTTCTCAAGTGGAATTTAATTTTAACTTCTTTCAGGATTATGTGCATATTTTTTCGTTTTATTTTTAAACGTCTGCCACTTCTCTTTTTAACATACTTTTTTGCGAGTTGGCCGCTGCTGGTTTCTGAATGCACGTTTTTTAACATCCTGGCATCACCTCCGAAATTGAATTTTCTGGCGCGTCGTTTCTGAAGTTATTTGAAGCTGAGGATAGTGCTAAAGGGTTGTTGTTTTAAATAATGGTATTATGGGAAAATCCACTTGTCCGTACTGGCGATTTAGTCCCTTTATAAAGGAACTGATAGTTTTCGTGTTTTTGCAGAAATACATTATTTTCTTTGCCATGTATAACTTTCTATTAACTTTTAGTATACGAAGAAGTAAAAAGTTTCATTCTGGAAGTTCTCAAATTCGAATGGACCAACTGAATACGGAAGTTACCTATTCCTGGACATCCTTTCTAAATATTGTAAATTCTTTTTAATCCATGAAAAAACGCTACTAAGCAAAACCTCGAAGATTTAGGGCGTAATATTTGTGAAAAACTGGTATGAGATACTGGTAAACGACGTGTCCAGTGTCAATGGCGACACAACTCTCCTTTTTTTATATTGATTGTTTTTCAGAGAATACATAGATCAATACATACAATACTATACATGTGTGGTGAAGGCTTACATTCTAATTTACTTAAAATTACACTATAAACTAATTAGGGTAAGGAAGTCTTTTCCAGACACCTCTAAAAACAATATATTTCTGCAAATTTGACTAGGAATGCAAGATGTGGATATCTATTTTTGATTCTGGTTCTGTGAGGAGTTCTCCGGAGTCTGAAGTTGATTAGGTGTGGAATTTGAGGTATGGGGTGATAGAACTGGGTGGAGAGGTATGTCATATGGTGTTGTATGGAGTCAATTCGGAATTCTTCGTGGAGCTGTTAGTTTGTGACAAACCAAGGAGCATTTGTGATGGTTCTAAGAAAATGGTTCTGAACTATTTGAAGCTTTTTAAGGATTGTTTTTGCGGTGGAGATCCAAATTGGGCGGGCGTAAAGGAGGAGTGGTCTAATGATGGTTTTGTAGATGGTTATGGCTGTTGGGAAGGGGAGATGAGAAGATCGATTAATGATGGGCTTTAATTGATGTAGATTATTTTTTGCTTGTATTTTACTATTAATGTGCTGATTCTAGGTCAGTTTAGTATCCATATTTAGACCGAGATATTTCACTGTACTATTTGGGGGTCCCAGTTAATGGGTTCATTATTAAGTTTGAGCGGTGCTGGAGATGTATAGGGTCTTAAAGTGAATATTTTGACAGCTGTTTTTGTGGGATGTAGCTTGATTTTTAAGTATGAAGCCCAACTGTTATAAGAAAAAGGTATAATTGCAGAGAATTTCTGATATTTATGAATGAATCTCCGGCTAGGAAAATTGCCGTATCACCTACGAATTGGGCTGTTTGTATTTTGTCGAATTTGGGAAGATCAGATACATATAAATTAAAAAGTGTAGGGGATAGTGGTGATCCCTATGGTAAGCCTGCACTTATTGGACTCGGATTTGAATGATCACTGTTGACGGAGACTGAAAAGGTTCTATTGTTAAGATAGGTGGATATTATTTGAATGAGATAATAAGGGGTACCTATCTATGCTAGTTTGCAGATCATTGCTTTGTGCCATACTCTGTCATAGGCCTGGATGATGTCAATAAAAATCCCGACTGTGTGCTGCTTATTTTGGAAGCCTGTGTGAATGTATTCGGACAATCGTAAAAGTTGATGACTGGTGGAGATTTTCTCGGTGAAGCCAAATTGTTGTTTGGGAATTGCGTTTGTCTGAATCAGAAAGTCTTTAAAACGTGTCAGGATGGCTTTTTCAAATATTTTGCAAGGGTAGGGAGCAGACTGATAGGACGGTAACTTTCGACTATTGAGGGATTCTTATTTGGTTTGGGAATCGGTATGATGACAATGTGTTTCCATGTTGTGGGAAAATATCCAATTCTGAGACATGAATTGTACATGTTTGCAATGAAGGCCAGAAAGAGGGAGGAAAGTGACTACTATATTACTTATGTTATCATGCCCAGGAGATTTTTTTAATAAGCAGTAGGGAAATAATATTTTTAATTTCTTTGGGTGATATTAATTTCATTCTTGGGTGTGGTACGTAAATGGAAGTAATTGTTGCATTATTGATTACTTGGTGAGATGGGTGGTATTGTGTGGTGTTGGTGCTTAAGGTGGACGAGAAGTAAGTGGCGAAATTTTCTGCCTTTTAGAGGGGAGCATATGCTTTTGCTGTTGCTGTTTTGATTGGAGGGATTATGATTTTTTTCTTAAGTATCTTTTTAGTAAATTGCCAAATTGTGTTGTTTTGTGTATTGAGAGGCTGGATGAGTTCATGAAATTGATTATTTATATGATTCCTTAACACTTTTTTCAAGATATTCCTGAGAGTGTTTGGTTCGTGCTTGACACTATTTTTTGTGAGGACCCACGATCTTCAGGTTTGATTTTTAGTATTTATGATTTTCATGATTTCTGGGAGAGGTTGGTATAATTTCTTTTCTTACTGGCATTTGTTTTTATTTCCGACTTTTGTGTTGTTGTTTGTATGATAGAATTTAGAAATGATACCAATTGGTCGATCTCGACAGGGGTGTGTTGTATTTTAATTTTTGTAATTATTGAATTTAATTCTGATTGAAACTTAGGCCAATTAATCTTACAATGTTTTGTTTTGGGAAATGGGGTGTGAGGGGGAGGGATTTGATGGGACCTAATGAGTATGGGAATGTGATCGGAATCCAACTCAAATATTGTAGCGGCATTAAGTTTAAGGGATAAGTTTGTTATTCCAATATCTAATATGTCGGGGTTCCTTGAATTGTCCTGGGGTAGTATGTAGGTTCCGGTGTTGTTATTAGTTTCAATGAGGGAGCTATTTATGAGATGTGCCAGGTTTTTTCCGTCACGATTATTGTTTTGTAGCCCCATGACATATGTTTTGCGTTCATATATCCGAGAATTAATACATTATTATCTGTTTGAAAGAGATTTCTGATGCTGTTAATGTTTAATTTATGATTGGTAGGTTTATAAATGGTTATGATTGTCCAAGATTGTGGTATTATTTCCGCATTAAGAGCAATTACTTCTATTTCTTTAAAGTTAGGTATAGGTATGAGGTGATGTTTTAAGCTGGATTTTATTGCAATTAAGACTCCTCCTCCTTTGCTAAGTGATCTATCTTTTCTGTATATGACAAAGTCTGGACAATAGAACTTATTGCTGGGTTTTAGAAGCGTTTACGTAACGCAGGCTATTTCAACATTATAGGTATAGAGTAATTGCCTAAATTCTATTTTTTTATTAGAAATACTATTTGAATTCCAGTTCATGAAGGTTATTCCATTTAATCTATTTACTGCCATTACTATTATTATTACTAGTTAGGAGTGACGATATGGAATTACGGATTGAGGTGACAATGATAGGGATTACTGAATTTATGAAATTGATTATACTGGATGTAACTGCATCGATAATGATGTTTAGAAAGGAACCATTTTGGTTTTTTGGAGTGCTATTGGAGTGTCTTCTGTGGGATTCAGCGGAAGGGGGGTTTCTGGAAGAGGAAGAGTTGATATGTGTGAAGTTACGAAATTGTGACACTGGTAGGAAGGGGAACTGTTGATTGGATTGGATATTGGCTGAGGTTCCTGAGTCTGATTGGTTAGTTCATGATTTATTAGATATGGAGTTGGTACTTCGGGCATTAAAGTTATTGTAGTATGTACAGGAGGTTCTATCGTATGCCATATGGGCACCACTGCAGTTTTTACAAATGAGATTTTTGTTTTTATTTGGACATAGAACTGAGTAATGATTTGGGGAACAAAAAGCACAACTTATTTGTTACAATTGTTCTTAGTGTGACCACAATCCATACATCGTTGGCAATGCACTGGTCCCTGTGGTTTTTTCCTTCGCTCTGTTGACACTTTTAGATTACAGATTTGATTAATGGTTAATATATTTTCAATGGGGTCATTACCATTAAATACTGCTGCTACAACGGGAATTGGGGCGTTGTTCTTGGTGAGCCTTGTGATTTTAATTAGAGAAGGGAATTTCTGATTAATTTCCTGAAAGATTTCAAGTTCAGATATCGATTGATCGACATTCTTAAATACAACTGAGTTCTTATTGGACGGGTCTTTATAGGTGTGAAAGCTTCTCTGAGTTTGGAGAAGATATTTCACGATTTTACGAAAGTCCGTGGCTGATTGGGCGTTTTTTCTAACTTTCTGATTTTTTAAAGTCTGCTACGAAATTGGTAGAGACTTTGCTCTATAATTCTTTTAAAAATGCATTTAAATTGGGAATACCCGCAACAAAAATGGGTGGTATCCTATTAGGACGCTCCGTTGACTCTCTTTCATCAATGTTTACATGACTAAATCTATTGTCTGGTAAACAGGGACCTTTATTCTATAGCGGTCCAAATTTATTTTGGACTGGCACATTATATACTATTTGACCATGGTTCTAGGAGGAGTCACTTGTACTATTTTCAGGCACTGGGGTCTTTTTAAATTCTGGTTGCGTAGCATTATCCCTCACTGACCTTTTGCGGGTGAACGTTGTTTCCGGGTTTGGGGGCTGGTCTGCCAGCTCGGCGGTCTGTGGGTCCATAGTCAAGGCACTGACCTCGGACTCATGCTGTTGGTGTGAAGTTTCTTGTTGCATAAACATAATTTCCGGGGTGACACCGTTGAGAGATATGAAAGATGCACCATCGGAATTCGTTGTAATGGTTTCCGCACCTTGTAGGGTTTGTAAGGCGGCGTATACTGCTTCGTGCGTATTCGTGCCGTGAGAGAGTCGTTTCTGAGAAAATTTTGAAAATGTTCGGGGGCTTCATGTAAAGTACCCCTCAAAATTAAAATATCGATTTCAAATTCAAGGGGCCACGAGATCAGCCACATCGATAGGGGGATATCAATTTTAGAAAAAATCGGCTGAGCGGTTTAGTCGCTAGCGTTGTTCAGACGGACGGACAGACAGACAGACAGACGTTTTGCTTTCTATTGTTTTTTCGGTATCAAGGACCCACAAAACAGGGATTCTGGACAGCACCAGGTGTTAGGAGATTTTCTTCTTAATTTAGCAAACTGAATGTATTCAACTTTTTCGCTACCAGGGCCCTGTAATAAAGAGTTTTTCTGCCGATAATTCGCCCATTTTTTCGCGCTGCACTACAAAACTTTCCCTACACAATACGTACGTATAGTAAAGTACGTTCGTACTTTACGTAAAAAAGTAGTCAGTTTGTTTTACCTGTTGGCACCGTTTACGCCAAACTGCTAGCGGTCAAATTCGGGTTAGAAGTGAGATGTGGAATAACAAATCACACTACTATAACTGCATGGATGATAAAAGTGGAATTTTTACTCACAGTAGACTCTATACCCCGTCTTCTGGATGGAATATGTCACGGTATTTCGCGACGTTCTCAGTCGTACCGCCAGGCAGAGGCGTATCTAGGTATTCAGGCGCCCATGGCAGGCATAGAATTTGCGCCCCTGACAGGATACTTCAAATTAATGTTCTTGTTATTTATTTTAGCCAGTATACTCTAAATAGCGCCCCTTGTGGGTGGCGCCCATGGCACGTGCCATGTCTGCCATACCCTAGATACGCCTCTGCCGCCAGGTATCGATGATCGCGCAGTGCTTGCGATCATGCGACTTCTAGCGGCACAACGGAGAAAGACGCGAAATGTCTTGTGATATTCCATCATGGCCATAGCGGCTTGAGGGGCAGAGTTAGAAAAAAAGAACAGTAGCGTAACAAATTGAACTTTGCGCACTCCGCCATATTGTAGGCAGATGCGTGCGTGGCCATATATTACTGTGTATCTTAACGCTATTTTCACGGGAGATCACGGATTCAAAGTTTCGAAAATAACACTGTAAATGTTCTTATGAACTATGATAAATAAATTACGAAACATATGAACGTGTTGTAGAAAACGTAATTGAAAATTGCTCGTTTTGTCTGACTTGTAATTGATGTTCTTTCAATCCATGTCGAATATACGTTATATTATTATTTTTATGTCATAATAACTAAATTCTTTTACGAAGCTAGTCAGTTCTGTGCAATCACACATAAAAACCAAGGTATCCTATGACCAAATTAAAGTATTCGTTTCAGTCCGATAAAAAATACTCATGTTACTAGATGAAACATGTCTAGGTTGAATCACTTGGGTTTCTGAAAGTTTGTTTTCTCATAAACATAATGCTGCTTCATTTTGGCCATCAGGTTACAGGACTATGAAGCTCTCATACTTTTTATTGATGCGTAAATAATGCAGTCTGTGTGGCAAGACAAAAGCAATGCAAAGTAATATTTTGCATGTAAAATACCAACAGCTCTCATCACGTACGGCTACACAAAAGGTCTGGCAACACCTTTCAGGGAACTAGTTGCCTACAATATGGCACAGGGAGCAGTCTTCAATTTGTAAAGCTACACTAGCGCTACATGTGTGTCAAGGTAATCCTATCCAACGTCTTTGCAATTACATGTTTGGGGTGTGCGGTATTGGTGACCTTAGCAACAGAATAGTAAACAGTAATAAAGAAAAACAGAGACCTGCAGCTATTTCGGTACAGCTCCTTCCGAGAGTACCTTCATTGAGTGAACGGGACACGATGTGAAAGTCATGTCGAAAAAAATACAAAATAATTGTTGATATTAAATGAAAACTAGACTAACAACAGAAATTATTTTAAAAAATCAACATTTCCCTCTCAAAAAAGATTTTTCTCCTTCTGATGATCCTTGTCATTTACTATCAAACACGAAAATAATGTTCTAAAAAAAATGGAATATTTAGTACATTAAATGATAACATTGTGCCGTTATTTTCACGGTGGATGACGTCATGACGCCTGCTGTGTTTCGTTATTTGGAGCTCCTCCTCGTTTCTCTTCTTATTTCACCACCGAAAAAGGATTATTTAATCGCTTTATATTTTCTTGTGAAAATCCAAACAAAGGTTTCAAATTTCTTTCGTCGGTATCGCAGCTTTTCGTATTTTTTTCTCATTATCATGAACGTTTATTTATTTACTATGTTCGTAATACTAATCGCGAAACTAACGCACAAAAACTTGGATCTCTCAAACAGAACTGCCTCATAAAACGTAGAAGTGAGTACGCGCTCGCAAATATTGAGAACACATTACAGTTATATTCACTTCAGATGTTTGTTTCGCGCCCACCTAATGACTTACGTGAATTCTCAAAAGCAACAAACTCTGACGCCAGTAGAGTTCTCAACCATACAATTTACATGTGAAATTTTTCCATTTCATTGTCGTTAGTTGATTAAAATTTCTGAGTCAATTTTAATCATGTCGGATATTAAAAACACTTTTTATTATAAAACTTGTTCTTTATTAACTCCGAGAAAAACGTTTACCGATTTAAAATTGATCAGAGCATACTAATCCAAAAACACCAAAAGATGTGTTCAGTGCAGAAATGGAGTGTAATAGAAAAGCTGACACTTGCTCAAACATACTCATTATTATGAACCTTGAACTCGAAGACACCCCACAAATGCGGGTAAATACATAGCGGAAACGTTGTCTATTGCATAACAATCATTGAATTTGCCCTAAATCTAAAAATCATTCACATTTGCCATGAAATAGTCACTTTCAATGGCTTGGCATTGGTCTTTGGAAGAAATACGGTATGGCAGATGGAATCGACTTCCCGAAGGAAAATATTATTTATTATTCCATCAAAATAGCACCCAAATGCGTTACCAAAACAAACACCGACGCATTTCTTGTATTATCACAAATGGTTTTTAACGCTTTTATTTCCACTGTTGTTCACGTTTCATTATTACAAATTGCACCAACTTTAATATAATCGAAACAATATGAACTCAAAAACATTACTTCTGACATATCCTTGACTACCTAAAGTGTACAAGTCTTGCATAGTTTCAAAAAATATTTATATACATTATGGGAATGGATCTCAGAAATCTTAAGTTATATGTATATTCCTTATTGCATTGTTAGAAACATTTCCAGTTTGGTAAATGCTTTCAATCATAGTAGATCAATTTTTGAAACGTAGGTACGCAACGTACATCAAATTTCCAGTATCTCTATTTTTTTCAGAATTCATTACATTATCATTTTGAATTTTTGTGTACAGAGAAAAATAAAAATATTTTCATGAGTTATTATAGTTTTATTTTGAGAACGGTGGAAGAAATGTCTTTCGAAAACCACGAGCCACATCGTAAACCAAAAATAAATTCATCGCCCACGAAGAGCGAGGCAGACACCCATCTGACAGTACAAAACAATGGACGACACAAAACCACTCTCGCGCTTTTTACGTTATTTTTCGATTAAATTATGATATTCTCATATCAAAAACTGCCTTCTACTTTACAACTGAATATGGAAAACTTCCCATCAACAGGCATCTGATAAGATGAATAGCTCTAAATAATTTTTATTCAATGAAAGTTCTCCACTTTTCTGTGCTCAATCTGAAGATTTGAAGTAATACAATACTCGAACAAGACCCTTCCACGCTCCTTTGTTTACAATTAGCACAATATACCCAAGACAACGTGTTTTTGCTCACAATAGACATTGAAAATTGTGACCAAGGAATTTATGACAGGAGTTTGAGCTGAATAGAGAGATGAAAAGGAAGAGATAGGTGGTGAATGTGAAATTGTAGGTGAAACACATTCATTCAATCAAAGTTTAACTTCTAAAAACTTCGCATTCGTGTTTTATAATCAAAAACCACATTCAAAAATGTGACAAGGAACTACCACAAGGTAACTACAAGCTAGTGATATGGTACATTACATAACACTTAAAAATAATGCAATAGCTCTTGGTAATAATATATTTAATAAAGAGAAGCATACAGTATCTTCTCACGAATACATTTTCCTTTAGAAGGGATTTAGTTTTAAGGATTTTTTGAAATATTTATCTCTAACACAAGATGGCTGCCAAAAAGTAATTTGACACACACTAAGAATGATATTTCAAATTCGATAAGTGATTTGTGTCAAATGATTCATAGAAATTACATTTAGGAAGTAAATATAACATTTGATTATATAAAAATAAATAATTTCTTAGTATGCAAAAACACATTTGGTATGTATCAATGGTAAAAATGCAATATGATGGAATAGGCTGTATACTCCTATTTTCTATGTACCCCACTATAAAAACGGAACTTTAATATTTACCTCGTCTTCATGCATATTTCGACCATTTAACACTGAAATTATACTTGCGTAAGTTCAAACATGCTTGTGAACAACCATGCTCTATAGTACCTTTCTGTTGTCAAGTATTGTCTTCCTATTTCAACTGTTTTGATATTTGCACATTCTGTACGTTACTTCTTAGTTTGAGAAAAGAAAATGAACAGCATTCTTCAGGTTCATTGTACGTGTCATGCTTCAAAAATAATTGCACGCATTTCAAGCAAATTACTATTTATAATCGATTAAGTTGCTGTAATTTCCAATCGGCTATCACGTTTATATAAAATATCTTACTTACAGTATGCAAAGCTTCATTTCATTATTAGTTTGATTTTTAAAATATCGTGCATTTTCTTTCAATATCAAATATTAAAAAAATGTAAAATATAATTTTTTGAAGACTCGTTTGTTACCAAGCAAGTCTATAAAAACAATTTGCTAAAAAGTGAACAAAAAAGATTTTTCTACAGGTTGACTACAGATGGAATTGACATTTTTGTTCTAAAGAACTTTGCATTATGCTGGGGTTAAAAGTAATTTTTTGTTAATTTACAATCATTTGGTACAAAATGTGTACACAAAAGTAGGATAGGGAATAATTTTCTTTAATTTTGAAAAAGGTTTGTACGATAGAGTGAAAAATTGTGAATTTGCCATCCGCTTCTGAGAAGGGCTTGAAGTTTTCCCCTGACGGTGCATCTCTGGTTATAATGTCATTTCCTATGTAAATGCATCAACTTGCGAATATCTGTAAATCACTGAAACATTCAAAACAATGTAATTTATAAAACCTAGTTTTAATTTTCTATGATATTATTTTAAATGTTTATCGCTCATTATTTTTTATTGATGAATATATTCATCTTACAATAGCTTATCTTTAAATAAAATCACTGGCTTGACTCTTATTAAAAAAATGCAATTATGATTGTTGAAACATTTGAGTTTTCTCAGCACTAAGCTAATTTGGTGCGCAGTTTCCCAGACCTCAATGGAGTTCTTTTCTTATATACCAGCGTGCATTTGTAAAACATCGCAAAACTTTATTTTTGAAATTTATTAGATTTACAAGACACTTATGCTTCGTTGTTATACCACAGTCATTGCGTGATTTATGATCCGATTAAAAGAAGTTGGTGATTGACAGTTTCGAATGGAAAGGAACGACGTTGGTAGGTTGCGTTCCACTGAGGACGTGTTCTCGGGACACGAAAATAAACACTTGAAATAAATATTTATAAAAGTAACTAAATCATACTTCGGTTTTTCTTTCTTGGCGTACGGGGGGGGTGTCAATAAAATGGAATATCTCGCGGTATTTCGCGTCGTTCTCGGTTGTACCGCTGGGAGTCGCATGATCGCAAATGTATCGAGCAGTGCTGGCGATCATGCGACTCCTGGCGGCACAACGGAGAACGACGCGATATACCGTGAGATATTCCATGTTATTTTACACACACCCGTGCGCCAAGAAACAGCGAAGTACACACATTGTGCGCATGAAGCCACAGCTTCAGACGCACAACTGCCAATCACCAACTTATTTTAATCGGATCATAGTAGTTAAATCATATTCTTGAAACCATTGTATGTAGCGGTTAGAATTATAATTCTGAACAATTAGGATTTCTGGAAAACTTCTCAATACTTATTCTACTTAAGCTTTACAGGATGTTTAGACGGTTTGCAAGTACTTACCATATATTTAAATTGGTTCCATTTTTTGTATAAGAACTCTTAACAAACCACTTTTTTGTAAGAAATTAAGTTTATCAAAGCGAAGTTTTTTTCTTAAGAAAAAAATTATCATAGCGAACTGATCTCATTGTCCGATAAAGCATGGCAACGTCGCCAGCCAGCTTTCCTGGATGTCGCGTGGTGGGTCAGCGTGCGCGCGAACCTTCTCCGTCAGAAGCCGAAAGCGAGTCTAAGGTAGAGTTGCCACCGGCGACAGTGTGTCAGAAGCGGACCGTGCTATCGTTTCTTCAATGTGCAGGAGTTCGGGTGCGGTGCTGCGAAAGGAAGGCGATAGCGGCGTGGTGTATCATGGCCATGTCGAGCAAGAGGACATTGCGACTGGAGTTGGACCTGTTGGCAGACGAAAGGGGCGGTGCGATTGTGAATTACCGGGAACTCGCCGAACAGGTAAGTGAAGCGGATAAAGAGTTACTATTTGAACGATAAAGATAAACAGATGGATTATATGCATGTAATGGAAGCTAAGCCTCCACAAGTAGTTGTAAACAACTTGGAAGTTAATGGAACAATTCCTGAAGGCTATTTCTTGAAAGAATTATTGCAGTGTTATCAAAAGGTTTCCATTAATAAAGCTCTAAAACAATTTTTCGATTCATCGTTAAATGCCAGCCATCGAATCCATTGTACTGAGTGGTGTCATCAACGATGTTTGTCTATTTACTAAATGTTTTTATTAGAATTCGTTTCGAGTTTGAATTAAAAGACAATCCATACCGTGTGAAATTTATTTCACTTAGATCATTAAATATCGCAAGGTTTTGTGGTCAATTATTTGATGGTCCACTTTGACAGGTGACAATTTAATCACAAGTTCAATTAATGTAATAAATATATTTCTTGGACAATAAACTGTAAATGTATAATAATCGCAAAAGACAGTAAAGTACATCTCCCCCATAGGTCACATAGTTTTTTACTGTTTTCTGACTGAAATTCTAAATACAAGGTAAAAGAAAAAAGGAGTCCTAATGAAATGACTGACAGGGTGAAGTTAACACTTTTAAAGTAGGATAATGAATCCTGAATGTAATAAGTGTGAAATTTAATGGTGTGAAACCAATTAAGCAATCATGTCATCGGATCTGTGGAGATCTAGTGCGGAATCTAACAATAGATAAAGATATCTCTTTTTCAACTAATGCAAATGGAACGAGTGTCGAGTCATTCTTTTCAATTGGTCAATTAAATTTCACACAATTATATTAATGATTCATTCCAAAAAAAAAATCTAAACCATTAAGTCCACGCGGTTGCGCACAGCGTGCCCTATCTTTAGATATTATAGCGTCATTCCCGATAGTTGAGCCGATATCCGTGATCTCTTCTTATAATCTTTCACTGTAGATTTCCTGTGTGTGAAGTTCGGTTTCCCTCGCTCGTTCTAGCATCAAATAGCCCGTCGTGGTAACCGCAATAGGTCGTATGTCAAAAAAACTCTTTTGTTTATTACACATTTGTGATCAATCTTAACAACTACAGCGCTTGCAACAGGTCGTAAGACGACGGACTAATGAAACACCGAATATTAGGCTTGTACATTTGCGAAAGCGACTGCTAAGACAATGAGAGGTAGAGAACTGTTTTCGTTTCTCCTGAAAACTTCATATTTGACATATAACAGTTTGCGGTTACCACGACGCTGTTGCGTTGTCATGGACGGATGATCTTGTGCATTCTGCCTGCCGCGCATAAGTTATTGTTAAGAACTCTTGTGCATGAACTTAGATCGCTCGACGTTGGGGTAATACATCCTTGTACACTCGTATTACTCGGTCACTTTACATTTGCAGACAGAGCGCTTCGATGTTTACACGAGGTTACTGCCGACTGAATGAGAATCGCACGTGTACAGTACTGATCGATTATACTGCGATTTTTGTAGGAAGAGCTCTCAAGATAACTCAAATCCCATCTTCGCGATGGAATATGTCACGGCATTTCGTATCATTCACAGTCGTTCCGCTAAATTTCGCACGATCGCGACCGTATGAAGCAGTGCTTGCGATCATGCGACTTCTACCGGCAAGACCGAGAAAAGACGCGAAATGCCATGACATATTCCATCGCGAAGATGGGATTTGAGTTATCTTCGGAGCTCTTCCTACAAAAATCGCAGTATAGATATGATGTAGATGGCGGTGAGCGGGATACAGGCCCGCTCATTGCAAGGTACAGCAGAGGAGAAGCAGGAAAGCATAACTATCGCGTAACAGGTATGTGCGAAGGAGAAATAAAAATATTATCTGTGCCTTTTGTGGAAAGCTTTTATGTTGATGACAAAGTACTTTATAGCCAAAGAGTTCTACACATAGAGCAGCCCCCAGCAGCGACGAAATGAAGCCGACAAATGAGCATCAATTTCGCGCGACGGCCATATTGGTAGGACCCTCCTGTCCATGCAAACACATGCAAATCTTGTTGCTGTAGCAGTTTGTTGGTTTGTCTTGTTATCTGGACCGATTCGGAAAGTATATAATTTTGTGTTTGAGTGGCAGACAGGAGTTCTGTATTCATGCGGCAATGCCTTCATGTGTTGCGTTTGGTTGCAGTAATAAATCTACGAAAAGAATATCTGGAATATTGTGTCTGTTACTTGTGATGGTGCATCATCTAACCTCTCAATGGCAAAGTATTTGGGGTGCAGACTACATCCAGAAGACTTGTGTACATACTTTCCACATCCTAATACAAGTCAGCTAGTTTATTTAATACTTGATGCATGCCATATGCTTAAATTAGTAAGAAATACATTGGGTAATTATGGTGTTCTTGTGAATGGTAATGGAGAGCGTATAGAATGGCGCTACATCAAAAAATTAGGAGAGCTGCAAGACAAGATTGGTGTACATTTAGCCAACAAGTTAACAAGTGCTCATATAAATTTTGTGAGACAGAAAATGAAGGTGAAGCTAGCGGCCCACTTATTCAGTCAGTCCGTTGGTGATGCCCTTCAGTATTGTGTGGAGAACAGAATTGATGGTTTTGAAAACTGTGCACCAACCATAGAGTTCATTTATTTATTTAATCAGCTTTTTGACATAATGAATTCTAGGAGTTTATATGGAAAAGAGAACAAAAAGGCATTGCACTCCAAAAATATTGCGAATGCCTCAGTGTTTCTTACCATAATGAAGAAATACATTCTTGATTTAAAGGATATTGCTGGTAAATCTATATGCGAGTCTGGTAGGAAGGTTGGTTTCATAGGATTTTTGACATGTATTGAAAGTATCATGAAACTATATGATATACTTGTGGGGGAATCAGCAACTCCTGTTCGATACTTGGCTTCATACAGATTCAGCCAAGACCATTTGGAGAGATTTTTTTGTTATGTACGTTCACATGGGGGACATAATAATAACCCTACAGCTCAGCAGTTCACCTGTGCTTTTAGAAAAATTCTCGTCCATTCAGAATTGTATGAAGCTCGGACAGGAAATAGCCTTCCTCTAGACAAAATAAATATACTTTGTGTCTCAAAAAAGAAAACACCTGAGGAGCTCATAAATGCATCACTTCCTACTGCTAGGATGCTGGTGGATTTTGAAGAAAAAAGTGCAGTTGCTAATGATGAGCCCATGCTTTCATCAATGACAACAACAACAGACATAGTGTGGGATGTGGTAGAGTACATTAGTGGTTATGTTGTGCGCCACTTACGGGCTGCTATGAAATGTGAGGACTGTATAGAAGCACTCACTCACCCACGTGCATCCACTTCTACTTTATTTGATATAAAGAATAGAGGTGGGTTACTGACACCGTCAGATGATGTTGTGACAATTAGTAGATATTGTGAGGTGGTTTTTAGAAATGTTATGTGCAATGGGAATATTCCTCAAGAAAAGAACTTGCTGAGGCAGCTTGTTTACAATGTGTTTAAAATGTGTGTAAATAGAAATGTCTTCCATTCATTGGGTCATCATTTTTTAGACCAAGAGCCAGAGAACAACCATTTTTTGTGGTTACTGGAAGCTATTTCCAGAAAATACTTTAATATCAGGTTGCATCATTATTCAAAAATTGTGAATGAGAAGATACACTTGAGTCGAGTTAGACAGAAGTTTACAAAACTTATTCTGTTTTTAGGCCAATAAAATGTTGATAATTTTTTATTGTGTTTTTGTGTGTTTTCACTTCCATTTAATGTGAACTTCCACATAGGAAGAAAGGGTTCTGGGGTTTAAATGGGTGCAAACCCCACACTTCTTGTAAGTGTGGACTCCTACAAGTGTGCATTAGGCATTTCCCTCTCTCCTTGTAAAAATGTAGATTAATAGTAATTTTATATTTATCTATCACAAAAATGAAACTTTACAGTTGATTACTAACGTTGTTGTTGCATTTAATTATTCGCCTTCCCTTCGTTTCAATCAAAAATATTGATGTAGAATGCTGTGAAAACCTGTCATTTGTCATCATTATTAAAGTTACCAACTACAAATATTCTTAAATATACGTATTTTAAGTGTTAAAACTTGTATGTAATTTTTTGCCACATGTCGAATCGTCTTACTACAGTGACAATACCGTTTAATTCTGGTTTTATTGGTAGTCGTACGTATTAAGTCATAGACAACGCGAACTGAAGGGTCCAACCAAGATGGCGTCGCGCGCAATTGTGTCGGGTTCGCTGGCTTCATTTCAGCTCAAGGTAAAGTATACGGCAGGGCTGCTCTATGTATAGAACTCTTTGTTTATAGCACTGTTGGTAGGTCTATCTATACTGCGATTTTTTGAACTCTGCCCCAGACAGAAATAAGCGGTTTCGCTGCCATCCAATCGGGAGCTAATGTCGCTACAGTGACGTAACTATGGGGACGTTCAAGCTCCCGATTGGATGGAAACGTCACCAGCTGATTCCTGTCAGGGGCAGAGTTGCGAAAATTGCAATATAATGGTATTAATAAACCATTTTCCTTTCCTCAAATGTAACGCTAAAGGGGGAGGAGGTCTGAGGCAGCGTTACGCTGTGTTACCTAGAGATAGGGAAATGCGTTACAGGGGGTATTGAAAATTCTCGAAATTTGCATAACGTAATTTACGGACTGCCCGTTGGCGCAGCATTGCGTGCGCCGCGCTCTCACTTGTGCTCAGAGATATGACGCATATAGAACAATACTCAATTCCGATGGTGGTGTGAATGGAAAGCCTCGACAGCTAATCGGACACAGCTTCCGCGACATCACGCAATCAGTGGGAGAACCTTGTCGCCTTTTCGGAAAGCATTTTCGGCCGATTACCACCAAACCTGTGAAGTCATCACCTTCACTTCCACTACGATAAAGTGTAGATGGCGGTCACATAGTACGAGAAACGAGAACGCGAACTGGTGGATGATCAGTTTGCCTGGCCCCGTGAAGGGTCTCTTCAAACTAGGTTGTTATAGGTTGCCGACTCTTCTCCTCCGTACAGGCAGGGGGGATTGGGGGTCTGGATGTTTTGTAGAAGGGTTCTTTTATTAGGGAAAGAGGATAACGTAGTACATGCACACGTGTCGTATAAAGTTACTTCATTCACCGTGTGTTGTCGCTAAAGGTACAGACGTTTTTCGAATATGGTGGGGGAATGAGAATATAGGTATTACTCGTTCACTTTACATTTGCAGACGGAGCGCTGCGATCTGTTTACATGAGGTCACCGCCTACTGAATGAGAAACGCGCGTCTGCAGTAGACACTGACCGTTTAATATGATATAGATGGCGGTGAGCAGCACACACAACCCCGGCGGGGGAAGAACATAACCATTAAGCAGTAGATAAGTGCAAAGAAGAAATAAAAATATTGTGCGTGAATGTTGTGAATAGCGTGTGGTGTGATCTATTTTATTGTATATTATCTTAATCATTTAAGAGTGCGACTCCAGCTCACTGTCAAAAAGGCATAATTCGTCAGCTGTGTCTGTAGCGCTTGTGCTGCCTTCGGAGACAGTTGATTGGTCAGATGTTGGTTGACATCGGGGCCATTCGTGTATTCTCGGTTGTGTTCGGGCCTTCACTTTCAAAACAACGTTAGTTCCTAATTCTGCCGTCTGCAAATGTAAAGTGAACGAGTAATAGTGCCACGCTGCTACCTGCAGCGTTCCATGTAACAGATTTATTTACACAGTTAATAAATAACTAACTCTCACACTAATAAACTAATTAAATCACGAATACCTCCACCATGCCTCCGTCACCGGATTGGTTTCCTTAGACTTCATAGGTTTAATTTTCCACCGTTTCAATAATTTTTAATTTTTGAGATGAGTCTCAATTTACCTTGTGCTTTGCAGTGAATGGTGTCTTCTGTGATTATTAACTTCAGTTTATTGCCCATGAAAGTTTAAAAAAATTGGTAATATTTGAAAAAAAACAAAAAACATCATGTTATTCATTCAGTTTAGCACTATCAGTTCAGAAAATTTAAAGAAATTTGGAGGAGTTTTCGAGAAAATAGTTTTGAGTTTTTCTGAAAATGTGGAATTTTGATCTCCTTTTCACCGAAAAGTAATAACTTTTTGAGAATTTTTTTCAGACATTATTTGAAGGACTCATTCGTACAAATGACATAATGTATACAAATCGCCGTTAATGTGTACGTTAACATGAGAAAGAATAAAATAATTGTGTAATTTGTGATAAAAGAAATGAATCCAGCCAAGTGGTGTTTGTCATGAACAGAGACAGCTATTACCACTTCCCCCATCACAAGTTTAAAGAAAAAAAAGAATCTGTTTTTGAGAAACTCTTGTTTTTATATTGCCCGTATTCCAAACAAAATTTTGCGAAACTACTACAATTTTCAAAAGAATGCAGGACGTTAATATTTTTGAAGAAATTTTATTTGAAGAAAAAATGAAACTTTTGCAATTTTAGAAAAATTGGGGATTTTAACGAAAATGAAACCTGCAACTTTCTCTTTACACTTTCAAGGACAAAATTTAATTAAAAATGTGCTATTTTTGGGAAAATTTTCAAAATGTTGAGGTTTTATCATAAAGTCCCCAATCAAGACATAGTTTCAAACTCTAGGGGCCTCTAGTTCATTCAAATCGATCGATAAATATAAATTTTGAAGAAAATTGGCTGAGTGGTTTAGGCGCTAGACAATTTTGAAGAAAAAAGGGTGACGGACCATTCAGTGAAACATGTCCTACATTCTATAAAATTCATTGCCAAAAGACGCTGACACTGTCTGGGCAGCATTCTTAAGGGAAGGGCTCGGCAACGAGGAGTGGACGTCGCCCTTAGTTGGAGAGAAAATGACAATATTGTTTTGTTGCATGTTACTTCGCCTCTATACAGCCAGAGAATTGCTTTTTATTTATTTTTTACGATTCTTTCACTTTTGTTAGACTTGTGCGACCTTTAGGACTTAATTTTGTTTTAATGTGTAGTTTTATTCGATGCGAAAGTTGCATCTGCAACGGGTTTGGTTTTTCTATACTTATAGGTATTAGTGTTTTAAATTACGACCTGGGCGCCAATGACCATAGTTGTTGACGTGCTCTTTAAACCTAATCAATCGACATCCTTTGAAAAAAATGTGTACAGGCTTTTGGGACCTCCGGAAGTAGATCAGAAACGCCGCCACCGTCTCCGCTGCTGCCCCTTCCGAAGTCTGTGCGATGCGAGGATCAGTTTCTTCCAAGTTTACGACGCAAGAAAGCGTCCTGGAACATACCAGACTTTCGCGCTCTCGCTGATGGTTATGAACAAGACTCCTTCATTGACGATTCGGAAATGGTAAGATTTTAAAATGTTAGGTCAGTCTAGGTAAGTTAAAAAATTGAGTAAGACATAAGTATTGTTAAATCTTCTATATCTATACTATTAAATAAAGACAGAACTGCACTGACTTACAGCGCGATAATCTCTGAATCTACTGAACCAATACCGATTAAACTTTTGCACTAGCTTTCTTTAAAGGTCTGGAGTACTGTAGGCTATGATTTACAATCACAAACCTTAACATATTCACAAAATAATTACTTTTCTGGATTTTTTTCGCCTAACATTACGTCATGGATTGAAGAGTGCATCAGTGTTCAATTGTTTAGCTGCGCGCCACCAGAGGATGATGAATATCTACGATTGAGTTCATCTACTCATGAATTTCGTGTCTGTAGGAAAGAGAATATAATATACTCCTTGGAGAGAGCTGTTTGTTGTATTGTACTTTCCATTGTTTAACCTAACATGTTCATATTTAGGAAAGATAATGGTAGTTTTCTTTATATATACAAGTAACTTGGATATTGATTTTAATTGCATCTAGGCATGAATATATCAAGTATAAAAGAGACATAAAATGCTTGAAAAAACAAATTTTGCTGACGGAAGTGCTTGAAATTGTCGTAAAAGGTGTGAATGCACACATCTGTTCTGCATGAAACACTTACTGGGTTAGTGATAGTAAATTAAGCATGTTTATTACGTATTTGAGGGTTGAACGAGCCAAAGTGAAATATACTATGAATTATTAACGTGTTATGCTTAAACTGTGACAAATGGATTAATTTTTGTAGGAAGTGTTTTATTATAGTAGAGAGTGAAAGTGTACCTTTAGATGGTTAAGAAATTATTATTTAAATTCAAGATAGTAAGTTCGACAAGAAATATAATTGGAGTAAAAGAGAAATTTGAAATTTTCTTTATAAATACACGAGAAGAAGAAAATATATGAAAAAGAGTATGTTTTACAATGTGGCAATTGATAGAAAGTATTGGTACTACAGTATAATACACAAAATTTTGCAAAGAGAATACACGTGAGTAAATGCATTTTACTTTTTGTTTACATTTTTTGTTAATGTTAGTTATAAAGTGAGTGAAATTGGGTGGAGGGAATCACAGTAAGAAACACTATAAATATTTTTTTAGTGAAAAAGTCAGAAACACCGGTTTTCCAGATGGGTGCCTGGCAGAGAAGGGCGGAGCAGGGCGGGGCGGGAAGAATAGATAGTAGTAGACTCCGCCGCAGGGCGGGAATAGACGGAATTCTTTTTTTCTGGCTAATCAATTACGATAAATACCCCCAACGCGGGGTACTTTAGCTAGTTCAATAATATATTTAAATTGAAATGAATATAAAGAAGATCAATTAGGATTTCCCATTTATTTTGCAGTTTCTCTTTCTTATCTTTTTCAAAAGGGTTTTTTCTTTGGACAGAGAAAACTGTTATTACCAAAAATCAGGAATGAGGAAAACTGCAAATTACGCCTTTTAGTCAGAAATGACGCGTAATAACTTTGTTGACGCTCCATTATTTAATGATCAATAATAAATAAACAAAAATGAAATAATAATGATGATTCATGTGTATCTCAGAACATCAAATATTTGCTCAGCAGAACCGATAAAACTGGCGTGGTAGTCTGTTTTGTGGTTAGAGAAATTATTCAATCTGTCATTATTACCGAGCAAAATGTACATAATTGTTTTATCTACAGTGAAATGCCACTTCCTAACTATAAAATTACACTTCAAGCTCTACTTTAACCGTTACGAATAACGCTTTCCAAATAAATTCATTTTTAAAATGGAACTTGAAACTGGATATAATAAAATATTTGATTCGTATTGTAAAATGTTTGGGTTTTAAAGACTGTTCAAGTAATGTTCGAATTGAGTAAAGTATAATAAGGAACACGTTTCTGTGCAGATTAGGCAGCAGAGAAAAACTCTCCCCCTGAATTATTAAATATAAGCCTCTTTTTTTTTAACGAGTACCATCTTTTTTAAAACAAACATTAAGCGCAAGAAATGTATTGATATAAAATTATAAGGCATTGATTTTAATTATTTTATAAACGTACTCAACAGGTTCCATTAAAAGAATTGTTATAAAAGTAAGAAACTATTTTAAAATTCTGTTCTGACAGTTTGAAGTATACATAACTATAGGCACGATTTCCATTCGAATGCCTCATATTTTACCTTCGTAAATAAACTTCGTTTTTAGGCTTTGTAAATGTTTCATTTTAAAAATGTGAAAACCTTTTTTTAAGGTATGCTTAATGGATGTTTCTACAATTATTCATTTTATACTACAAAATTAAACTTTTATATGGCGTATTCAGTACTTTCTACGTTTTGCATAATTTAATATTAAAATTAATATTTTGTAAAAAAAAATTACAAATGATTCACATTAATGAAAAATTTGTAAGAACATACGTACTAAATATGATCGTATATCTTAATATCTTCCTTGGAATCTCAATGAGCATTTTTCAAATGTTGCTTTTTTAAAATTCTGGGCCTCAAGAAAATGTGCGCAGAAAATCTCTTTCCCCATACGTCATACAGTTTTTACTGGTTTTTAACCAAATAAAAAAACGCCAAACAATGAGATATAAAATCAACTAATATATTAGAAACAATGTCTACTTCCAGTGAAGTCACTAAAAATTGTTGGACATTAAAATTACTTTAAGAATGTTTGGAAATGTATGATTAAGGAAAGTTATATAAAGAGTTATATTCAAATCGTGTTTTGAAATTCTTCCAAATTAAAAAAAAATATAATGAAATATCTTGGAAATGGCACCATATGACCTCTCATGGAGACTTTATGCATGAAGTATGTTCCAAATTTCTGCAAACTCCTTATTCTGGATTCAAAAACATTTTTCTTTCTTTTTTAGTTAGTTTTTAGATAGTTTCGCAGAGAACTATGTAGACAAGTCGTTATTGTTCACTTACATAAAGGAAATATCAGAGGTAAACAAAAATTTGATTGCCCGTGTTTTGTACATTTTTCATCTAGTATATTTAAAAGTGCATATTTTAGTATTTGACATGAAAATCCTGTGCCCAGTTATAAGGAAGTAGTTCACGTTAATTGTAACAATTTTATTTTGCAGTTCGAAGAGTCAATCCCAGATTCTCTAAAATATGTCGGCTATCGGATTCGTTCGCATGCAAGCGACCATTCGGACACAGACTCGGAATCGCCATCGCAGACTCTTTCCGGTTACAGCTCTCTCTCCGAGAGCAAATCCGACGCGTCAGTGATAGAAGTGGACGAACCTCGGCGTCCGAAGGCCAGTGTCGCCAAAGGAAAAGCAAAACCCGTCAAGACGAAAGCAAAGCCCAAGACCAACTCTCCACAAAAGGAATGGTCTCAATTTTTGGAGCGACTGGGTCAAAACGAGTCCATGGAGATAATCTGCCTGAACAAAAAGACTCCGGTGGGTCGGCCGCGGCCGCCGGCCACGGCCTGCCCGTCCTCGCCGCCGCCGGCGAAGCAGCGACAGCCGCCGCCGCCGCCGCCTCGTCCGTCTCCGCGCAGGCCACGGACGCCCCCGCGCCCAACCCTGCCTCCGCCCCCGGCCGCGCTCCCGCTCTGCGCCATGACGCTCACCACGCCCCCCAAGAGGAGCCGCGACCAGGCGGGCGGCAAGGCCGAGCGCTCCCTCGTGTCCCCGAGGGCGATCATCATGGTGGACTTGTGCAACAGCCCGCAGGGGAAGCAAAACCCGCCCAACGAAGCCGCGACCAGCCCCGCGCGCTCACCCTGTGCGTCAGACAGCGCCAGCGTCGCCGCCCAGCCCCCGGCGGCCGATGCGGCTGCCTGCGACCCGCTGCCCGAAGGTCACTTCCCCAGCGGGTCGTGCTCCCCGGACTCGGCCTTCGCCAGCTCCAGCACGGACGTGTCGCCGTCGGTCCCCGCCTCCCCTCCCGATGGCCTTGCTAAAGCGGCCAAGGGGCAGAAACACCCTAGTACGAGCAAGCGCACGGGAGGGGCGGGCTCGTCCTCCAAACCTGCCAATAAAGGTTCTTCCGGGAAGCGCGTTCATGGCACAGGTGAGTTAAATTTACGTCCGTAACTAAGGTGGGAATTAATGTAAGCTGCAACTACTGACGATTATATACTCTCAACTTCGACCATTTTTGTCCTCACTAACTCTCATGAGTAGGGGGCGGATTTTGATGACCTAAAATATGGTTAAAATTTAATTCTTAAAATGCCCTAAAAGCAAAGAAAAGTGACGTAAGAAATTTGATCAAAGCCTCTCCAGATGAAAAACACAAGCTTGGATATGTTACTTATGCAATCGAGGCTTCTTCCCTTCGTTCAAGTGAACTCAGATTGCAAGCCTTTTGTTTGGACCGGACCAGGAAATCTGTCTAGTTATCGCGGAATCCGCGGAACCGACAATGATGCCGATAGGAGTCACAGGAACCTTAGATTACATACGACTGACATCACAATTTCTGAAATAAGAAATCGAATAGGCTTCTCAGAAATTCTGCAAAGAACATTCATTGCATTTCGTAAATATTATTTGAAGAAAGGCATTAAAATATTAAAAACTATGAAGTCAGCGAAAAATGCTTTAAAATGACGGGAAAAGGTAAAAAAAATAGTTATCGAAATCAAAGAAAAATGCAAAAAATGTAATAATGTGTAATTTCCTTCTGTCATAAAATAATAAAGTCTATACTAAAAGGCTTTGTCCTAAAGTGAAAAGAAAAAAATGACATTGCGTTAAAATCCGCTCCCTGTTCATCAGATTTGTAGACGTACGGGTCATGCAATATCGCAAAAATTCATGACAATCCGCATTTGTGGAAGTTAATATTCGTATAAATTTCTTGCTGTCGCACTGGGCACGGCTAGAATAAATATCAAGTATGCATCAAGAAAAAATCGCATCTTCAGATTCCTTCATTGGATAACTATTCAATACACGTCATGCTTTTTTCGCAGAACCTTTAAAACGTTCAAAGCAGCCTCAGCTATCACCAACAGTTGCCGCGCTGTTGGATGAAGCCATTTCAAAACATACTGCCGACTGGAAGCGTGAAAAGCAGGATGATGTGCTTCTCAAGTGAGTTCTTGTCATTTAAGTTCCACGAATAATGAAATTATGAAATTTATGTTATTGTTCGTAGATTTCCCCCCAGTCTCATCCTTTTTCAGTCCCAAGTAAACCTAAGGGGTTCAAATTGCTCACTTCCTTACCTCGAAAGCTTAGTGTGGCTTCTTTGACACACAAACCCCATGTGTATAATACGCACGAACAACAGCAGACCTCTCCGTCATTTGCAGGCTGGGAGAGGTGTGCCGAGAACTGCCGGCGATAGATCGCATGTTCGTGTACCAGAGAATGTCAGGCCACTGGGGCATTTCTCCCAAGAAAATTTCAAGACGTCTTAGTCGCTTGCGCTCCACAAGCGATAAACAGCCCGTGAAGAACTCTCTTTCTCGGTGAGGACTTTCATTTGATTTAGGGTACCCGAGAGGTTTGACACCTACTAATTAGGGAGCTATCCCAAAGGAAAATGAGTGGAAAGGAGACACCTAGATACGATGAAACAAACTTCCTTGGGTGGGAAAAAAAAGTCCAAAAATCTTTGGCCAACTGGACTTTTAGCTTCGTAGGGTGTGTGTGGGGGGGGAGGAAAGGCAATTTTTGATTGAGCAGACCTAAAGGGGCTCCTTCAGATTTCCACTTAACGTTGAGTGACGTCGGTAGTACATTAAAGGAATGGTTTCCCTTAAAATATTAAAGAAAACAACTGGATATAAATTTTAAGTACAAAAGGACATTTGTTTAGAGCTGTTAGCGGATACGTCATTCAGTTATGAAATTTAAGAAAAATATTTCAGTAGTGAAAAGTACTTTGTAACTTATTTATATAATCGATACACAATAAACTGACATATCCCAAAAATAGTCATTGTGTTGGGTAAACAAAGAATCTCTATATGCAGAGGGTAATTTTTGTATAACATAGTGCACAAAAGAGATGTAGATGTTTAGCTCTTTAGACGTGAATTGAACTTTCCGCTCTGACCTGTTGCAAATTGTAATTTTTCTTTTCCGTTTATACGTACAGTATTAAGACAGTTAATGATAAAACTTTACAAAATTGGAAATTAGTTTTTGCATTTCTTCAAAATAATTTATGATCATTTTTAAGATATTTTAAAAATGTTATTGCACACAATCACGCGAAAATATTTCGAAAAAAATTTACTTGGTCGTATCTAAAGATCTAGATTTGAAGAAAATAATTTATTTCGAAAAAATCTCCATTTTCAAGAGTGGGAAGATGCTAAAAAAATTGAGCTGATTTCGGGTCACCTTGAATTTGAAACATATTTTATAATTTTGGAGGGCATTTTACATGAAACCTCCAGGACAATTTCAAAATTTTAAAAAAAATCACTACATTTGATTAAATTTGTTGTAGAAGTGTGGAGGGCGCTTAAGAGAATGGTGCAGGTTTGATTTTCGGTGAAATCCCTGATGTTTCGAAAATTGACAAAATGTTTTCTTCTTACAACCAAAATTTTTAAGGTAATTTTTTTTCTGAATTAAATGTGTTCATTAGAAACAGATATTCGAATAAGGTCGTGTTTAATATTTCCAAAAATGAGCATTTTTTGCGTTAAAGACAATTTTTAAATTTTAAACAATTGTTTCTCAGAAACAGCTCAAATTTTTCTTAAGATTTTTTTTCCTCGTACATAGCAAAGAACGGTAAAGATAGTGATTATGGCCCTATTTTCGGCGCACTCAGTAATTCGGAAAAAGTCGGAATTGTAAACTCGAATTTCGTGCGCTTCGTTTCATGCGTCAGTTCGCAAAATCGCTACAAAGTTGTTTAAAAATTTCTTCGAATTCCTCCCATTCTTGACAGTCGTGATGATTCTATGATGTGGATGATAATATTATTACGAAAGGAAATAGATTGAAGGTAATAAATTTACTTAACAAACCCACTCCTTGCATTTAAGGGAGTTTATCATTGTTTATGGTATTCAAAATTAAAAGCTCATTTCAAAGTAAGTAGAGTAGGCTTAGGTGAAATTATTTTTTCTTTCTGATTTATGTGCTGCAAATAAACAGTTCAATTTATTCAGGTTTCTTTTGTAAACGTTAGAAATGACTACTGTTGATTGGCGCTTCGTTTGAATTGGTTGAAATTTAATGACTCGGGAGTTATATAACTGAGTTTTTAGTATGGCAGACATTAGAGTATTTAAATATGACGAAAAAACTATTTCCAATAATGCGAGAAACTGTATGTTGCTGTAGTACCTATAAGCTAACACTCTCTAGTTTATATCAGGACTTGATTAGGAGGCTCAGGATAAAATTGATGTCACTGCAGCCTAGGGTTCGAGACCTGACGGTGGCACGATTTTTGATACTAACTAGACAGCTGGGTCGAATTAAATCGCTATCTGGATGAGGATTCTAGCGGCCGGCCGCTCGTATCGGAAGTTTTCCGTGGTTTCTACGATCAATATCTGATTCTCACCTCTTACAAGTACACACACACATGCACTACACTACCATAAACGTGGGGAACTTAGAGCTTGTCCCAACTGAGACGGTGCCCGCCGGTGGGATAAGGTCCATCAAGCTGGCCCGCCCACCATAGCAGAATGAAACCAAACTAGTGACAAATTTTTTAACTATTTTATTACTAAAGTATTACCGCAAACCCGTGAGATTTATTTGCATTATCATTAATTCAAGATTCGCTCTCGTAGCAACAACTAGAAGTACTATTAATAGTTCTATGATACCGATGAAGGTTGTTTCTTATGCGTAGAGTGAAAATGTTCATTTAACATTTTGCTGTGGTCTTAAAGTGCTGTGTACTGTACCTAATTGTGGAGGCATGTGGGGTGGGGAAGATTGTGTCTTATTTGGTTTTGTTTGTGTTGTACCTATCAGTATCTTCGTTAACAGCAATGTTTCGATGAAATTTTCAAATTAGGATGTTGAGTAGCTTTCTCAAGAGTAAAACTTTTTTTAATATTTTTGTGAATATCGCGAAAATTTAACTGTCAAAGACTGCTGAATAATTCCTTCAAATGTTGTTTTTACGGAAGTGTTGTGAATTGTTTCAAGAAATCTCCCGACTATATTGAATAAATCTTCCTTGAAAATTTCTTTTAAGCATCAATTGCATTGTTTTTTATTTTATTTCATTTTACATTGGAGTTAGTGTTAGTGCATTGGAAGTTACCTTTTCAAATTTGTAAACAAACACGTTTCATCAACAACTTTCTCTCTTAGAAAGGAAATACAACGGTAAGGAAGACTGTGGGGGCTTACCATGCCAGAGTTATCGCACGGGTACGCGGAAATAGTAGGAAAGAACTTGTGCTATGGCATAACACCCTTCACGCTTTTATGAAATTACAAGATTTTTGCCTAAAATATTAAAAATACCAAAATTTGAAGTGCCCTTTCGGTTGTTCATCGTTTGACCACCTTTAAAAACTAACTAGATTATTTTTCCCACGTTTCCTCCAGCAGATATTCGCAAAAAACGTATTTCTACTGCACCCAGAAAGCGTGAGGCTGGCACGAAAAAGTTTAAAAATGCAAAAACAAAATTTGTGGATACGTTTGCCCACCATTTAGAAAAATTTACCAGGTCGGGTTCAAAAGTTACTGACCAAAAACTTTTTTCCCCACCATTTCTCAAAACCGCCAAATTAGCAACAAACAAAAAAATTCAAAACTTTTTAATTTGCATTCGTTATTTTACTTCCTAGTGACCTCTTACTCACCTTCAGACGAAGTTTATCACTAACGGAACAACCAAAATAATGTTTCAAACTATTGGTGCTACTGAATGGTCCAGTCTTTCTCATAGTTAAGTTTTCTTACTTCCTTGGGTTGGACAATCTTTACGGTCTTGCCCCATCCTCTTGCCAGCTGACATGTATCGCCCCCACAGTATATTTCTTTTAAATTTTTTCAATTTTTCCGATTACTAATTGTAGAATCGAATTAGTACTTTAAGAATATTACAGAAGAGTAAAACCGCCTCCCATATTGAAATTTTCATTGAAAAATTTGGAGCCGTTTTTAAGAAAATTGCGTTTAAGCGTTACTGTAAACGCGAAATTTAAAGCTCTATTTCACAGAAATTTTTTGAGTTCTAGAAAAACTTCATTCGAAGCCATTTTAAGCACTTGCACACAAATGCAATAGTGTTTACAAATCGCTGGAAATGTGCATATCAACGGCGTGAGAGATATTTAAAAAATATACATTTTTTCTAATTTTTTGTTTTTAACATTTTAACATTTGTTTTTAACTTTCGTCAAGTGGGTTACTAGGAATAATTAAATGTACTTTTGCACCTGTTTCTAATAATAATTAGCTAATTTACACTTCGGTACAGAATTAGTACATACTGTTTGCATTATTACATTATTTGTTTTATTTTTTACGAGTTGCGGTACAAGATATACGTCAAGTTGGCACCCCCACTTTTTCACGGCGTTTTTTGTTATTATTGAGAATTTTTTTTTATTTCAAATGTACGAAATTAATTGGTAAAAAAATATTATGGGACACTTGAGTTTGAATTTTTTGAGAAGTGCCTATGTGACAGTTGTTTCTGGCAATGAATTTTAAGAATAAACAAATTCTGGATGTTCCTGGAGAGAAGAGTGGACTTTAAAACAGGGACCGAAAAGGTATTGAATACCGGTAAAAATACCGGTATTTTTTCATACCGGTATAAAATACCTTCATTCTTTTATACCGGTAAAATACCTTTAAAGGACGTCTATACCGGTATGGACGTCCATAAAGGTTATACCAATATTATACCGGTATTTTCAATGGAAACAGTGTCGCATTCGCGCCCCCACACGCGCGCTCGCGCCCCTACACGCGCTTTCTCTCTTTCGCTTTTTTCTCTTTCTCCTCTCGTTTTTGTCTCTTTCTCTCTCTCACACAGTTCACATTCGGCAGAGCGTTTGTTGGGGCCAACGATCAATTCGCTCACATTTAAATCCTCCCCACTGCAAAAAGAAAATTGATAGCCTGGAGTATGTCGAGTGCTTTATCCTGTGCCGAACCGGAGACGTCCGTGGATCGAAACGCTGACCTCCGGAAACTGCCTACGCAACGGCGCAGCCCTCGCAGCTCTTACAGAGTGACATCTGATTCCGAGAATGCATCGGCTGCGCCAGGAAAGTTACGTGAAGTCTTATCAACCGATGTCAGATTTCTATCGCCTTCGTTCTTTCACAACTGATGTCAAAGATCATATCCTTGCGGAGGCCGCAGACCCAGCGGCGCGCGGCGCTTTCTGCACTTCGAGAGGCGGCGCGTCGCAATTGTTGCAAAAACTACTCGCCATGCTTCACAGCACTTAAATCTCATATTTCTGAGTTTTGAAATGTGATCAACAAGATGATAAAATTTCATATGTCAATCCGAGTATCCAGTACGGTGCGTGTTGCATGTAGGTGTTAAACTGATCTGGCAGACAGGAAGGTTGATTGATCGATTCGTGTTTCCGGTCCCGTCAACTACTCAGGTCATTAGTCCCGTAAGTGTAGTACGTGTTTTTTTTCTTTTCTTTTTTTCTTCGGGAGGTGGCGATGATCTTTTTCCCTGCTGGATGCCGGGCTCTGGCGCCGACCTACCGTCGACTAGCGGGGTTTTCCCTTCGACCAGATATCTTCCAACAGCGGGGCGCCGCCCCAGCCAGGACAAGTTGTAAGCTCCCGACCGGTCTCCCGGCATGTGTGGTAGTGTATGTTAGTGTAACTGTGTGTGTAAGAGGAGAGGATAGGACAAGGAAGAGGAAGGAAAGATCGCACGCGGTCCGTGGCCCGTTTGTTAGGATACTGCTCCGGCATTCGCCTGGTGTTGATCGGAGAAACCACGGAAAACTACCGATCAGAGCAGCCGGCCGCTAGAATTCTCCTCCAGACAGCGACTGAATTCGAACTAGCTGACAAGCTAGTGTCGAAAATCCTACCGCCGTCGGGACTCGAACCTAGGACCTCCCGGTCTGAGGGACTGCAGTGACGGAAGAGGAAGGAAAGATCGCGCGCGGTCCGAGAAGGATTCTAACGGCCGGCTGCTCTGATCGGTAATTTTTCTTGGTTTCTCTGATCAATATCAGGGGAATGCCAGAGCAGTACCCTAATAAACGGGCCATGGACCGCGCGTGATCTTTCCTTCCTCTTTTCATGAGAAAATACTGGTAAAATACCTCTAAATAAAGGTATTTTACCGATATAGACGTCGAATAAAGGTAAAATACCTCTAAAAATACCGGTATTTGAAGTCTTATACCGGTATTTTTAAGGTATTTTGAATAAAGGTATTATAGAGGTAAAGGTATTTTTATACCGGTATAAATACCTTTACCGCTATTATGTCAGTCCCTGCTTTCAAATAACGGAGACACTTTTACTTAGCAAACGGTCTCTATGGTATATAAATACATTAAGAGCTTCCAGAAAATTCCAAACCATGAGGACGGCGAGCCCCTCCTCTCACTTACAGCGTCCGGCTATAACATTCTCTTGCCGGATTTTCCAAAGCCTTCCATCGGCTCGCGAGGTAAATCTCCTGGATTCTGCTATGGTGAACGGGCCAGCTTGATATGGAGCTAGCCCGCCACCCTCTGTTTCGGGGTGAAGATGAGTGGTAAAAAAAAAATAGTTTTGCGGTAATAAATTGTTAAAATTAATGGCACTAGTTTGGTTTGATTCTGCTATGGTGGCGGGCCAGCTTGATGGACCTGGTGGGATATAGTACCTAGTTGGGGAAAACCCCTGTCAGCCGACGAGGAGGTCAGCGCCGGATCTAATCCAGCGAGGGAAGGTCACTGCTGCATCCAGCAATAAAAAAACATGACTGTAGCACACACAAGGGAAGTCAGCATGCGAGTTATTCTGTAGAAAAATTGCAGTTTTCGTTTGTAGCATTAAAATATTCTCAAATTACGTAGAATGCGAGAAAGTACAAATGGTACTTGGATCATTTTTATCCATTCCTTTACTTTTCGTAAAGATAAATTTTAGTCTCAAGAAACCCTGTTTAAGTCCCTTTTGACAGTTAACAAATAATGCTCCTCAGAAAATGTATTATGGGAATGTTTTAAATTATTATAAATTTCTGTTGGGAATATCTTGAATATGATTATTTTGTTCCAGGTTGAACGCGTTACTTGTTGCGGAGTCAAAGGAAGATGTATCACATGCAAATGCAGCCTCTCTTTCCCCTAAGATTAGGTAAGAATTCTATTGAAACCTGACCGTTATAGACTTCCATTTAAACATCTGAAACGTGGGAGGAAAAATCTTGCAACCTTAGCTCTTGGGTACACTTTAAGAGCATGTTCATAAATATTATTCTTTTGGTTCGTTATTTTTGTGACATTACACTGAAAAGTGGTTCCGTTGCTTTCCCCTCCCCCCTCTCCAATGCGGTGAGTTGCCCGACGAATGAAAAGGGGAAGGAGAGCGGGTAGAGAAGAGATGGCAATGACACGGCCATTTTTAGGATCAAGATGACCCTGAACAGGACAGGAATTGAGGGAAATGTGTTGCAAAAGGGTGTAATGAATAATAGTAAAGGGTGTATGAAAGGGTGTAATGAAGTTTGGATTTGGCCAATAGCTCATTAATGTTTGATTTATCCAAAGTGGGTAGATACTGTTCAAAGTGATCACCGTGTCGAAGCACACTGGACTAGAACCGGTTAAGTTCGCATTAGCCAACACAAGGTGGCTAGAGTAGGTAAGCATATTACAGGTTAGGTGATTGACACGTATGAGATTAGATGATGGGAAGTTTCAAAGTGAAGGGAGAGACAAGGTGTGTGTTTCGAGTGATACTATCAATCTTAAAATGTCTGTTTACACACTTATTACCATGCAAGCCGTTCAGGGTTCGCTAGGCACAGCCTTGGATCTGACGTCGGTTCGCCAGACCTCTGTCGAGAACACAAGTCGCATTACACTCCGGATGTCGGTTCGCCAGACCTCTGTCGAGAACACAAGTCGCATTACACTCCGGATGTCACCTTCCTTTAGCTAGCGCTCTGATCATTTCCAATGTCCTGATAAAGTCCAAAACGATCCGTAAGTCATTCATACAGCCTTATCCACAGCATCTGGCTAAAATGCAAATTAACCAACTTCTAACTTTAATCATTATTTTGGACTTAAGCAGTTACACGTCACCCCGTTCATAGAAAAATGACAAAAGTAAAAAAAAAAAAAAAAAAGTTAATTGTTAGTTCGGTGAAGAAATAAGTTTAGAAATTCTAGATCTAGTAAAACTAATTTCATAAACATAAGGAGGAATTACTGTAAATAGGATCCCTTTGACTAGTCGGGAAAGAAATGAAATTCAAGCAGGGCGATGACATTGCAAGAGATGGTGATGAAGCTATTTGCAAACGAGCTAACTGTAAACGAATGCAATGGCAAAATGAGTGTATGGACGTATGATGCAGTTCTATTGCCAGCAGTGGTAAAGTGGTATCAGACAAGCTGTTTCTTCTTGTAGTAATATCTCTATAGTTGAGAGTAGCTAGTGTAACTAGTCAGGGGCGGATCCAGCCGATCATTTTGATGGGGGCCATCATAGATTTTTTAAAATAATTAACATTTATTACTGTATATAGTTTATTATTGTGTGTCAATGATTCTATACAATATAATTTTTTTAAATAAATACATAATTCCAACACATATTTAAATCAATTTTGGCAAGTAGAAGATGGTAACAAAGGAAAACCCTTGGCCTTGGGGGGGGGGGGTTCAACGCCCCTGGATGTGGCATTTATCACGTTTGGCGGCCGGGCGCGTGCGGCGTGCGCAGGGAGCTGCTGTCGGCGGCGCTGCGCGCGCAGAGCCTGTGGCTGCAGCGCCACCCGCCGCGCAAGGGCGGCGCCGCCGAGGCGCTGGAGGGCTTCGCGCGCGGGGAGCTGCTGGCGCTGTGGGCGGTGGGCACCCCGGGCGCCGCCGCCTACGGGCCCCGCGCGCACCTGCTGGCCGCCGCCGCCATCGAGTGCGAGCTGCAGAGCGTCGTCCCGGCCCTGGCCGCCGCCACGGCCGTCGCCTTCCCGCCGCCCGGCCCCGCCGTCGCTCCCGACCACGCCCCCGCCCCCGCCCCCGCCTCCAGCGACGCAAGTCTCGGCTAAGAGTGGCATCCTCCCGCTCGAAGACTACCCCCGTCACTCCGATGCGAGACTGTTTTCCTTGCCGTTGCATCACTAAACATTCCAGCAGTGTCCTGGGAGCGAGTGTACATTTTGTTGTGAGTATATTTAATAAAACAAACTTTCAGTTTGCTTTATTAAATGTACTCTCTATAAAATGACAGCTCACTCCCATAACACTGTTGGAATGATGAGTAGTTAATTAAAGTATGTAATAATGTTTGTTTATAAATGAATTGTTACAAACTCCAGCTTAAAGTTGAAAGTTCACAAAATTGCCTAAGTCATTCAATGGTACAACAGGTAATGAAGTCTGTAAAAAAATCTTAAATGTTTTTAAACTTGTGTGGTTTCCACCTATACCTAATAAAAGTTAGCACCATCGTGCAGTAAACGATGATCCAAAAACGCGAATTTTTGTAACATTTACGAGTACTTAGTTATTAGTTTGTTCATGTCTAATTTAAATAAAAGAATAATCTGAAGATTTGGATTTCCTGTCTTAATTAAAATGTTTCCTTTCAAGATACTTCCTTGTTCCAGTTTTATCCATTTTGAATTTAAACTTTTCTGTTCAAAAGATTTTTTAACATGGCCAGAGTCCTGCTATTTCTGTCAATTGAGACATAAGAATAGTCCTAAATATATTGTTACTTTTCCTCAGATAATAGAAAATAGTCTTGTGTGTTAAATTTTATCAAACTCTCCCGAAAAGTCTCTTTTAACGGTCCGAGAGGGAAGATATTCACAATGGCATAATTTGGCCCTATTTCGGCTAGTGAACTGGTATACGTATAACGGAAAAGATGCCTTTCACATACATACTAATGTGTGTGTAGAAAAAGCACGTATAAATTTAAGCTGGCAGAAATGCAATATCTCAACGTATTGCACATTTGATGGCAAGAAAGAGACTTCTTTGAAATCTTTAGTGAATGTGCAAAACTGTGCACCAGTGCCTTAAAACTTAAATTTTCGATAACGAAAGTTTAACATTGTGTTCATTTCTGGGTACTAAACTTTCTTTTATCCTTTAGTAATGAGAAAGCAATTCTCAAAGGAATAAGTTTCCTCTCAAATGGAATGTAGGAAACCCAAGAATGACGCGAGTTACTGGGCGATATATGTGATCCACTATTATCACTAAGGAACAGATTTTGATGTAAATATATACTTTATCTGGTAGAAGAAAGATACCAGCTTCAGAACCAGAGGCATAGCCTGATTTTGGCTTGGGTATGTAACCCGAGTAATGGGAAAATATTTTAAAACTCCTAATATATACGTAGTAAATATTCCTCGTTCCCCAATACCATTTTTGACACTGGTCAAGTAAACCATACAAATAATTTGTATATTTGAAATAAAAACTAAACCAGTAAAAGTAATAATTCACATACTTCATGTACGGTTGAAGGTTAGAAAAAGTTGAGTGAAGTTCACGATCTAGCAAAATATAAATGTGTGTCCTCGTACTTTAATAACAAGAGCATTCTCAAGCTCAATTATTTTCAAAATTGTCTAATTCATATGGTGTCGGACCGTTACAACTGGCATAATTTTTAAATGTAAAGCAATTATCTACAATAAAAAACAATAGGAAAGAGAAAATCAATCAATTTGCAGACACGTAACGAAAAATAGTTGAGAGTTGTTTTTTGCTGCTTACATCTGGGGTTTATTGAGTGTCGAGACAAGAGAGGCTTTAGAAATTTCATTTTTAATTTCACAGGACATTACCATGCTCACACTTGAAATCCAATCGTTCTGAATTTCTAGCGAGGTTGCAAGAAACACAGTGGAATTTTCCACACCATCATTGAACGTTTTATCATATTTCATTACTTAAATTCTATGAAATTTTCTCTATTTGATGATCTCCTACCGCACATTAGACATCATGGCCGCGAAATGCAAGCCCTTGTCTCCGGAAAAAGCATACAAACAAAGTGTGACAGAATTTCCCTATTTTTTCCTTATATCACTGCTGTGTTGCTCAACAAAGCCTGTGCGGGTTATTTAATAAAATTCTAACCTCTCAGATTTTACAAACATTTTTAACTGTTTCCCACGTGCAGTATGAGTGTACGAGTACTTATTGTCTGTCTTGATAGCCTTGTAAATATTATTTAAATCTGCGTAAATATTGAAATTCCACACTTTTTTCGTTTGAGAGCATAGAAGAAGATCAGCAAGATAGTTTTTAAAAAGATTTTTACATATCCATGATTCATGCTCATAAATTTTATTATTAAAATGCCTCTTGACGTTTTTTAATGTTGGTAATGATACTGAGAGTAGGTTTTGGACAGAATGTTTTAATTAGATTTTCCTTTTGAGAAAATGTTAGTCTGTATTCTTCTAGTTTTCAATTGAAAGGCTTAGTGCAAGAAGGTGTTTACTCAGAACAGGGACCGAATACCGAAATAATAGCGGTAAAGGTATTTATACCGGTATAGAAATACCTTTACCTCTATTATACCTTTATTCAAAATACCTTAAAAAATACCGGTATAAGACGTCAAATACCGGTATTTTTAGAGGTATTTTACCTTTATTCGACGTCTATACCGGTAAAATACCTCTAAATAGAGGTATTTTACCGGTATTTTCTCATGAAAATACCGGTATTTTCATGACAAAATACCGGTATTTCAGTAGAATCATACAGGTTTCGAAGGGAAACAATCTGACGTGTGGGCGCGCGAACGCGCGTGTGGGAGCGCGAACGCGCTTGTGGAGTCGTACGAGCGTGTAAGGGAACGATCGCGCGTGTCTGGGCGCAAACGCGCGTGGGGGTCGCGCGCGCGTGTGGGCGCGCGAACGCGCGTGTGGGAGCGCGAACGCGCGTGTGGGAGCGCGAACGCGCGTGTGGGAGCGCGAACGCGCGTGTGGGAGCGCGAACGCGCGTGTGGGAGCGCAAACAGCGCGTGTGGGAGCGCGAACGCGCGTGTGGGAGCGCGAACGCGCGTATGGGTGCGTGAACGCGCGTATGGGAGCGCGAACGCGCGTGTGGGCGCGCGAACGCGCGTGTGGGAGCGCGAACGCGCGTGTGGGAGCGCGAACGCGCGTGTGGGAGCGCGAACGCGCGTGTGGGAGCGCGAACGCGCGTGTGGGAGCGCGAACGCGCGTGTGGGAGCGCGAACGCGCTTGTGGAGTCGTGTGAGCGTGTAAGGGAACGAACGCGCGTGTCGGGGCGCAAACGCGCGTGGGGTCGCGCGCGCGTGTGGGCGCACGAACGCGCGTGTGGGAGCGCGAACGCGCTTGTGGAGTCGTGCGAGCGTGTAAGGGACGATCGCACTTGTCGGGACGCAAACGCGCGTGGGGTCGCGCGCGCGAACGCGCGTGTGGGAGCGCCAACGCGCTTGTGGAGTCGTGCAAGCGTGTGAGGGAACGAACGCGCGTGTCGGGGCGCAAACGCGTGTGGGCGCGCGAACGCGCGTGTGGGAGCGCGAACGCGCGTGTTGGAGCGCGAACGCGCGTGTGGGAGCGCGAACGCGCTTATGGAGTCGTGCGAGCATGTAAGGGAACGAACGCGCGTGTCGGGGCGCAACGTGCGTGGGGTCGCGCGCGCGCGTGTGAGCGCGTGAACGCGCGTGTTGGAACGCGAACGCGCGTGTGGGAGCGCGATCGCGCGTGTGGGGAGCGCGAACGCGCGTGTGGGAGCGCGAACGCGCGTGTGGGGACGCGAACGCGCGTGGGTTGGGCGAGAACGCGCGCGTGTGGGAGCCCGAACGGGCCACTGATCGGACATTATCTTTTGTTCCTAATCCTTTCGCCTTAAATACACACTCTTTCACGCTCTACACTATTAGACCTCAGGAGACTAGAGTGTGTTCCTATTAACGATTGAATGATTATATGTGATTCCGAGCGCGGCAATTGCTAACCCCGTAAGTGCAGGGCGTTTTCTACGAGAGGTGCAGTGATCTTCCTCATTGCATGGCAAGATCAGGCGCCGACGTACCGTCGATTAGCGGGATTTCCCTCAACCAGTATCTCCCACCAGCGCCCCCTCCCTAGCGGCAAAAGCTCCCGCGCGGTCTTCCGGCATGTATGACAGTGTAATGCATGTTAGTGTAAGTGTAAGTGAAGGGGTGAGGATAGGACAAGAGGAAGGAAAGATCTCGAAGTGCAGACATCGCCGTGCGTGGTCGGGCCGGCGGCCTCTGCCAGGATATGACCTTCGACATCAGTTGTGAAAGAACGAAGGCGATAGAAATCTGACATCGGTTGATAAGACTTCACGCAACGTTCCTTGGCGCATTCCGATTCTCGGAATCAGTTTCCCTTTGTAAGAAGTGCGAGGGCTGCGCCGTTGCGTAGGCAGTTTCCGGAGGTCAGCGTTTCGACCCAGGAGCGTCTCCGGTTCGGCAGAGGATAACGCACTCGACCTATATACTCCACGCTATTAATTTCTTTTCGTAGTGAGTAGAATTGAAATATGAGAGAAGGATGTTTGACCGTAGGCCCCAACAAACGCTTTGCCGAATGTGTACTGTGTGTTGTGAGAGAGAGAGAGAGAGAGAGAGAGAGAGAAAGAAATCGAAGAGAACGAAAGAGAGAAAGAGAAAGAAAGAGCGAGTGTATATAGCGCGTGGGTGCATAGAGCGTGAGTGTATAGCGCATAAGTGTGTAGCGCGCGTGTGATAGCTGCAAGCGTGTGTTAGGCGCTCGCGTTTATTCGGCTCGCGCGTTTGTTCGGCGCGCGCGTTTGTTCGGCGCGCGCGTTTGTTCGGCGCGCGCGTTTGTTCGGCGTGCGCGTTTGTTCGGCGCGCGCGTTTGTTCGGCGCGCGCGTTTGTTCGGGGTGCGCGTTTGTTCGGCGCGCGCGTTTGTTCGGCGCGCGCGTGTTCGGATCGCGCGTTGTTCGGAATAGCGCGTTTGGTCGGCGCGCGCGTTTGTTCGGATCGCGCGTTTGTTCGGCGGCGCGCGTTTGTTCGGATCGCGCGTTTGTTCGGCGCGCGCGTTTGTTCGGATCGCGCGTTTGTTCGGCGCGCGCGTTTTTTTCGGATCGCGCGTTTGTTAGGCGCGCGCGTTTGTTAGGCGCGCGCGTTTGTTCGGCGCGCGCGTGTGTTCGATCCGCGCGTTTGTTCGGATAGCGCGTTTGGTCGGCGCGCGCGTTTGTTCGGATCGCGCGTTTGTTCGGCGCGCGCGTTTGTTCGGATCGCGCGTTCGTTCGGCGCGCGCGTTTGTTCGGATCGCGCGTTTGTTCGGCGCGCGCGTTTTTTTCGGATCGCGCGTTTGTTAGGCGCGCGCGTTTGTTTCGGCGCGCGCGTGTGTTCGGATCGCGCGTTTGTTCGGCGCGCGCGTTTTTTTCGGATCGCGCGTTTGTTTAGGCGCGCGCGTTTTAATCGGATCGCGTGTTTGTTAGGCGTGCGATTTTGTTCGGCGCGCGCGTTTGTTCGGATCGCGTTTGTTCGGCGCGCGCGTTTTGTTCGGCGCGCGCGTTTGTTCGGCGCGCGCGTTTGTTCGGCGCGCGCGTTTGTTCGGATCGCGGCGTTTGTTCGGATCGCGCGTTTGTTCGGATCGCGCCTTTTTTCGGCGCGCGCGTTTGTTCGGATCGCGCGTTTGTTCGAGCGCGAGCGTTTGTTCGGTGCGCACGTTTGTTCAGTGCGCGCGTTTGTTCGGCGCGCTGTGTTTGATGCCCGCACGTGTTGGCGCGCGCATGTGTTTGGGGCGCGGTGTGTTTGGCGCGCGTGTGTGTGGGCGCGCGCGTGTGGTTAGCTCGCGCGTGGGTTTGCCGCGAGCGCGTGTGGCACGCGTTTGTGGCGCGTGCGCGTTTGTGGCGCGTGTGTGGGGCACGCGGCACTATTTCCATTGAAAATACCGGTATAATACCGGTATAACCTTTATGGACGTCCATACCGGTATAGACGTCCTATAAGGTATTTTACCGGTATATAAAGAATAAAGGTATTTTATACCGGTATGAAAAAATCCGGTATTTTACCGGTA